>OY992538.1:34876178-35223159 GCA_963921195.1 Pegoplata infirma | reverse complement strand
TTAGATTTTCCCAATTTGTTTACAGTTTTTAGTACCCTTCGTTTTAAATTTTCAGATTTTTTTGATGATCCCTCTCGGACGCACCATTTGACCGGTAGAAGCAGATTAAATAAAACAAACTCACAAAAAATAAAAAAATTGTATGGGGACCGCCTTAACAGTTAAGGATAGAGGGTAGGTGTGTTCAGAGAAAATGTTTGGACTAAAAAAATACTGTGGGTCGGTCATACATTTTGTTGCTCTAAGGGCACTATTAGGGCAGTTAGAGCGGTTGGAACAAATTTTAAAAAATGTCGTTTTGTGTGGGAGCCCCCTTAGAAATTAGAGATAGGGTATTAGTTCGTTCCAAAGAAATGTTAAGACGTAAAAATTAAGGGGGGTCGGTCTTGGAAATGACCCCTCTATGACGCACCATTGGAGCAGTAAAAATGATTTTAAGATTGGAAAATTACAATAAAATTTTTTCAAAAAATTTAAAAAATTAGTACTAATCGTTATCCCACGATCCTCCTGGGCAAAAAATTTGTAGAATCGATAGAAGTTTTACACAAAAAAATTACAAAAAAAAACGAAGAGTACAAACATTTTCAAAAATGAGATTTAAATTTTAAAACTTAAAAATCGCATACTAGAGCGCTTTTAAGAATTTTTTGGGATTTCTTTTTTTAAAGTACATAAAAAAACAAAGATTTTGAAAAAAAAAATTTGAAATTTGTACTATTATTGAAGAAGTTATGAGGAAAAGAAGTTTGAGTAAAGGATCAAACTACCAATTTTTAAAAATTCGATATCTTTTGAACGGGTCATCAAAAAAATCTGAAAATTTACCATAAATGAGTTTTCGAAGGCCGATATTTCGATGCGTTACACACGGAATGACAAAGTGAGTCAAAAGAAAATCATCTGGGTAATTCCAAAAATTTTCGCCCCACTGTTCGGAAACATGCCTTTGGACGCTACTGAGAATTTGGCTCATAGATATCCACGTTTATATGAGATATGTTGCATTTTTGGATTTTAAAAATTTGCTGTAGTTTTCAAATTATCGCGGGTCAAAGTTCGACTTTTTTAGCAAAAGTCAGAAAAATACATGACGTTTAACGTGCTCTAACTTTTTAACTAGTAATCCGATTATCACAAGTAATGGCTCATGTGAAAGCTTAATTCTTCTTCTTGTAGGAAATATTTTCAAAATCATATGGTTTTTTTCAGAAGTGTTGCAAAAATTCAAAAACATTTTTTTTTGCGAATATTTAAAAAAACACATCTTCAATTTTTTTAAAAAAAAGTTTGATGATAAACAATACTGTTTTGTACAACATATCCAAAATTCAGAGTGGGATCCCAATGGGATCAAAAAATATTCTGGTTTTAGTACGAAGTTCTTAAGTTTTACCTTATAAAATTAAAATTTTTTGTTTCTTCAATATAAAAATTTAAATTTTCAAAGAAAATTATACTATTAAAATTTTGAAAAACATTCAAAACATTTAATTTAAATTTTCTAAGGGAAAAATATGAGAACCTCGTACTTAAAACAGAATAGTTTTTGATCCCATGGAGATCCCACTCTGAATTTTGGATATGTTATACAAAACATTGTTATTTTTCACTAGAATTTAAAAAAAAAAATCGAAGATGTGTTTTTTTAATTATTCGAAAAGAAAAAATGTTTTTGCATTTTTGCATCATTTCTGTAAAAAAAACTGTGTTATTTTAAAAATATTTTCTAAAAGAAGAATCCCAGCTTTCACATGAACCTAAATTTTTGAAAATCGGGTCATTGGTTAAGAAGTTACAGCTCTTTAAACGTGATGTATTTTTCTTACTTTTGCTTAAAAAGTCAATCTTTGACCCGCCATAATTCGTTAAATACACCAAATGTAAAAAAACGATATATGGTACATATATCATATTTATGAGGGCTATCTATGTGTCAAGGTTCAAATTAATCTGAGACACCATTTCCAAAAATTACTAAAATTTGAGCTAAATTTTCTGGAAAGGCCCATCTGACATTTCCCCAATGAAGTCTTAGGTGACATGTCCCCAGAAAGTCAACATGCCCTGACTACTGCTGACTTTGAGTGAGGACTTTTTGAAAATTTATAAGAAACTGTCCTCAACTCAGTACATAGAGATGTCTTGTGGATGTCAGCAGTGAGTATGACATGTCACCGCACCGTCACTGAGGATGGCTTGAGGACGTTCCCAACTGGATTTTTATGCGGATTTGTTTTATGCGTTTTTTTTGGAACGCATCTACAGCATAAAAAAGACCTAAGTGTACTTGTTTTCATTCTACAAGTATTTCGAAGATTCTACTTGTAACTCGAAGATTTCATTTGAAAGACGAAAATTTTAATTGTAATTCGAAAAAAATCATTTGTTATTCGAAAAATTACAATCTTCGACTTACATTTAGAATCTTTGAATCACGATAGATCTTTTTCAAATAAGATCTGTAAATGTAGCATCTGTAAATGTTTCTGAGAATCCCCAAAGATTATGTAAGGTCAAATTGCTTTTAAGTATTACATGAAGGAATGGTGCCTTGCTAATCGAAAATATTAAGAGTTAAAAAAAAAACTAAGAATAAATGGTGCACTCAAAAAATTATGTTAGTAAAATCAACTGAAAATGTCAGTTAAAACAACTACTTTGTAAGTTGTTTTGGGGTCAACTACTTTTTCAGTTAAATCAACTAACAATGTTAGTTATTTTAACTAACAAAAAACTACTTGTGTTAGAAAAAAAATTTAACACCAAAATTTTTCCAAATTTTTTTTTTATAAAAAAAAGTTGTGAAAAATAAAAAAACGAAAATTTATTTTTATTTTTTGGAAAAAAAACTTTGAACATTTTTCAGAGATAAAATAATTAAAATTAACTACTTTAAATAACTGTTACTACATTACAGTACTTTTTTGTTAGTTGTTCGAAAAAACGACTTAAAATAACTAACAGAAATAGTTATTTGATATTTTTCATACAAAAATAACTCACTTTGTAGTTGAAAACATCTAACTACTGTAAAATATACAAACAACTAACATGTAGTAACTTAACATAATTTTCTGAGTGTGTAAACTAATCCGTAGAACGTCAAAGGAGTATGGTAAAATAACACAAGTGCATTGCAAATGTTTGCAAATATAAAAACACCTGTTTTAATTTGAACTTGAACTTAAAACAGAGTTCTGTATAAGTTTCAAGCAAACAATTTTTGTTTTTTGCAATTAAATTAAAACAACAATTATTTTCGAACTTTACACATTAATGGACTTTATTATTATTACAGTAGATAAATAATACATTTATTTGAAAAAAAATGTTTTCTACTACAAAACTATTTCTTAAATTTACAAATATAATTTTACATACTAATGATAAATATTCTTAATTTTTTTGTTAAATTGTAAATGCTTTTTAAGTTTTTGTTTACGATTTTTGTTTTTTATTAAATATTTGTTTTATAAATTACACAACATTAGAGTGTGATTAAAAATTATTTTTTTGTTTGTTTGATTTAATATTTTTCTTAAAGAGACACTTTATTGTTCCGAGAGAGTGATAGAAAAAAATATTTTAAAACTGAGGGCTTAAAATTTATAATTTTATTTTAAAGAAAATTACTTTTTTTTTAGAATTTTATTACAAGAATTAAAAATTGTACAACTTTTTTAAAATTTTTTTTAGTTTAATATCAAACATTTATTAAAGCCTCTATATTTCTACACCATTTGCAGATGTTATTCTAAAAAAGATCAATTGTACTTAGAAAATTCTATTTGTAATTCGAAGATTATTCTTGTAATTCGAAGATTCTATTTGTAATTCTAAAATTCCATTTGTAATTCGAAGATTCCATTTGTAATTCTAAAATTCCATTTGTAATTCGAAGATTCCACTTGTAATTCGAAAATTCCATTTGTAATTCGAAGATTCCAATTGTAATTCGAAATACACCAATTGTAATTCGAAAAGATCAATTGTAATTTGAAAAAAATCAATTGTAATTCGAAATAGACCAATTGTAATTCGAAAAAGATCAATTGTAATTCGAAGATTCCAATTGTTTTTCGAAAAAGATCAATTGTAGTTCCAAATGGATCAACTGTAATTCGAAAAATATTAATAGTTATTCGAAAAAGATCAACTGTAATTCAAAAAATATTAATAGTTATTCGAAAAAGATCAATTGTAATTTGAAATAGATTAATTGTGATTCGAAAAAAATTGTAATTCAAAATGACAATGTTGATATTTTTCGAATTGGAATTTTCGACTTACAAATGATCTTTTTCGAATTATAATTGATCTTTTTCGAATTACAATTGGTCTTTTTCGAATTATAATTGATTTTTTTTAATTGCAATTGGAATTTTGTAATTATAAATGGAATCTTCGAATTACATGTAGGATCTTCGAATACTAAATGAATTCTTCGAATTACAAATAGAATTTTCAGATTACTAATGGGATCTTCGAATTACAAATATTTTCGATTTACAATTGATCTCTTCTGAATTACATCTGCAAATGGTTTAAATGATATTCTTAATTGAAATTTTAATATTCTAATTATTAATTTGAAGATTTCATTTGAAATTCGAGGATTATTACTTGAAAATCAAAAACTTCAAAATCAAAACCATTCAGGAGATTTAAAAAGTACCAAAGTACAATTTTTTAACCCATTAAAATCGGAATTTTCAGATTTTTTTTAGCTGGAGGATTCTAAATTTCAAGTTTTTGTAGATATTTTTTCAGGAGTTAGAGAAAGTACCAATTTACACCCTTGTTGACCCCTTAGAATTGTAATTTCCAAAAAGTACTTTTTTCTCTAGCTTCAGTGGATATATTTCGTAAAAGATCGGATAAACTTTTATTCGTAAAAAAATTGTAATGATTAAATGAAATTCGAAAAAGATAAATTGAAATTTTAAGATTTCAATTGAACTTTGAAAAATATGTTAGGAAATCTTTAAAAGTACCAAACTAAAAGTTTTGACCTCTTTTTCCCTTTTGGAATCAAAAACTTTAAAAATAAATTTGTTCAGAATGTTTTGAGGATCCTATATTCCAAAGAGGGTCCTACATTACAATAATCAAATTTCTTAAAATTACTTTTGTCAGAATGTTTTTATCGTTTATCCTACATTGAAAATTTCATGTTTTTAGAACCATTATTTAAGGAGTTTTAAAAAAGACCAATGTGCAATTCATTACCCGATAAAAATTAGAATTTCAAAAAGGTACTTTTTCAGGATATTTTTTGGTGTAATACCCATAAATTAAGAATTAAGGAATATCCCACGAAAAAAACATTCTGGAAAAAGTACTTTTTTGGATATTCCGAATCAAAGGGTGCAATTTTTGCAAACTTTGGTATTTTTATCTTTCTCTTGAAATATTGATCAGAGAAACTTGAAATTAGGACCGTTAAAAAAGATTTTGAAAAATGTAAATTTTTAATTAATTTAATGTACCAAAGTAAATTAATTTAATTAATTTACTTTGGTACATTTTTTGTCTCCTACAATAATGGTTTTAGAAACAAAATTTTAGACGAAAGTACTTTTCAGATAAATATAAGAAAAAGTACTTTGGTACTTTTTTGATTTCATGAAATAATTCAATTATTATTATTATTATAATTGTCATAAAAACTTGATTTTTTAAATTAAGGGTTCTCTATCACACAAAACACTTTGAAAAAAAAAAAAATAGAAGTTTCTGCTTTCAAGAGGGGAAAATGGTGTAAAAATACTTAGTAGGATCGATCAGCCGACAAAAACCTTCTGAAAAAGTACCTTCGTAAATTTGTATTTTGGTACTTTTTTAACATCGAAAAATAATAGTTCTAGAAACTTTAAATTAAAAATTAAGGACTAAGTATTCCACGAAAAAAAAAACATTTTGGAAAAAGCACTTTTTGGATATTCTGACTCTAAGCGTGCATTTTTTGCAACATTTAGTATTTTAACCTTTCTCCTGAAATATTGATAATAGAAACTTAAAATATTTTTAAATGGTACATTTTTAATCAATTTATTTTTTCTGTATCCTACAATAATAGTTCTAGAAACTTGAATTGAGGATCATCCAGAAAAAAACATTTAGACAAAAGTACTTTTCAGAAAAATTAAAAAATACATTGGTACTTTTTTGATGTATAATTGTCATAAAAACTTGATTTTTTGAATAAAGGGTTCTCTATCACAACAAAACATTTTGAAAAAAAAAAAATCAGGAATTTCTGATTTTAAGAGGATAAAAATGGGTAAACTTTGTACTTTAGTACTTTTTCAATTTCACAAAACTATGGTCTTAAAAACTTGAAATTTTGGATATTTCGATTCCAAAATTGCAAAAAGGGAAATTGGTACTTTTTAAAACTATTAAAAAAAGAGTCTCAAAATGTTAGAATCTTAAAATTTGTCATGTAGAATTAGAAATTTAAGCTTTTTATAGTAAAAAGCTGGTAATTAATGGGAAAAAGTAAATGAAAGAGAACGAAATGGAGTGCATTTTTTGTGCTAATATTTTTTACACTTAATAGTTTTTTTTTCTCAACATTTTTTTATTACAAATTTTTGTTCAACCCCTTTCTTGAGTGAGATTTTTCTATCCAAAATATTTCCACTCAGGTATATTTTGGAGTGTTGATGTCAAATGACGTCTTTAAATTGCAAATAAAATCTTCGAATTTCAAAAGACATTTTTACGAATAACATCTGGAAATGATGCAGTAAAAACGGTATTTGCTCAGAATTCATTAGAAGCATTTGGGACCCATTTCGATGATAATCGGAATTTTTGGGGTTTGATCGTAGGTGATTCTAGCTTTTTAATTAAAGCGACATTTTCTAAAAGTTCAAACACGTTGGTGAAATCTTGTCGTCCTTACTTAGAAATTCTGGGCTAGGGTTATATAGTCGTAACAAAAAGTCGACTTTTCGACTTTTTTTTCAATTTCTAAAAAGTCGACTTTCCGACTTTTTTCAAATTCATAAAATTCAAATTCGATTTTTTTACTTTTTTTTGACCTTTTTCAACTTTTTACAACTTTTAAAAAGTCGATATCAAAAGTCGACTTTTTAACAACAAAAAATTCGATTTCGACTTTTCGACTTTTTCATACAAAAAGTCGATTAATCTACTTTTCGACTATAGAACCCAATTCTGGACCAATGTCAGTCGCCACCACAAAAATCTAAACTTAATCAAAATTTCTCTTAAGATTTTTAGGCAATATAGAATTTCAGTAAAATTTCAAATCAAAAAATTTCAAGTAAGATTGTACAATGTTTAATCTTAATCAAACCATTATGAATAAAAATTCACATAAAATGCAATTTTTTTTAAAACAAAATTATTTTTTTTTTTTAAATTTTGTTAAGTGATTTTAGACTCTATATAAATAGTAAATACGTTTTTTTTGTTAAATGATTATGTTTAATCCGAGTACTTAAATATTCAAATTCTATAAGTCTTGTCCTATATATGACTTTGTTTTTGTAGTTATAAATATTTCGTTGAAAATGAAAATTTGTATGTCCAAGGAAGACCTTTTTTTCAAAAAAAAGTTACAACCTATGGAAGTTGGTATGTGTTTTGTATTTCAAAGTTTTAAAACTAAAACAAGGAACTAAAGATTAGAAAAAAACTATTTTCAAATTATTCTTAAATTAATTTCCCATATCTAAAGCAGTTCTACATTCATATTCTGCTATACTATGTTGTATACAATGATTGATTTCATTGAAATTCGGTCTTTCACTTGGCTTACGATTCCAGCAACGTCTCATTAGGGCATACACCGACATGGGTGTATTGTCGGGACAACTTAAAACATTGCCCTCTTTAATAAACTTTATGACTTCCTCATGTGTTAGCCCAAAGTAAGGTTGAAGAGAAAATGAAAAGATTTCCCATAAGCAAATGCCATAAGCCCAAACATCTGATTCAATGGAAAATTTATTATACAATATACTTTCTAAAGGCATCCAGCGTATGGGTATAACATCATTTTCATCTCCCTTATAATAGTCTTGCAAATAGATTTTATGCGATAAACCAAAGTCGGCTATTTTAACAATCATTTGTTCATTGATTAAACAATTTCGGGTGGCTAAATCACGATGTACAAATTTACGTTCCGATAAATACACCATACCGGCAGCTACCTGTGCAGCTATATGTAAGAGATGACCCTCATGAAGTGTTTCTCTCTGTTGTAGAGTATGTGTGGCATAAGGAGAACATGATCTTAAGAATTCACTAAGATCTCCGGGTGACATAAATTCAAAAAGTAAACACATGGGTCTTCCGAGAGCACAAACTCCTAAAAGTTTTACTATATTAGGATGATCGAATTCCGCTAATAAACAGGCCTCTCTTTCAAAATCCATTTGCATTTGATCACTGGCATCATCTTTAAGCATTTTAACAGCAACCATAAGATCATCATAGCCGGATACTAAACCAGGAGCTTTGGCCTAAAAATAAGGAAAAGCAATAAATTAGAAACATTTTTGAAAGGAGGAAGTCTGAGAGTTTTTAGTCTTTTAAAATAAGAAAAATACTTTTTTATATGGATGAATTCAGAAGGACTGTTTTGTCGATAAAAAATTAAAAAAAAAATCAAGATGCATCGATAAAAAAGTTTTCTAAGAAAATTAGTTGTCGATAACACTTTTTTTAAAGAAAATTAGGTATCGATAACAAACTTTTATGAGGAAATTAGTTATCGATATGTCGATAACCAACATTTCTAAGAAAATAAGTTATCGATAACAAAGTTTTCAAAAAAAAAAGTTATCGACACAAAGTTTTCTAAAACAAAAAATTAGCAATCGATGTATCGATAGCAAACTTTGCAAAAGATATCAAAGTTTTGTAAAGAAAATTAATTATCGAAGTATCGATAACAATGATATTTAAAGAAATTAGTGATCGACTAATTTCGATACTTAATTTCATCAGAAATCTTTGTTATCGATTTATCGATAATAAAGTTTTCTATAGGAATTAGTTGTCCATGTACCGATAACAAACTTTTCTATATCGATGAATCGATAACAAACTTTTCTATATCGAAGTATCGATAACAAACTTTTCTATAGAAAATTAGTTCTCGATGTATCGATAACTTTTCTATAGAAAATTAGTTCTCGCTGTAACGTTAACAAACTTTTCTATAGAAAATTAGTTATCGATAACAAAGTTTTTAAAAGAAAATTCGATGCACCGATAACAAACTTTTTTTCTATAAAAAATTAGTAATCGATCACAAATTTTTCTAAAGAAAATAAGTTATCGGTGAATAACAATTTTTTTTTACAGAAAATTAGTTATCGAAGTATCGGTTATAAACTTTTCTATAGAAAATTAGTTATCGATATCAAACTTAAAAAAATGTTTATACCGTTATACAATTAGTTATCGATAACATACATTTCTAAAGAAAATTAGTTATCGATGTATCGATAACAATGTTTTCTTAAGAAAATTAGTTATCGTTAACAAACTTCTTTATAGAAAATTATTTATCGACGTATCGAAAACAAAGTTTTCCAAAGAAAATTAGTTATTAATACATCGATAACAAAGTTTCTAAAAAAATAGTTATCGATAACGCAATTTTCTAAAGAAACTTTATTATAACGATGCATAAGATAAAAGTTTTCTAAAGAAAATTAGTTCTCGGTTTATCGATAACAAACTTTTCTATAAAAAAAATTGTTATCGATGTTTAAAAAATAAACTTTTTTATAAAAAAATAGTTATCGAAGTACATATCGATAATAAACTTTTCTATAGAAAACTAATTATCGAAGTAACGATAACTAACTTTTTTTAGAAAATAGTTATCGATGTATCGATAACAATTTTTGTTTAGAAAATTAGTTATCGATTGATCAAACTTTTTTATAGAAAATTAGTTATCGATGTATCGATAACAATTTTTGTTTAGAAAATTAATTATCGATGCATCGACAGCAAACTTTTTATATATAATTAGTTATCGATGTATTCATTACAAACTTTTTTTATTGAAAATAAGTTATCTATATCAAACTTTTCTATAGAAAATTAGTTATCGATGCATCGTAACAAACTTTTCTTTAGAAAATTAGTTATCAATGTATCGATAACAAACGTTTCTAAAGAAAATAAGTTATTGATGCATCAAAACAAACTTTTCGGTAGAAAGTTAGTTATTTAAGAATCGATAACAAACTTTTTTATAGAAAATTGGCTATAGAAGTATTGATTTCAAACTTTTCTATAAAATCATAGTCTCAATAACAAACTTTTCTACAGAAATTAGTTATCGATAACAAATTTTTTTATAGAAAAACTGTAATCGCTATATTGATAACAAAGTTTCCTTAAAAAAATTAGTTATCGATGTATCGTTACCAGAGTTTTCTAAAAAAAATTAGTTATCGATGCATTGATAACAAAGTTTTCTTAAGAAAATTAGTTATCGATGTATCGATAACAAACTTTTATAACAAAAATTATTTCCCAATGTACCGATAACAAACTTTTTTTTTAGAAAATTAATTATCGATGCATCGATTATAAACTTTTCTATAGAAAATTAGTTATAACAAACTTTTCTATAGAAAATTAGGTATCTATAACAATGTTTCTATACAAATAACTATATCGATAACAAAATATTCTGTAAAAAATTAGTTATCGATGTATCGTTAACAAAATGTTCTATAGAAAATTATCGATAAGAAAATTGTTTAAATACAATAAGTTATCGATAACAAAATTCTCTAAAGAAAATAAGTTTTCCATAAAAAACTTTTCCGAGATTGATAATGAACTTTTTAAGAAAATTAGCTATTGATGTAATCGATGCATCGATAACAAAGTTTTTTTTTAAGTTATCGGTGTATCGATAGCAAGCTTTTCTATAGAAAATTAATTATCGATGTATTAAAAACTTATTTGCTATAGAAAATTTGTTATCGATGTGTTGATAAGAAACTTTTTAGAAAAAATTAGTTGTCAGCATATTGTTAAGAAATTTTTTTGATAAAATTGGTTGTCGAAGTTTCTTATTTAGAGGCTTTCCGTTATCAGATCTCATAACAATGTTTTGGGCACATAGCCCAACTTCTATTATCCACGAAGAGTGGAACCCCGAGTAGGCGAGGTACCTGTATGAAATTTTGGAATTGGTTATTGAATGGCGCCAGTTTTTCGCCATGACGATTAGGGCTTCATCGGCACTCAGAATTTTAAAGTTACTCGTTTCCAGGCGTGTCCTTCTGAGACCCTCTTCTCCAATCCGCTGAGCTGTCCGCCGCTGCTTATTTTATTTATTCACAGCTAGCCCCCATTCTGCATGTAGGGGTTACCCACTATCCGCAACCTGTGGAGGCGTCCCGAAGCACCTCAGCTATGCTACCCTATGGCACTTCTATTCAATCACTAGCAAGTGGCTAGAAAGAATGAATAAAAACTTCCGGGGGGACTTGACTTGCATATGTTAGGTGTTCGAAACTGGATGGAAGTTGCGAAGAACAGAGATGAATGGAGGCAGATCGTGAGGAAGGCCAAGGCTGTATTTTAGCTGTAGCGCCACGGATGTATGTATGTATGTTATCGAAGTATCGATTACAATCTTTTCTATAGAAATTTAGTTATCGAAGTATCGATAACAAACTCTTTTATAGAAAATAAGTTTTTGATAACAAACTTTTCTACAGAAAATTAGTTATCGATAACAAACTTTTCTATAGAAAATAAGTTATCGATAACAAAATTTTCTATAGAAAATAAGTTATCGATAACAAACTTTTCTATAGAAAATTAGTTATCGATAACAAATTTTTCTATAGAAAATAAATTATCGATAGCAAACTTTTCTATAACAAAATAGTTATCGATGGATCGATAACAAACTTTTAATATTTCCCTTAAATTCCTTACCTGAAATACCCTTCCAAATGCACCTTGTCCCAATGATCGTACATATACCACATCACCCCGTGGATATTCTAATTTTTCCAATTTTGCATTTGAAGTAGCCTTTGGAGGTTCTACATTGTGCACGGTGGCAGTACTTTTTATAGTGTTAAATTTATTATGAGCCATCGTATGGTGGGAACCCAAAGTTTCACGACTGGCCGAAAGATTAGTACAATCACCGTTTCCCGAAGAATTAACCGCATTAAGTCCCCCACCGCGTGTTGAAATATTACACTCAGAGTTGGGATTTGGTTGTTGTTGCTGCTGCTGTTGTTGATATTCTTTATTTTTCGAAAGTTTATACAATAACAAGATGAGTAAATGTAGAGCTACAATGGCTATAAAACCAAAACCGGCTAACATGAAGATGACATAGGGTGTAAAGAAAGTTTCCATTTGTATGGGTTCATAATCCTTTACGGAGGGATCAATGTAATCGGCTTAAAAAAATCAAAAGGGAGAGTATTAATATATTTTTTTTATAGGCTGCTATTGTAAGAAACTTACCACACATTGGTATATCACAATGTTGCCAACGTACAGATTCATCTATTGTATAACACCAGGGATATGGTTCTTCCCCTCCTGCATTACGGCAATAATTTTCACCATTTTTTATTTGTGGAAATACTAAGGGTGGTTGTATATGTTTATGCGGATGTTGGGTATCCCATCTTTGGCAAGGTATACCAGATTTTGTAACATTTACTGTGCCTAAATAGTAACGTCCGTTACCATTGCGACAGTCATCTAGAAAAGAAAGGGGGAAATATGTTTTATTTATTAATCAGAAAAAAAAAAAAAAAAAAAATATGTTAAAAAAATAAAGCTAGATTCCGTGACTTGTCGAATCTTTCAAAATCCACTCGCGATAAATGCTTATAAATTCATTTATTATTTAAAATTATAGAATTTTATAATTATTGTTTTCGAAATAATTTAATTTAATCTTTTTAATTTAATTTTTTTTTAAATTTAAAAAATTAAAAAAAACAAGTAAGAAAATTATAGTCAAGACCGGCCCTACACCAGAGTTTCCCGGAAAATGGGTCCCAAGTTCAAACATGGACTGATTAGATCTATATTTTGTCAAATCTTTAATAAGTGTAAAAAGCACTCACTAATCAAATTTGAGTGGAATAGGCTTCTTTTTGTTGACAATAAATCGCTTCAACTGAATATCGGGCGAAATTTCCACATGGGACCTAAGTCCAAAAATGGTCCGATGATAATCAGATTTGATAAGGTTATTAAAGTACGCGTTTAACATACACAAACAGAATTTTAATTAAATATTTTCCATTTTTATGAAATTTGAGAGATTTATGTGAAAATCGGGAAGGTGGTTTGTATGAATCCTACAAGAAGAACTGGTCCGATTTATTTAATATTCGGAATGGTGATTTGTGTAGATGAAACATGACTACCTGCCAAATTTTGAAAAGATACCTAATATAATGCGGTTATTAGAGTCATTTGAGTCAAAACTAAAGAGGACCGTTTAATGGGGGCTAGGTCTAAATATGGACCGATTTTTTCCAATTTCAATAGGCTTCGTCCTTGGGCCAAAAGAGGCTTATGTTTCAAGTCAATTGATTAAGAATTGCGACCTGTATCGTGTTTACACCGTTTACATGGACAGGCAGACAGACGGACATCGCTAAATCGACTCAAAAAGTGATTCTAAGTCGATCGGTATACTTAAAAGTGGGCCTAGGACCAATATTTCGGGTAGTTACAAACATCAGCACAAACTCATTATACCCTGTACCACAGTGTGGTGTAGGGTATAAAAAACGTCGCCGAGCGCCACGGGTTAATTTAATCAAAATGTCCTCAAATTTGTAACACATTACTTTTAGGTCAAGTACAATAAAAATTTCCCCGGACGTTCAAAATCAGAGAAAAAAACTTTTTTGCCATACAAAAAATGTCCACTCTAATTCCACATAACCTACAATTACAAAGTCTTCTGCAGGTGGATACATGCGAGCAGAATTTGATACAGAATGGTATTTACCCAAGTACAAACATTTTATTTTTTGAAAACTTTTTTTTGTCCATTTTTTTTTTCTTTTAAAAAAAATTTCCTTTTTTTAAAAAAAATGTTCTTTCCTTTTTTAATTTTTTTTTTTTTCCAAATTATTTTCTTAAGCCAATTTTTTCGAAAAAATGTTCCCCCTAATTTTTTTCCCTAAATCTCTTTTTATACTCTCCACTTATTGTTAGTGATAGAGGGTATATATAAGTTTGTCTTTCCGTTTGTAAATCATCGAAATATCGGTCTATGACCCCATAATTTTATATATTATTATTGATCATTGATGGATTTTAGGACATCACGACCAAAGTATTAAACAGATATGACTAATACAAAACATATTAACTTCTTGTTGCCCTAAGAAGTTTGATATTGCATTTAAGCGGTCAAAAGTTATAAAAGAAAATGTAAGGACACCTCAAAAATTTTCGTACATTTAACATAACCTAAAAATACAAAATGCTTTAATTGGGCTGCTGGTTGACACATGTGAACAGCACTGATCACCGAATGGTATTTAGACAAGTGCAAACATATTTTTTACAAAAAAATTTTTCGCCAAACTTTTTGTTTTCAGCAAAAATTTTTTTCGCGGATTTTTTTTTTTCAAAATTTTTTTCAAAAATTTTTTTTTTCCAAATAATTTTTTTTTACGTTGTGGAGGGTATCAATACATTCGGCAAGGTCGATTTTACCTTTTTTACTTGTTTTCTTTTCAAGTCTTATACTTACAACTTGTTTCATCTTCTTTAATTTCCGTAAGACCCTCATATGAACAACTCGGTCTCTTGGCAGTGCTATTGTATTTTGGCAGTATGGAACAGTTGGGTAAACGAAAATGACCACGACTTTTAATGAAAATATTACGTTCCTTCTTTTCCTCAATTAAAACCCAATCATTATAACAATATTGTAAATGGATGGCAGAACAGTCTTCATAACATAAAGGTAAACGAACATTAAAACCATTTTCCATAAGACATCTAGGAAAAGCATAAGCACAAAGAAGTTTCTAAAGGAAAAATATAAAAAAAATATTTAAAACATCTAGAAATATTAAAAAGAATCTGTAATGGAATTCAAGTCAGCAATTTAAGTAATGCAAAATTGCAACAGTTTTAAAAATTGATAAAACCTTGACAGTATTCATGTCAGAACTTTTAACTCTTGCAAAGTGCAAAATGCAACATTTATTACAACAAACACACTTTAAATTATTCTGTGTTTTATTTCATTCCATGTGTTTATTGTAAAAAAATTGCACTTTGCAAGAGTAAAAATTACTGACGTAAAAACCACTATTGATGGTAATCTCATCAGAACATTTTACGCAAGCAAAGTGCAAAATGCAAGATTTATTACAACAAAAACACACATAAAATTATTTTGTGTTTTATTTCATACCATGTGCTTATTGTAAAAAATTTTGCACTTTGCAATGATAAAAATTGCTGACGGTAATACCACGTCGGAGTTGTTTACTCTTGCAAAGAGCAAAATGCAACATTTATTACAACAAACACACATAAAATTATTTAGGTTTTTATTTCATTCTATGTGTTTGTTGTAAAAATTTTGCACTTTGCAACAGTAAAAGTTGCTTACGTGAATACCGCTATTATTACTCAGGGTATAATCTTCAAAAATTTTTGGCCCTAACAACATTGCAATATTGGATTTTTTTTTTTTTTAATTTTTAATAAAATTTTGGTTTTCTATTACCTTTTATATGATGCGTCGTTGCAAGAAAAGATTAGCAAATTATTTAAATAGCAAAAAAAGTTGTAATTTTGAAATTGCGCAATTTTGCAAGACAAAAATTTCTGGCGTAAATTCCAAATGACGGTATTCACGTCAGAACTTTATACCCTTTGCAAAGTGCAAAATGCTACATTTATTACAACAAACACACTAAATATTATTCTGTGTTTTATTTCATCCTATGTGATTTGCACTTTGCAAGGGTAAACATTTCTGCCGTTAAAACCGCTATTGACGGTAATGTAATCTGAACTCTTTACCCTTGCAAAGTGCAAAATGCAAGATTTATTACAACAAAAACACATATAAAACTATTTTGTGTTTTATTTCATACCATGTGTTTGTTGTAAAAAAATTTTCACTTTGCAATGGTAAAAATTGCTGACGTTATTATCACTACTGGAATTCACGTCATAAATTTTAGTCTTGCAAAATTGCACAATGTCAAAATTACGACTTTAAATGCTTGTTATTTTGAAAAGATTAGCAAAAATATTATTAATGGAATTCACGTCAGAAATTTTAGTCTTGCAAAATTGCGAAATGTCAAAATAGCAATTTTATTTGCTTGTTACTTTGTAAATAAAAGCAATTATTTTACTATTGAAATAAATTAAGAATCTTTTCTTGCAACGACGCATTATGTAAAAG
Source organism: Pegoplata infirma (assembly GCA_963921195.1). NCBI lineage: Eukaryota > Metazoa > Arthropoda > Insecta > Diptera > Anthomyiidae > Pegoplata > Pegoplata infirma. Next base: position 35,206,703 of record OY992538.1, on the reverse strand, counting down.
ATAATAGAAAAAGAAAAATTTGATTCAAAATTTAAAAAAAACAAGTGAGAGTGTTAAATTCGGCCATGCCGAATCTATGATACCCTCCAACATGTTAAAACATATAAAAAATCCGGGGTCGTTTTTTTTTGGGAGGGGGCTCGGTGGGGGTGGTGAGGGATACTTTCCCCATTGCGATAAATGTTAACTAATTTATTTATTATGCTTTTTGCAATTTAGTAATACCATTTTCTCATTATTTTAATGTTTTTTTTAAATCCACGCCCACAAAAGGGGGCGGGTAGAAAAAAACTAAATTTTACAGCCCCCTGGGTCTAAGTTCAGGAGTTTAAACCCCTTCTGACATAAAAAGATTTCATTTGTTTAACAATAATGGCAAAAAAGGATGTAAAAATGGCGTTTTTTAAGAGGTTTTTTTAGTTTGTTAAGGGGGAACTTTTTTCCCCCTGGCCCGATTTTGCCCATTTCCGAACTTAACCGGCCTATGAACTTTATACATATTCTGACCAATTCTCAGGGCTCTAGCTCTTTTATTTTGGACTGAATCGTGTTTTATACAGACGGACGGACGGACGGACGGACGGACATTCATAGAACGACTTAGAATCGATCATAGATCAATAATATATATACTTTATGGGGTCCCCGACCGATATTTTTATGCGTTACAAACGGAATGACAAAGTGAGTATACCCCCATACTGTGGTTGGAGGGTATAAAAAGTTGCAATATTGCAAGGGTAAAAAATTTCTGAAGTGAATACCGTCGTTGCAAAAAAAGATTCTTAATTTATTTCAATAGTAATATAATTGCTTCTATTTACAAAGTAAAAAGCAAGTAAAGTTGTAATTTTGATATTTTGCAATTTTGCAAGACTCAAATTTTTGACGTGAATTTTATTAAAAATTTTATAAATTTTTTTTTAAACACAAAAAAATTGCAATATTGCACTGTTGCAAGGGTCAAAAATTTCTGAAGTGAATACCCTGAATAGAAAAGTGTAAAAATTTATTTAACATGTTTTTTAAAAAAAAGTTGCAATTTGCATTTGTGAATACCCAGACAATTTTTTTTTAAAAGTTGCTATCTTATACCAAATTCGCATTCATTTTTTTAAACATGTTAAACATGTTTAAGTACTTAAACATGTTTAAAATATGATTGCGAATTTGGTATTACACTTTTGCAAGGGTAAACATTTCTAAAGTGAATACCATTAATATAAACTCACCTCTGCTGCTGTTCGACAAAGACCCGTTAAATCCCCTATAAGTTCTTCCCACAAAGCCGTAGTAATCTGTTCATTTTTCCAACCTCCTGTAGGATCTTCACGACTATACCACACCTGATGGCGTATATAGTTTTTACAGATTTTACCATTGTATGGAGCACAATAACCTTTTTCCTCAAATGTTTCTCTTTGTTGCCTGCTGGTCTGGTGAATACTTTGATGTTCATGATGATTATGATGACGGACGGATTTAATGATATCTTCACTACGATATGTATTTGCCGATGTTTGGGTTATAGACCACATTAAAACCACTAACATAATATAAATTAAATAATTTATAGACAACGAAGAAGTTATAAAATACTTGTGGTTAAACCAGTAAAACCGATGATATAAATTAAATGAAACAGCGCTGCTTTTAGTTTTCATACTCCTATTGTAACTCCCACTACTCGAAGCATTAAACATTGTTTTTTCTTCTCAAACCTTCGTAACGAATAAAATTACATACACAACCCACTTTAATTGTTGGAAATTAATAAAAAAATTTCTTTAATCACATTGTTTTTGTAAGATTCAATAGATTAAAATAATACAAATATTTTAAAAATCTTTAATTTAAAAACATTTTATTTTTGCAAACTAAACTTTTCTTTATTTTCGTGTAAATCAATCCAACCATCTAAACCGAGCGACGCCTTTTGTTGTATTTTTTAATGTATGTGCAAAATTGACATTTTATACATGTTGAAATTTGTAGTAGTAGGAGCGCGTTTTATTCAATTGGAGTAAAATAAAGTAAAATAAAGTAAACTTTACCCTCATTCTTTGCATAAGGGTGGTTTTGCTAATGTCCAAAGTTACTACTATTATTGTTTGAAACGGCAAAACAAAAACAGGGTTGTTTTGTTGTAATATCCTGACAGATTTTAAAGGACTTGAAGCATTTATGGGGAAAAAAATCGGGAGCGAATATGAACTAAATCAAAATTTTGTTTTGACGAATAGCAGAATTCTTAAATTGCCGGTTAATAAAAATTGCAGAAAATTAACAAATTAACAAATTTAAATTTTTTGACTTTTTTACAAACAGATAATTTAAAGAATCGAACTTAAATTTAATTGAATTTCAAAAATAAAATCGACAGTACGAAGCATAAATGAATTTAATTTAAATAACAAATTTTGATGCAAATCTATAGCGCAATTCACTAACTTTTTAACGGCAAAAATCGGTAGTTATATTGTCAAAAATCGTAAATTATCGACAATTGTCTTTAAAAGCGATTCTATAACATTTTTCTATCGAATTTTGTCGTTATTGAAAATCGTTAACTTATCAACAAAATTTTTTTTTTAAGTTAAAGTTAACGAAATTTGTTGGTTCTCAACACAATTTCAAAATAAACAAATTTCAAATTAACTATTTTTGTCGTTAATTCTTGTCGATAATTGAAAAATTTATAGAATCACATATTCGTTAAAACAACCGACAATTCTCGTTAGTAACGATATCGATAATTTCGTTAAAAAAGTTACTGAATCGCACTACTGATCATCTAAGCTTAAATCTAGTAGGAACGAGATTGCTATCATATGGATATGATAGACACATCGATTAAACCAAGACTGTGATCACGTAAAACGATAGGAGACTGTTGTCGATTTTTAGAGTATTGTTGCTTTTATGTTAAGCAAACAAAATTTGCCCATATTTTTTATTTATAATAATGGAATTCTGTCAGAAATTTTAGTTTTGCAAAATTGCGAAATGTGAAAATTGCAACTTTTTTGCTTGTTACTTTGTAAATAGAAGCAATTATATTACTATTGAAATAAATTGAGAATCTTTTCTTGCAACGATGCATTATGTAAAAGGTAATAAAAAAAAAATAAAAATTTAATTAAAATTTAAAAAAAAATAAAAAATTGCAATATTGAACTGTTGCAAGGGTCAAACATTTCTGATGTGAATACCATGAATATAAAAAACTTTAAAATTTCCATTCAAAACAATATGTTTTTTGATGTCGTTTATTCATCGTCAATCGTTTTCGTTTTACGTGATTATCCCCCAGATTTATGCTTAGATTTTATTCTTCAAAAAGTTTTTACTCGTTTTTTTTTTACTTTTCAAATTCATATAAAAATAATTTAATATAATTTTTTCTAGATAGAACTTAAAAATATTTCATTTATACTTTTTAAATTTAAATTCCACATTTAAAAATTTTCAATAACAATTTTATTTGTTTTTTATATAATAAAAATTTGATTTAAAAATTAAATTCCTTTATATCTCTGTTTTCCTTGTAATTAACTTTCTTCGACGCTGTTTAGTAACAAAACACTATTTGTTTTTGTTTGTTTTTGGAATTTCTTTTTATTAAATTACAATTTATTTAAACTTTTACATCTCGTTTATATTATTTAACTATTACCTTCCAAAATTTCGATTTTAAGCATCTGGAATTTTATCCAAACCCTGCAAAAAAAAAATAAAAGAAGAATTATCAAAAGAAATTTTTAGACTTTGGAAAAAATTTCTAGAAAATTTTAGAGATTCCGCAACAAACTTCTCGAAAATTCTCAAATTTCAAAATAATTTTCTTCAAAAATATTAATTGTAGCGCAATTTACTAATTTTTTTGACGACAAAAATCGGTAGTTATAATGTCAAAAATCGTTAAATATCGATAATTTTCTTTAAAAGCGATTCTATAACATTTTTCTAGCGAATTTTGTCGTTATTGAAAATCGTTGAATTACACAGCTCAACAAGAAAATGAGTATTGGATTCTGGTTAGTGATTTAGATAGTGTTTGTTGCGCTGATTCCAAATCCGGATCCCATATTTGTCTATCACGTCAGGATTTTGAGTAATTCGCGGTTAAAGTGCCGAAAAAGGGCATTTTGACCCATTTTAAAAGCTTACAAAATAATATCCTGACATGCGAATGACTTGGTATCAAGGATTTTCCAAAAATTAAATTTTCTTAAATGGTAAAAAAATCATTAACTAAAAACCTTAAATTTTTTAAATATTTAGTTTATTTACACAGTGTTTTTTAACAAATTTCCATACAAATTCATACGTAATTTGTTACTAATGATTTTTTTACCATTTTAGAAAATTAAATTCCAAGAAAATTTGATCTTGTCTGAAAGAAGAAATTACAGACTTTCGAATGAGCTTGATTCGAAAGTCACTTGCATGTCAAGATCTTATTTTATAGGCCTTCAAAAATGGTCAAAATGGGCCTTTTTGACACTTTAACCGCGATTTTCTCAAAATTGTGACGTGATAGAAAAATTTGTGTGACGGTTTTGGAATCGAGGCACCAAAACCTATCAACTTTTTTTGGGTTTATCCAAAACGCAGCGACAAACCTTAGATTTGTAGAGCGGTGTTATCAACAACAAATTTTTTGAAGTTAAAGTTAAATAAATTTTTTGGTTCTCAATACAAGGTCTATTCGATTGCCTTACTACAATCTACTATTTTTTTCTCATTTTACTACAGCTGGAAATTTTTAATACAAAAAGTAAACAAACTCTCCAGTTGTAGTAAAAAATAGTACTACTAAGAAATTTGGGTAATCGAATAGACCTACAATTTCAAAATAAACAAGTTTCAAATTAACTATTTTTGTCGTTAATTCTTGTCGTTAATTAAAAAATTTATAGAATCACATATTCGTTAAAACAACCGACAATTCTCGTTAGTTAACGATATCGATAATTTCGTTAAAATAGTTACTGAATCGCACTACTGGTCTTGACGAATAAATTTTTACACTCCACAATGTAAACAAGCAGAAAAGTTAAATTCGACTTGGCCGAATCCCGCATCATGTTAAAGTTAATAGAAAAATAAAAATTTGATTCAAAAAATTGCAAGACTAAATTTAACTTGTTCACGAGTTCACAATAAATTTGTTTCAGAAGCATAAAAAATTACCGGAATAATGATCTGAGAAATGAGAATAATGATCAAAGAGAATATATATTGTAGTTTTATATTTAAAGACATTTTTCATATAAAAAAATTCTCAGATTCTGAAACATTTTGCAAACAGAAAAATTCTCAGATTCTGAAACATTTTTCATACAGAAAAATTCTCAGATTCGGAGAAATTTTTATACAGAAAAGTTCTCAGATGCTGGATATTTTTTATATAGAAAAATTCTCAGATTTTGAGACATTTATTATATAAAAAAAAAAATCTTAAATTCTGAGACATTTTTTGATATAGAAAAATTCTAAGATTTTGAAACATTCTTTATATCGAAAAATTCTCGAATTCTGAGATATTTTTTATGTAAAAATATTCTCAGGTTCCGAAACATTTTTGATGTAAAAAAATTCTCAGATTCTGAGACATTTTTTATGCAGAAAAATTCTCAGATCCTGACATTTTTTTTAGATAGATAAATTGTCAGATACTTAACAATTTTTTATATAGAAAAATCGTCAGATTCTAATTAATTGTTTTAATATAAAAAATTATCAGATTCTGAGACTTTTTTATAAAGAAAATCTGAGAGATTCTGAGACATTTATGATATAGAAAAATTCTCAGATTCTGAAACATTTTTTGTATAGAAAATTTCTCAGATTCTGAAACATTGTTTTTAAACAAAAAAATTCTCGGATTCTGAGACATTTTTTAAATAGAAAAATTTTAAGATATTGAGAAAAAAAATTTTAGATTCTGCGACATTTTAAAAATTGACAAATTTTTTATATAGAAAAATTCTCAGATTCAAAGATATTTTTTATATAAAAAATTCTCAGATTCTGAGACATTTTTTATAAAGAAAAATTCTCATATACAGAAAAATACTGAGATCCTGAGACATTTTTGTGTAGAAAAATTCTCAAATTCTGATACATATTTTATGCAGAAAAATTCTCAGATTCTAAGAAAGCTTTTATACAGAAAAATTCTCAGATTCTGAGAAATTTTTTAAATAGAAGAATTCTCAGATTCTGAGAATTTTTCAAATACCGAGAAATTTTTTATATAGAAAATTTCTCAGACTCTGATTCATTTTTTTATTTGAAAAAATCTCAGATTCTGAGACTTTTTTATATAGAAAAATTCTCAGATTCTGGGATATTTTTTATATAGAAAAATTTTTAGATTCGGAGACATTTTTTGTATATAAAAATTCTTAGATTTTGATACATTTTTTATATAGAAAATTTCTTAAATTCTGAGAAATTATTTTATATAAATGAATTCTCAGATTCTGAGAAATTTTTGTTATATAGAAAAATTCTTAGATTCCGAGACTTTTTTAAATAAAAAAAACTCTCAGAATCTGATACATTTTTGTACAGAAAAATTCTCAAATTCTGACAAATTTTTTATATCGAAAAATTCACAGACACTGAGACATTTTTTATATAGAAAAATTCTCAGTCTGATATATTTTTTGTACAGAAAAATGACTCTGATAAATTTTTTTATATAGAAAAATTTTTTGTACAGAAATTTTTTTATATAGAAAAATTCTAAGATTCTGATAAATTTTTTATGTAGAAAAATTCTAAGATACTGAGAAATTTTTTATATAGAAAAATTCTAAGATTCTTAGAAACTTTTGATATAGAAAAATTCTAAGTTTCTGAGACATTTTTTATATCGAAAAATTTTTAGATACTGAGATTCTTTTCATATAAAAAAAAAATCAGATTCTGAGAAATTTTTGATGTAGAAAAATTCGTAGATTATAAGACATTTTTAAGCAGAAAAATTCTCAGATTATGAGACATTTTTGATGTAAAAAAATTCTTAGATTCTGAGGCATTTTTTATATAGAAAAGTTCTGTGATTCTAAGACATTTTTTTTATGTTAAAAAAAATCTCAGATTCTTTGACATTTTTAAAACAGAAAAATTCTCAAAGTTTGATAAATATTTTTAAAAAGAAAAATTCACAGATTCTGAAGCATTTTTTATATAGAAAAATTCTCAGAGTCTGAACATTTACATATATAGACACATATTCAGATACTAAGACATTTTTGATATAGAAAAATTTTGAGACATTTTTTTGTATAGAAAAATTCTCAGATTCTGAGAATTTTTTTATGTAGAAAAATTCTCCGATTCTGAAAATTTTTTTATTTAGAAAAATTCTCAGATTCTGTGAAATTTTTTTATATATAAAAATTCTTAGATTCTGAGACATTTTTAATATAGAAATATTCTCAAATTCTGGGATATTTTTTTATAAATGAGGGTTCTAAGATTCTGACCCATTTTTTGTACAGAAAATTTCACAGACTTGAAAAATTTTTTTATAGAAAAATCTCAGATTTTGAAAAATTTTTATAAAAAAAACTCCCAGTTTCTGAGACATTTTTCGTCGCAGACGGTTTTTCATATTAAAATAATTTGAGATTCTGAGTAAAATTCACAGAATTATGAAAATTTTCTAACAACTTCATTAATTACTTTATTCGAATAACCGTAAAAAACTTACTCGAATAACCGAATAAAGTTCGAATACACAAATATATTTGAATATGGGTATATTAAATACAAAATATGGACTGTATTTTTTTATAACTTTCCTGTTCCAAACTTATTTTTTTAATCAAATAGCAAGTTACAAACTCATTCAGCTGTTAAGATCTCCACGTTGTTAACTTATCGCTTTCTAATTTAAAATTGTACAAAAACGTACAAAACATTTGAATACTTACATTTTGAATGTAGGGATTGTCGTTTAGTCTTCTGTCACGCAAATACATAACACGATCGAAACGTTCATCCAAATTACGACGATAGGCCTGGAATATAAATAAGAAAAAGTGATTTTCATTATTAAAAAACGATTAATTTGTTAAATTTTTTTAGTTTTTATAAATTAACAATAATTTTCTAAGAGTTATGCTAAGAAATTGTAAAACTATCCACTATAATGTGAGATTATATAAGAATTTTGGAAATCATCAACATTTTTTGGCCACGAATGAAATTATTCAACTTACATTGCCCAAAGCTAATTTGTTCAGGCCATACATGGCAAATGTGGGTACGGATAAAGCCGCGGCGATAATAGCTGCAGATGGTAAGATTTCAAACCACATTTTATTTACGTTATTTTACACAAAATAACACAAAATTCTAAACAATTCTTCAAAAAAGAATGGCTGAACAAAATTGAATAAAATATTAAATGACAATTGAAATGTCAAAATCAGCTGGTAATTGAATGAGAAAACATTTTAAAAAGAGTTGCCAAGTTTATATTTATACCCAGTTTAATAGCAATAAGCTTTCATATAAGTTGTAAATAAACTTTTTCACTATTTTACTTTTGTAGTTCTCAGCTTTTTTATATATTTTCTTCTAAACAATAACAACTATTTGACAGGTAATAATTCCGCTTGTCATTACAGTTCAGTTGAACAAAATTTATTATTTTGTGAAGATTTTTGCTATTGAATTTGGTTTAAACTAAAAATTCTTTGTGTTTTAAGTACAAATTTAGTGATTTCTGTAATTAACTATATAAGTTAAAATCATATTTTAGCTTTGCCAAAACGTTTACAATCTTCGTCAGCAGCACAAAAATTTATACCCGCATTGCGTTTCGAAGAACTTCCAATAGATTCCGAAAAAACTAACCAAACAACAATGACTATTGATCAATTGAGTGAAGGTGGTGGCGTTGTAGAGAATTCCTTTCCAACTGGTGCATTAGTACCCAAAGCCGAGACTGGCGTATTAAATTTTCTACAAAAATATCCAGAATTTGATGGTCGCGATGTGACCATAGCCATATTTGATTCAGGCGTAGATCCCAGAGCAACCGGTCTAGAGGTTAGAAATGAATTGATTATTTTTTTGTGCAATGAGCAGTTTTCTTTGTTGTGAATTTTTGCTTATGTTGTCATTGTTTAATTGTTAATGTTGTCGTTGCCTTTTTTGCAGAGTCTATGCGATGGCAAAACCGTAAAGGTTATTGAACGTTTCGACTGCACCGGTTGTGGCGATGTTGCTGTTACCAAAAAAGTTACGGCTGATGACAAGGGTTTTATAACCGGTCTTTCTGGAAGGCAATTAAAGGTATAATTTATTTTATAAACTTTTATCTTTACACTTATTTATTAATTTATTAGTTATTTACTTTTTTTACAACTTTTTAAATTACTTGTAACTCTGCAGAGCAATGTAGGTTTTGGTTTAAATCATTCATATTTTTAAAATATTACAACATGTAATAATGGGGCTCATAAAATTTTTAGTGCATTAGGGTGGCCGGATAAAATGTAGGGGAAATTTACGTATTACATAAATATTACTATTGCAAAAATGCAGGTCTGCCCCACGGACATTATCCGCATAATGGAAATAATGATTATGACCGAATACTAAACGGCCATTATCCTCATATTAGTTGTGGGGAATATGACCCTTTCCAAAACGTTTATAATCATAATGGGGATTATATTCATTGAAAAATATTTATGGTCATAGTCGGTCACTACATTTATGAAGAATATGACCGAATTAATTTCGGTCATAAACCCCATAACGGAAATGGGGTATCCTTGAGGAATATGTCTAGCCTTAGAAAGTCATTGTTCCGACCCCGACGCTAAGCGAAATCGAAAAAAAAAAATAAAAATCGTTCTGCCCTAATGTACATTTTCCAAGGTTTCATTATTTTTTAAATAGAAAAATCTATTAAATTTTAGCTGACCAAAAACTAATACATTTAAAACATTTAACAAACCCATCTTAGTTACATGAAGTCATAATTTATAGATGTGCATGATATAAACGTGTATTAAAAAGAAAAAAATCAACTGGTCATCATACCTAAAAATTTTCTATACGAAAAATTTCTCAGAATCTAAAAAAATTTTATCTAAAAAAATTTCATTATACGGGAAATTTTCTCAGAATCTGAGAATTTGTCTCAGAAATTTGTCTGAGAAATGTCTCAGAATCCAAGAAATTTCCATGTAGAAAAAATTTTTCTACACTGAAAAATGTCTTAGAATCCGAAAATATTTCTTCTCGGTAAAATAAGAATTTTTCTAAACTGAAAAATGTCTCAGAATTTGAGAATTTTTATATGCGGGAAAAATGTCTCGGAATCTAAAAAAAATCCTGTACGAAAAATGTTTCAGAATCTGAGAATTTTTCTATTTTATATTTTTCTATACGAAACATTTTCTTACGGAAAACTGTTTAAGAACTTGAAAATTTTTCTATACGGGAAAAATTTCTCAAAATCTGAGAGTTTTTATATACGGAAAATGTCTCAGATTTCCCAGAATCTGAGAATTATTCTTTCAGAATCTAAGAATTGTTCTATATATAGAACATTTCCGATACGGAAAAATGTCTCAGAATCTAAGAAATTTTCTATTCAATAAAATATATCAGAATTTGAGAATATTTCTTTATGGAAAAAATGTCTCAGAATCTGACAATTTTTATATATGGAAAAAATGTGTCAGAGTTTGAGAATTCTGTACCAGAAAAATGTCTCGGAATCAAAAAAAATTTTCTATACGAAAAATGTCTCAGAATCTTTTTATATTTTTCTATACGGAACATTTTCTATACGGAAAATTGTCTCTGAAAATTTTTCTATACGGAAAAACTGTCTCAAAATCTATGAGTTTTTCTAAACGGAAAAATGTCTCGGAATTTTCAGAATAGGGGAATTATTCTTTCAGAATCTGAGAATTATTCTATACGGAAATATGTCTCAGAATCAAAGAAATTTTCTTTTCAATAAAATATCTCAGAATTTGAGATTATTTTTTTACGGGAAAAATGTCTCCGAATCTCAGAATTTTTCTATACAAAAAAATGTCTCAGTTTTTGAGAATTTTTCTATAAAGAAAAATGTGTCAGAATCTAATAATTTTTCTATACAGAAAAATTTCTCAGAATCTGAAAATATTTCTATACGGGAAAAATGTGTCAATATCTAAGTATATTTTAATACGGAAAAATGTTTTCGATTCTGATAATTTTTCTATACGTGAAAAATGGCTCAGAATCTAAAAATTTTTCTATACGGGAAAAATGACTCAGAATCTGAGAAATTTTCTATACGGGAAAATGTGTCACAATCTGAGAATTTTTCAAAACGAAAAAGTGTTTTAGATTTTGAGAATTTTTCTATACGGAAAAATATCGCAGGATATATGAGTTTTTCTACAAGGAAAAATAAAGTCTGAGAATTTTTCAATACTAAAAAATTTCTCAAAATCTGAGAATTTTTGATTTGGAAGAATGTCTTAGAATCTGAGAATTTTTCTATACGGGAAAAAATGTCTCAGAATCTGAGAATTTTATTTATACGGAAAAAATGTTTTAAAATCTGAGGATTTTTCTATACGCGAAAAATGTGTCAAAACCTGAGAATTTTTCAATACGAAAAAAATGTCTTGGATTCTAAGAATTTTTCTATACGGAAAAATATCGCCGGATATAAGAATTTTTCTATAAGGAAAAATATCTCAAAGTCTGAGAATGTTTAAATACTCAAAAATGTCTTAAAATCTGAGAATATTCGATTGCGAAGAATGTCTTAGAATCTGAAAATTTTTTAAACGGAAAAATGTCTCCTAATGTGAGAAGTTTTCTATACGGGAAAATGTCTCTGAATCGGGGAACTTTTCTATACGGGAAAAATGTCTCCGAATCTGAGAATTTTTCTATACAAAAAAATGTCTCAGATTTTGAGAATTTTTCCATAAAGAAAAATGTGTCAGAATCTGGTAATTTTTCTTACAGAAAAATTTCTCAGAATCTGAAAATATTACTACACGGGAAAAATGTGTCAAAATCTGAAAAATTTTTAATACGGAAAGATGTCTTCGATTCTGAGAATTTTTCTATACGGAAAAATGTTGCAGGATATAAGAATTTTTCTTTAAGGAAAAATATCTCAAAGTCTAAGAATATTTCTATACTGTAAAAATGTTTCAAAATCTGAGAATTTTTGATTCCGAAGAATGTCTTACAATCTGATAATTTTTCTATACGGGAAAAATGTCTCAGAATCTGAAAATTTTTCTATACGGGAAAAATGACTCAGAATCTGAGAATTTTTCTATACGGGAAAATGTGTCAAAATCTGAGAATTTTTCAAAACGAAAAAATGTTTTAGATTTTGAGAAAAATATCGCATGATATATGAGTTTTTCTACAAGGAAAAATATCTGAAAGTCTGAGAATTTTTCAATACTAAAAAATTTCTCAAAATCTTAGAATTTTCGATTCGGAAGAATGTCTCACAATTTGAGAATATTTTTTGGTGAAAAAATGTCTGCAAATCTGAAAATTTTTCTATACGGGAAAAATGTCGAAAAATATGTCAAAATCTGAGAATTTTTCGATACCAAAAAATTCTATACAAAAAAAAATACAGGATATATGAATTTTTCTATAATGAAAAAATATCTGAAAGTCTGAGAATTTTTCAATACTAACAAATTTCTCAAAATCTGAGAATTTCGATTTGGAAGAATATCTCAGAATCTAAAGAATTTTTTTATGTGGAAAAATGTCTCCGAATGTGAGAATTTTTCTATACGGGAAAAATTTCTCAGTCTGATAATTTTTCTATACGGAAAAAATGTCTTAGGATCTGAGAATTTGTCTGCACGGAAAGTCTCAGAATCTGAAAATTTTTCTATAAGAGAAAATAATTTCCCAGAATCTCAGAATTTTTCTTTTCGGGAAAAATGTCTCAGAATCTGAAAATTTTTATACACCGAAAAAATGTCTCTGAGAATTTTTTTAATACATAAAAATGTCTCAGATTCTGATAATTTTTCTATGCAGAAAAATGTTTCAGAATCTAAGAAATTTTCTATACGAAAAAATGTCTCAAAATCTGAGAATTTTTCTACAAGAAAAATGTCTCCGAATCTAAAAATTTTTCTATACCGCAAACATGTTTTAAAATATGAGAATTTTTCTATACAAAATCTAAAAATTTTTCTATACACAAAAAATGTCTCAGAATATAAGAAGTTTTCTATACAGAAAAATGTCTCTGAATCTGACAATGTTTCTTGGAAAAATGTCTCCGAATGCGAGAATTTTTCTATACGGGCAAAATGTCTTAGAATCGGAGAAGTTTTCTATACGGGATAAATGTCTCAGAATTTGAGAATTTTTCTATACGGGAAAAATGTTTCAGAATCTGAGAATTTTTCTATACGAAAAAAATGCTTCATAATCTGAGGAATACATAAAAATGTTTCAGATTCTGATAATTTTTCTATGCAGAGAAATGTTTCAGAATCTAAGAAATTTTCTATACGGAAAAATGTCTCAAAATCTGAGAATTTTTCTACAAGAAAAATGTCTCCGAATCTAAAAATTTTTCTATACCGCAAACATGTTTTAAAATATGAGAATTTTCTATACAAAATCTAAAAATTTTTCTATACACAAAAAATGTGTCAGATTATAAGAAGTTTTCTATACAGAAAAATGTCTCTGAATCTGACAATGTTTCTATCGAAAAAAATTAAAATTTTTCACTACTAAAAAAAAATGTCTCAGAATCTGATAATTTTTCTCTACTAAAAAAATATGATCGATTTTAACTCTATATTTGTAGGCCTTTATTCATAATACTTTATTTTAGTGTAAGTTTATTTGACAAATATTTGTGCAAATCTGTAAAACTTGCTTTAGGTATACTTTAGTTATTTTGAATAATGAAAGGCATTAAAATATATTTGCGTAAATCTTTATTACAACACACATGCAATTCTTTTATCCCTTTTATGAAATACAATCTTATTAAAAAAACTCATAAATTTATTTTTTTTAGGTAACCCAGCAAATGCTTGACAATAACACTGCACCCAATCGTGAATTTCGTTTGGGCTTAAAAAGATTCCATGATTTATGTCCTTCTAAAGTACGTGAAAATCTTACCAATTTTCGTAAGCTTAAAGAGTGGGATGGTCCACATAAAACAGCCATTGCTGAAGTCTCAAGAAAAATTAATGAATTTGAAGCACAAAATACAGGTAAAATCTAATAAATCATTGCCATTATGTATTCACGTAAAACACTTTCAATTTATTTTCTTTTTCTTTTTTTTTAGATAATACTAAATTAACTTGGGATAAAAAACTTATCAAAGAAGATTTAGATAATACTTTAGAATTGCTCAATACTTATGAAAAATATTATCCAGACATAAAGACTGCCTATGATTGCATATTGTATACCACAGATGGTGGTTATCAGGCTGTGATTGATATTACAGAAAAGGTAATATTAACAATTTTGAATATTTGTTTTTAAATTATTTAATATTTAAATGTTTGTTATTTTTGCTTTTCAGGGTGATTTAGAAAATGCCTTACATATCGGTGAATATACCAAAACCCAAGAAATTAAAAATGTTGATGATTATCTATCCATATCTATAAATGTTCATGATGAAGGCAATGTTTTGGAAATTGTTGGAATGTGTTGTAAGTAAATTAAAGAATTTAATATACGAAAGCACCTATCTCGAGACTGGTGAAAATGAGGCATATCACTTAAATTTCTTAAAATGCTTATCACATGAAATGTGGGACAAAATCCATTCATTTTTTCAGAATTATCTAATTTTCGTTAAAATTTTTTGATAAAAGTAAAATGAATGTACTATTTTTGTTATAATTTTCTGCTTTTAGTAATCGATTTAAATTTCGAATAAATCCGTGAAAAATAGAACACCGAAATAAAAAAATAGAACACAAAAAATTTTTACAAATTTTGAAAAACTTTCTAATTTCTGATTTTGAACCGGCACGGGACATATTAAGTGACATGTCACAAGTGATGTATCAACCCCGAAACATTTCCTTTCATAAGTGTCAAGTTTTTTATTTGAGTTCATGTGACATTATTAGTGTCCGACCGAACAGTTCGGCCAAAAAATGGTATTGGCCAAAAATTAATATTTGCAAGCATTTTTAACAGCTTTTTCAGATGGCCATTTGTTTGTTTAGGTGACAGAAGACTCTTCTGACTTTTAAATTTAATGACGAGGACGAATTTAAGCACCAATTTAGATGTTCGGTAACCGAACGTTCGGCCAAATTGAAAAAAGTTCGGTTACCGAACTTCGAAATTGTGGCTTAACTTCGTACTCGTTCTTAAATTTTACACTCAGAATCGTCTTCCATCGCCTCAACAATTCTACCCCGTATAAAAAAAGTTGTTAAAAGTACTCCCAAATACCAAATTTTTGATTAAATTGGCCGAACTGTTCGGTCGGACACTAGACATTATAGCGACTTTTTTGTATGGTAAACAAGTTTCTCCTTCGATTTTGAACTTCCGGGCAAATTTTTATTCTCCCAGTCTTAAAACTTATGTGGTACAAATTTGATGCCAAATCGGTCAAACGGCTTTCGAGATAACGCTTTTTAAAACTTGCAAAAAATTGCGGTTTTTCCTACGTTCAAGAATTTTTGTAAAAAAAGTCTTAAAATTGACCTCGACACTTTTAAAGAGCTTGAGACAATCTTTCATATAAACTTAATTTGGACCAAATACGATAATTTTAACACAAGCCAAAAAAAATTGCCTTCAAAACTTTGGAAAAAAAAAATCATAAAATAAAAAAGGATATCAAAGTAGGTGATTGGTGAAAGAGTACTGAATACGAAATAAAAAAAATCTTACATCGTTGGAACGGTTTTTGAGATATCACCATTTGAAGTTTGTCAATAAATTTACAAAAATGGCGGGTTTTTCCTACGTATAAAAAACTTTTAAAAAAATCTCAGAACTTTTCATTTAAACTTAATTTGCCATTCGATCAAAGTTTTGAGTTTTTGTAAAAATTCCATTCCATTGCCCTTTTTCGAATTACTATTAAAATATTAGAATTATAATTGGTCTTCTTCGAATTACAATTAATCTTCTTCGAATTACAATTGACCTTTTTCGAATTACAATTGCTCTTTTTCGAATTAAAATTGATCTTTTTCGAATTACAATTGATCTATTTCGAATTACAATTGATCTTTTTGGAATAACAATTGATTTTCTTCGAATTACAATTGATGTTTTTTGAATTACAATTGATTTGTTCTAATTAAATGATCTTTTTCGAATATAAAAAGATCTTTTTATTTCGAATTACAATTGATCTTTTCCGAATAACAATTGATTATCTTCGAATTACAATTGATGTTTTTGAATTACAACTGCTCTTTTTCGAATTATAATTGATCTATTTCCAATTAAAAATTATAATTTTTGCATTACAATTGATATTTTTCGAATTACATTTGATCTTTTTTGAATAACAGTTGATCATTTTGAATTACAATTGATCTTTTTCGAATAACAATTAATCTTTTTTGAATAACAATTGATCTTTTTCGAATTACAAATGATCTTTTTCGAATTACAATTGATATTTTTCGAAATACAATTGATCTTTTTCGAATTACAAATGATCTTTTTCGAATTTCAAATGATCTTTTTCGAATTATAATTGATCTTTTTTGAATTACATCTGTAAATGGTGTAGTAAAATAATAATAATTTGCAGGGACATTTGGAAAAATCAAAAGTTAAATAAAGAATTTGACATGTCACGTGACCTATCAAGGACTGGTCACATTAACTGCAGGAAAAATATACTAACTTTGTCATTTCGTGATTAAAACCTTGAAATATCGATCTAGGACCTCATAAAGTATGTACCATATTATTGATTCATTACACCGCTCTACAAATCTTAGGTTTGTCGCCGCGTTTTGGATGAAACCAAAAAAAGTTGATAGGGTTTGGTGCCCCGATTCCAAAACGGCCACTCAAATTTTTCTATCACGTTACAATTTTGAGAAAATCGCGGTTAAAGTCAAAGGGTATCAGTCGCTCAATTTTAACAACAACAAGCCCTCCGACTTTTAACAAGTGAAAATAATTTCAGCAGCACACTTCCTATTCTGTTTTGTTATTTTCATTTACACAATAAAAACTGCGACAGTGTTAGTGTTTTTTCTGCGATTCTTCTTTAAATAACAACCCAGGCAGAAAAATACAAACGGGAGAGCGCTGGCAAAGTACCTTTTATGGTCGCTTGTGTGCTGGGAAAGCACCACAGTTTAGTACTCTCCCAGCGTCCAAAATGATAACCACGGTAAACGGTATGCCGTTGCTATTTTAAAGCGCTTTGAAAGCGCTTTAATAACAAAAAATATGGTACTATTATAGCACTTTTAGAACAAAAAAATGGGACGTATCTAAATTGTATAAGTCCATAAGACATAACTTTTTTGGTGTTTATTTGAATAAAGAAATTTATTAAATTAGGATAAAAAAAATTATTGACTCATTTATAAGGATAAAAAAATGTTGAACAAACTTTGAACAATTTTCTAAGTCCCGGAAAAAAATTGTTTGCAGTTTTCTTTGCGTTTTGGAATAAAAATTTATTAAAATGCTTTTAGGAAAAAATTTGGAAAATTCCCGAAAAAAGTGGTGTATTGAACCGAAACGGGTATGTCCCGGAAAAAATTGTTTGCAGTTTTCTTTGCGTTTTGGATTAAAAATTTATTAAAATGATTTTAGGAAAAAATTTGGAAAATTCCCGAAAAAAAGTGGTGTATTGAACCGAAACGGGTATGTATCCGGAGTTTAAGGGTGATGTATCCGGAGTTTAAGACACTTCCTCACGAAAGAAACAGGTGTTTTTATATAAAAGGTATCAAGTTTGTAATATGTAGGTCATTGTGTATGAGTGACATATCACGAGAACTATCAAGGACCGGCCACTTATCCTGCAGGGAAATAAAAAATATTCCAATTGTTATGAAATTAATACATTTTAATAAAAAGTTTATACTTTGAACGGATTTAAATAGAAAAACATTGGCAAAGCGCTTAGAAAGCACTTTTTTCGAATTCATACTACCTTCTACACAAAAAATAAAGTGCTTTGCCGAGACTTTTTCTTTGGAACGGTTGGCAGTTTCTACCTGGGAAGTGATAAAATTGTTGAAAGTCATTCGATTTTTCATTTGTATTCATTTTTAATTTGTTTCAACTGACAGCAACATTAAATTTTTACTGCTGATAAAATAAATAGATAAAATAAATGACATAGTGAATTATATATTTGCTTTGTAATACTTTATTTTTGGCCGATAAGGCTTTTTGTATTACCAGTTGAATTAAATAAATAATTAAATAAAATAAAATAAATAAAATAAATAGCATTAAGGCTGGATTACTGAAGGCTCCGTTATAAAATAACTCTCCGTTAAATTTAACTCTTTCATACAAATTTTGACATAAGGCTCCGTTAAATCGGCAGTAAGCAGGTAACTTTTTATTGAGTAATCCGCCCTAAATCTTAAACAAATAAAATTTCTTAAACTTATTTTTACTATAGAAAACAAACTACAAAGTCATTTTAAACAAGTGTTATTTGTTTTAGAACTTTAGAACGCATAAAAAAAGACACCGTTAGGACCCAAATAATGTTTCTTCGCCTTTTTGGAGCTAAAAATGAGCCATCGAAAACACCCCAAAAATTTTTGTTTGAAAATTTATGTATAAAGACTCAAATTATTATCTGATTTTTTATACAAAAATTTTAAATATTTGATCCAATTTTGAAGTATGTTTTTTCAAATATTAAAAAAAAAAGATTTCTCATGTAAAAATAGCAACAATTAAAATTAAATTAAAAGAATAATCATTTATTTTTTCATACAGAACAAAAATGAATGACTTTAAAACGACATAATTTATTAAGTGCAGTTATATTTTCAAAAGAGAATGAAATGTTGTAAATTTGTGTCTTTCTTCTGTATTTTATTTCAATCGAATTTCATTTAATTTTTGTTTTGAAACCATTGTAAAATTAAAAAAGTTGCAAATTTCGATTTTTGTGAATAAAATTGGAGTTACAAAAAATCGTCAAATCGTATGGGAATCAAATCAGAAAATCGTCAGTCGTCATTTTGCAAAATTTCATGAAAAAATCGTCAAAATAACGAAAAACGCTTTAAAAAAAAACGCTTTAAATAATTGGAAAAATGTAACTTTTTACTCTGATAATTTTACACTTGGATATAGGTTGTTTAAATTGCAACTTTTAAGTGGAAAATTTTTTCATGTGTTTGTTGTAATAAAAAGTTACATTTTTACAATTTTTCATTTTTACAACCGAAAAAAAGCTGAAATGAATACCCTTAGTGTAAATAAACTAAATATTGAAAAAATGGAAGGTTTTTTGGTAATGATTTTTTTAGCATTTTAGAAAATTAAATTTTTAGAACATTTTATCTTATCTTTAGGAGAAAATTACAGGCTTTCGAATGAGCTTGATACCAAGTCATTTGCATGTCAGGATCTTATTTTATAAGCATTTAAAAAAGGGTAAAAAATGCCCTTTTTCGGCATTTTACTCAAAATCCTGACGTGATAGACAAATTTGGGCTCCGGATTTGGAATCAGCGCAACAGACACTATCCAAATCACTAACCAGAATCCAATACGCATTTTCTTGTTGAGCTGTGTTATCAATGAATCAATAATATTCTAAGAATATCCTTACGTCTGTGGAAAAAACGATGCAGACCTTAATAAAATAGATAGAAAGAAGTTTGGCAGGAATATTTATTTGGTCATAGCCTAGATAAGTTCGGAAATGGTCAAAATTGAACCAAGGCAAAAAAAGTGTTTCCCTTCTAAGAACTGAAAACTCTGAAATGCGGAATTTTTTTAAAGGGGTTTTTTTGTACTTTTGACAAGAGAATGAAAAATTTGTATGTCAAAACAAGTTCAAAGTGCCTGGCAGAAATACCGTTATTGATAAATCCGAATTCACCTATCACGTGACTAGTGAACACTGGACATTTCCATAAAATGTCTTAACGTACTTATAGCGTGACAGGTGAAAAATTAGACTGTCTTGAAAATACTTACCCCGTGACCAGAGACAATAGAAAATATCAAAATTTTCTAAGTTCCGAAAAAATTTTTGAAATTTCCAGTTCCAGACACTTTTTTTGCGTTGTGAAATAAATAATTTCATTACAAATGATAAAAAAAAAACATGTAAAAAAGTTAAATTCGGCCTTTCCGAATGTATTGATACCCTCCACAATGTAAAAAAAGATTATTCGCAAAAAAAAATCCGCGAAAAAAATGTTTGGTGAAAAAAAAAACATTCCGCGAAATTTTTTTTTTTTGTAAAAAAATGTGTTTGTTCTGGTTTAAATACCATTCGGTAATCAATTCTCAATTCAATTCAACCAGCAGACTAATTAAAGCATTTTTTTTTTTTAGGTTATGTTGAATTTGCCAAAATTTTCGACGTGTCCTTACATTTTCTTTCATAACTTTTGAATAGCTGAACCGATTTTCCCCAAATGCAATACCAAACTGCTTAGGACAACAAACAACAAGTAAATATGCTAAGTTCAAGGCACGTTTTTTTTGCGTTTTGAAGTAAATAATTTCATTACAAATGATTTAAAAAACAAGTTCAAAGTGAAATTCGGCCAAAATGTAAAAAAAGTTTATATGCAAAAAAAAAAAATAAAAAAAAAATCCGCGAAAAAAATTTTTGGTAAAAAAAAAAATTCCGCGGAAACATTTTTGGAAAAAAAATGTGTTTTTAAATACCATTTGGTAATCAATTCTTTTGAAATGTGACAACCAGCAGCCGAATTAAAGCATTTTGTATTTTTAGGTTATGTTGAATTTACCAAAATTTTCGACGTGTCCTTACATTTTATTTTATAACTTTTGAACCATTGGACCAATTTTTCCCAAATGCAATACCAAACTGCTTAGGACAACAACAAGTAAATATGCTAAGTCTTAGTCATATCTGTTTAATACTTTGGCCGTGATCACCATTTTCACAGACGGACAGACAGATATCAGTAGAATATCGTAGAATCGATCAGTGATCAATAATATATATTTTTTATGGGGTCTTAAACCGATATTTCGATGAGTTACACACGGAATGACAAACTTATATATACCTTCTACCACTAAGTGGAGGGTATAAAAATAAATTTTGTCAAATTTTAAAAAATTTTCCAAGTCCAGAAAATTTTTTCTTAGGATTTTCCCTGTTTTGGATGCAATGGGGCAATTTTTTTTTTGCGTTTTGGAGTAAAAATATCATTAAAAATGGTTTTAGTTCAAAAATTTTCGAAGTTCCGAAAATTTTTTTTGAAATTTTTCAAACAATTTTTGTCAGCGTTTTATAAATGAAATTTTTCAAACAATTTTTGTCAGCGTTTTATAAATGAAATTTTTCAAACAATTTTTGTCAGCGTTTTATATTAAATAATTTATTAAAAATTTTCAATTATTTGTTGCATTTTGAATTTAAATAATTTTTTAAAAAGGTTTTATGGATTTTTTTTATATTTCCCAAGTTCCGAAAAATTGTCTAGCTTCCGAAAAAGTTCTGAAACACAGTTTTTTTGTTAGTCACAGCCGAATTTAACATTTATTTTTTTTTTATTTATTTTCAGCTTCTCATGGTACTCATGTTGCTTCCATTGCCAGTGGCAATCATGCTTCCAAGGATATTGACGGTGTTGCACCCAATGCTAAAATTGTTTCCATGACCATCGGTGATGGTCGTTTGGGCTCCATGGAAACTGGTACTGGTCTTGTACGTGCTATGATGAAAATTATGGAACTCTGTCGTACGGGTCGTAAAGTTGATGTTATCAATATGAGCTATGGTGAACATTCCCATTGGTCTAATACTGGGTAAACAAATTGTTTTTGTATTTTTCTTCTTTATTTATTTTATTTTCAGTTTAAAACTTTTTTGAAATTTCCTTTGAACTTATGTATGAAAAAAAAACAAAATCTTAAAACCAAAACGAAAACAAATCTCTATAGATTTCCTGAAACCATTGATAAGAAACGTCGTAAAAAACGAAAACCTTACTTAAGGTAAATTGTTTTACTTTTTTACTACTACTACTCTACTTAAGTTGTTTTTAATTGTTGTTTATTCTGTGTAGTTTACACCCAACATCCTTTTATTTTTATTCTTCCACAACATAAAATCAAAACACACTAACAACGTTACGTAAAAAACCAACAGACAAAAAGGAAATTTCAAAAAAAGTATTTTATTTTTTTAATGTTTAACCCTCGTAATGCAACAGTTGCTCTAGAGCACATGTGTGTTTTTTATACCCTCCACTCTAGTGATAGAGGGTATATATAAGTTTGTCATTCCGTTTGTAACACCTCGAAATATTGGTCTAGGACCCCATAAAGTATATATATTTATGATCCTCGATCGATTTTAAGTCGATCTAGCGATGTCCGTCCGTCCGTCCGTCCGTCCGTCTGTCTGTCTGTCTGTCCGTCCGTAGAAAACACGCTAACTTTTGAAAGACTTTACAGAGGCTACTGAAGTTTGGCATATATGTTTGTCATTTACCTGGTCAGGTTGGTATTGCAATCCAGCCAAATCGGTCCAGTGGTTCAAAAGTTATGAGCAAAATTGTAAATTTCGGCAAGGGTATTTCGCGAATTTACGAGATAAAAAACACGATAACTTTCGAAAGACAATAATGAGACTACTGAAGCTTAACACGTATCTTTGCCGTTCCCCGGGTCTGTTTGGTTTTAAATTTCAGCTCAATCGGTCCAGTGGTTCAAAAGTTATAAGCAAAACCTTGAATTACAGATTAGTTTCATCTAAAATGCCACGTGTTTTAACAAGTTTTAAAAGCATTGGTGGTAACTAAACAATGCTTTTCAAACTTGTTTAATTTTAAAGCAATGTTTTTTAAACTTGTTTAGTTTTAAAAGCATTGGTAACTTAAAAATTACACTCGAAAAAAATTTTACACTCAAAAAAAATTTTACACTCAAAAAAATTTTAAACTCAAAAAAAATTTTTTTTGTTTTACAAAAATGACAATATTTTGTGTAAGAAATATTTTTACAGTAAAAAAAAACATTACACTCGAAAAAAATTTTACACTCAAAAAAAAAAAATAGTAATTTTTCTTTTAAAAAAAAAAAAATTACAAAAAAAGAGTTTTTTACTCAAAATAAAATATTTCTAATCAAAATTGTTAAGTTTTTCACGTTAAAAAATGTACTATCCTTAAAAAAAATGAATTGTGGAGGGTATTCATAGATTCGGCAAAGTCGAATTTAACTTTTCTACTTGTTTTTTATTTTTTTTAAAGATAAACGGCCGTATTCATAATTATAGGAACTTTTGTATGCGAAAAAATGTCATGGACATTTGAGAACTTTTATATACGAAAAAATGTCTTATATTTCTGAGAACTTTTCTGGAAAGTGTATCAGATTTCTGAAAATTTTTCTATACGGAAAAATGTCTCAGATTTCTGAAAATTTTTCAGTCAGAAAAAATGTCCCAGAATCTAGGAATTTTTTTAAGCGGAAAAAATGGCTTAGAATCTAAGAATTTTTCTATACGGAAAAATTTTCTGAGAATCTGAAAATTTTTCTATACCGAAAAATTGGCTCAGAATCTGGAGATTTTTATGCGAAAAAGTTTTTCAAAATCTAAAAAATTTTCTATTCCAAAAAATTGTCTCAGAAGCTGCAAATTTTTCTGTACCAAAAAATGTCTCAAAATCTGAGAATTTTTCTATACGCAAAAATGTCTCATAATTTTTCTTTACGGAAAAATGTATCAGATTTCAGCGAACGAAAATTTTCAGAATTCTATGCGAAAAAAACTCAGAATCTGACAATTTTTCTATGCGGAAAAATTTTCTGCATAAAAAATTTTTCATGCGAAATAATTTTACGAATCTGAAAAATGTTCTATTCCGAAATATTGTCCGAATCTGTGAATTTTTCTATACGAAACAAGAATCTGAGAATTTTTATATACGGAAAAATGTCTTAGATTTCTGAGAATTTTTCTGTACTGAAAAATGTTTCAGATTTCTGAGAATTTTTCTATGAGGAAAAATTTTCTGCATAGAAAAATTTTTCATGCGAAAAACTTTTTACGAATCTGAAAAATGTTCTATTCCGAAAAATTGTCCGAATCTGTGAATTTTTCTATACGAAAAATTTTGCAGAATCTGAGAAATTTTCAAAACGGAAAAATGTCTCAGAATCGGAAAATTTTTCAATACGGAAAAATGTTTTAGAGTCTGAGAATTTTTCAATCTCAGAATTTCTTTTTCTGTCTCAGAATTTTAGGATTTTTCTATACCGAAAAGTGTCTCAGAATTAAAAAATTTTTCTTTACCGAAAGATGTCCCAGATTTCTGAGAGAATTTTTCAGTCTCAGATTTCTGAAATTTTTTCTATATGGAAAAATGACTCAGATTTCTGAAAATTTTTCTATATAGAAAAATGACTCAGATTTCTGAAAATTTTTCTATATGGAAAAATTTCTCAGATTTCTAAGAATTTTTGTATACGAAAAAATGTCTCAGATTTCGGAGAACTTTTCTATACGGAAAAATGTATCAGATTTTTGAAAAGTTTTTTTATACGGAAAAATTTCTCAAATATTTGAGAATTTTTCTATATGGAAAAATCTGAGAATTTATCAATACGGAAAAATGTGTCGTTTTTGAGTTTTTCTATGTGGAAAAATGTCTCAGAGTCTGAGAATTTTTCTATACGAAAAAATGTCTTAGATTTTTGAGAATTTTTTGTATATGAAAAAATGTATCGGAATTTAAATTTTTTTTCTAAAACATTGAAAATATGAAAAAAATTTTATACGAAAACATATGTTTTAAAATCTAAAAATTTTTCTATTCGAAAAAATTTGTCTGAATTTGAGAATTTTTCTATAAAACAAAAATGTCCCAGAGTCTTTCTATACGGAAAAATGTCTTATATTTCTGAGAATTTTTCTATACGGAAAAATGTCTCATATTTCTCAGAATTTTTCTAAACGGAAAATGTTTCAGATTTTTAATAATTTGTCTCTTAGAAAAATTGTTTCTAATTTCTGAGAATTTTTCTATAAGAAAAAATGTCGCAGAATCTGAATGTTTTGCTATATGGCAAAATGTTTCAGAATCTTTAAATTTTTTATTGCGTAAAAATGTCTCAGAAAAATATTTCAGAATCTAAGAATTTTTCAATACGGAAAATTATCCCAGAATCTTAGAATTTTTCCGAAAAATGTCTCTGAATCTAAAAATTTTTCTATACGGAAAAATGTCTCAAAATTTGAGAATTTTCGATACGGAAAATATCTCAGATATTTCAGAATTTTTATATATAAAAAAATGTGTCTGAATCTGAGAGTTTATCTGTAGCAGATCATTTTTCTATACGAAAAAATGTCTCGAAATCTAAGAATTGCTTTAAACGAGAAAATGTCTCAGAATCTGCATTTAAAGGGTTAAAGAAAACATCCCGTAACGGTTATGTTTTGTAAAAAAATATCTTAATGTTTTCTTTTTCTTTTCATTTTATATTTTTCTATATATTTTTTATATCCCCCTATTTTTCTATATAGCCGCATTGGTGAACTAATGAGTGAAGTGGTTAACAAATATGGTGTGGTTTGGGTAGCATCAGCTGGTAATCATGGTCCTGCTCTTTGTACTGTTGGCACACCCCCAGATATTGCTCAACCTAGTTGTATAGGTGTCGGTGCTTATGTTTCACCCCAAATGATGGAGGCTGAATATGCAATGCGTGAAAAATTACCAGCTAATGTTTATACATGGACCTCAAGAGATCCCTGCATTGATGGTGGTCAAGGGGTTACGGTATGTGCCCCTGGTGGTGCTATAACATCAGTACCACAATTTACCATGTCAAAATCTGCTCTGATGAATGGTACTTCAATGGCAGCTCCTCATGTTGCTGGAGCTATAGGTAGGAAAACAATTGTTCTTCCCCACTGCTGTTTAACACAAAACTATGAAATTGTTTTATATTACATACAATACCGTTTTCCTTATTCTTTCATTACAGCTTTACTTATATCTGGTTTAAAACAACGTAACATTTCATATTCACCCTTTAGTATTAAACGTGCCATTTGTGCTACTGCCACTAAATTGGGTTATGTTGATCCATTTGCCCAAGGCAGTGGTCTTTTAAATGTTGAAAAAGCTTTTGAACATTTGTTAGAACATGATAAAGCTGTTGAGAATATGTTAAGGTAGGTGTTCTGTTTTATAACGTTTTTAATTTCTTGTTTTCTACTTTACAAACCCCAGCAAATATTTTTTTTAAGGTAAATGTAATTTTTTCCAGGATTTTTTTATAACCTTCACTTGGTAGTAAGAGGTATAACCAATTGAAAAAATTTAAATTAAAATTAAAAAAAATTACAGTGACTCGCAGCTTATTTCGTGTGTTAGATATCAGTTAGCAATCCATTTAAGACAAAGTTTCAAATAAAACACCTAATTATTATTAAATGCGTATTTTTGTTAAAAGTGCTGTGTAGGTAGTTTATCGAGCTTTAATTTAAGCTTAATGGCGTCCATTTGGAGTAAATATTAAACGTGCTACGAGGGTTGAAATGGAAATTGAAATTATTGAAAGACGTTTTTTAGAAAATTTCTTAAAAATACTTTTAGGTCGATTTTTCCCGAGCTCAAACATTAAAAATTTTAAAAATAGTCCAATAGTATATACTCATTTATCAAATAATTTTTCCAATAGCCCAAACAAAAACCAAAATTTTTAAAATGCAGTCGAAGAAATCTAAATTTTTGACCCCCAATTCGTTTGACCACCAATTTTTGGTAAACAAAGGAAATGTTCAATTATTTTTATATTTCATTACAATACACTTAGGTGTACTCAAATTATTAAACAATTTAATCTTTTCTTTTACCAAAAATTGGTGGTCAAAAGAATTGGAGGTCAAAACAATCGGATTTCTTTTACTGTGTTTTTGTTTGGGTCATTGGAAAAATTATTTAATAAATGAATATTAACTATTGGACTATTTTTTAAATTTTTAATGTTTGAACTTGGATACAATCGACCTAAAAATATTTTTAAGAAATTTTCTAAAAAAGTTCTTTCAATAATTTCAATTTGCATTTGGACCCTCGTAGCACATTTTATATTTACATAATCTGAACGCCATTAAGCTTTAATTACAGCTTGATTAATTACATACACAGAACTTTTTACAAAAATATTTACTTGATAATAATTAGGTCTATTTTGTTTAACTTTATTTTGAATGGATTGCTAACTAATATCTTTCACACGAAATAAGCTACGAGCCACCGTAATTAAAATTCAAATTGTATATTTTAAATATATACCCCCATGTGACGGAAATCGATCGGTTTCAAAACGATCGTTTTTAAATTTTCAATCTCGATAATTTTGAAATATTTATAAATTCATATCGCTCATTTACTTGTATAGTGACATAACTCAAAATATGTCGTTTTTGGGTAAACCATACAGAATTATTTGTTATATCCTGCTTTATATTGTGTCAAAAATTCGTATTAATATCTTCTAAACTCACCGTTTGAGAAGAGAACACGCCATTATAACATTTTCTATGTACGGGCCTTTTGCAATGTAAAACAAGTTTCAATTGTAAACTTTAAACAGGTTTTCTGTGAAATCAAACATTTTGCGTTATGACACTATACAAGTAAATGAGCGATATATTTAATTCAACTCAAAATTCAACCTTTAAAAGCATTTTCAAGTTATTTTAGCTTTTCTGTTCACTTTTCAAATTTTGATTTTAAATAAAATTTATCGAAATTATAACATGAACCCATGATCGGGACCAAAAAATTCGGAAAGTAGAACTAAAATAAAGATACCCGTGTTTCCCAGTATTTCTAGATCAATTCGTTTTCGCGTTTTATAAGCAAACTAATATTTTGCATGTATTCGAGTTTCAATCACTTGGTAATTAAAACTCATATATATACAAAATATTGATTTGCTAATAAAACGCAAAAACGAATTGATCTAGAAAAACTGGGAGACACGGGTATCTTTTTTTTTACCTCTACTTTCAGAATTTTTTGGTCCCGATCATGGGTGCAAAATCGTGTCGTACAGTGTAATCGTTCGAATTCTATCACATACCAAATAATGAAATTCGAAAAAGATTAATTAAAGTTCGAAAAAAATCATGGAAAGTTTTGAAAAGGATATTTTGAAATACGAAAACCTGAAAAAAATCAATTAAAATTTAATGGAAAGATCAACTTAAATCCGAAAAGGATCAATTGAATTCGACAAAGATCAATTAGGATTCGGTAAAGATCAATTGCAAATCGTAGAAGATGATTTGTAATTCAAAAAAGATCAGTTGAAGTTCGAAACTTTTAAGAGGAATTTGTACTGATATTTTTTTTAAATCCTCCAACTACTCACTTTGTCATCCCGTGTGTAACGCATCGAAATATCGGTCTGGGACCCCATAAAGTATATATATTATTGATCCATTTACAGCATGGAAAAAAGTCTATTGGCAAACAAAATAAACCAATTCCACTTAAATTTGATCTGTGTGTGTTTTCTACACTAAATAAAGATCTAACAAAAAATAGGTACAATCGGTCCATGTTTGGACTTGGGACTCATTTTCTGAAAACACTGGTGTAAGGTATCATATGATCGGTCTCGATCGACTATAATTTTCTAACTTGTTTTTGTTTACTTTTGAGAGGATATAAAAGATTCGGCACAGCCGAATTTATACCTACAAATTGTTTAAACTTCAAGTGATCTCTTTTTAAATTTTAATCCTTTTTATACCCTCCAACTACAGTATGGGGGTATACTCACTTTGATCAGTGATCGATTCTAAGACATTCTAGCGATGTCCGTCCGTCTGTCCGTCCGTCCGTCCGTCCGTCTGTAGTTAACACGATGCAGTCCAAAATAAAAGAGCTAGGCCCTTCAAGTTTGGCATAAATATGGTTTATGCTCCTAGGCAGGTTAAGTTCGGAAATGGGCCAAATCGGAATAGGGGGAAAAAAGTTCCCCCTTGAAGAACTAAGCCAACCTCTTAAAAATGCTAATTTTTTTTACGTTTTTTTGTATTTTTGTGAACCAAATGAGACATTTTTATGTTCGTAGAAGCTTATAGTCCTGCGCTTGGACCCAGGGGATTAAAAAAATTCACTTTCTTTTAAGGGCGTGGATAAAAAAATAATTGAAATAATTATAAAACTATAATACTTAAGTGCACAAAGCAAACAGAAATGAACTTGTAAACATATACCGTGGGGGCCAAGGAGTCACCCCAGCTCACCGACCCCTCCCCCTACCTTGCCCCCCCCTTAAAACAACGCCCCTGTCAAATTTTTTTTTTAATTTTTTCACATGTTGGAGGGTATAATAGATTCGGCACAGCCGAATTTAACACTCTCACTTGTTAGAATTGCAATTGATTTTCTTTCGAATTTAGGTTAAAATCCAGATTACAATCGGGGTTTTATTATTTTTTTGAATTTTAATTGATTTTTTTTCGAATTTATATTATTCTTTAACTAATTTCAAATCAAATTTCAAATGTAGTTTTTATATTTCAAATGAAATCTTTGAATAGAAATTCGAATTATTTAAATTAAACCACTTATAATAATTTTTGCTGGGTTATATTTATTAACTTTTTTCATCTTTCGTTTGTTAAAAAAAATTGTTTGCTTTGTTTTAAGTTCTTTTGCATTTTTAATTATGCATTAATTTTCAAAACAAACAACTAATGCACTTTATATGTTTTGTTTTTTTTTTTTCTATTCCTTTGGCAGATTTTCTGTACGCTGTGGTCCTCAACATGCTAAAGGTATTCATATCAGAGAAGGTGTTTTAAAGAAACCATATGAATATAATGTAAACATTGAACCAATATTCTTTAATGATACAGAAACTGGTAAGTTAAAAAAAAAGTTATGCTAATTATATTTTAGTAATTGAAATCATGAATAGGTAATTAGTTTACATTTGAAAATAATGTTGGATCATAAATACAAGTTATTTAAAATGCATAATTTTTTAAATCTTGGGTAAATTTTTATTTGATGCCAATCGGATTAAATTATCCCGTAGCGTCCGGCGATCAAAGTTTTGGATTTTTGAAAATATAAAAAGTTTTTTCCTACGTTTAAGAAATTTAACACCTTTTTTCGATTGTAAGGGATAACCAAATTTTTCTGTTGGTACTTTTTATATTTCCTGAATTAATGATCCTACTTACAAAAAAAAAAAATTCCAATTAACGATTTTCATTGTATTTATGAACAAATTCATACATTTTATTTACTTTTTCATAATACTTATAAACTTTTTCATAGTATTTATGAAAAATGTTAAATAGTTCTTAAAGTTCACATATTATGACTTATTCATAAATACTATGAAAAAGTTTATAATATTATGAAAAAGTTAATAAATTGTACGAATTTTTTCATAAATACGATGAAAGTCGTTCATTGGATTTTTTTTTTTGTGTTTAGTACTTTTAAAAAAAGTATTTTTTTAAATTTTGATTCTAAGGGGTAAAAAAAGGGGAAAATTAGTGTACTTTAGTACTTTTTCTAACTCTTGAAAAATTGGTCACAGAAACTTAAAATTTAAAACGTATAACCGTTCAGTAAAAAAAAAAACGTTTTAAAAAAGTACTTTGAGGAAATTTCGATTTTTATAAGGTCAACAAGGTTCTTTCGCACTTTTACAATCTCCTGATATAACTACAAACTTGAAATTTGAAAGGGAAAAACATTGTCATAAAAGAACTTTTTTGATGATCCGATTCCAAGAAAATTGTACTGTGGTACTTTTTATATTTCCTGAAATAAGGGTCCTAGAAACTTGAAATTTGGAATGTAGGATCCTCATGCGAAAAAAAAACATTTTTGAAAATGTGCTTTTTAAATGTTCCGATTCCAGAAGAGTAAAAAGGTAAAAAAGAATACTTTGGTGCTTTTGAAATTTCCTGAAACAATTGCCCTAGATACTTTAAAAAATATTTTGAAAAAAAGTACTTTTTAAAAATTCCGATTCTTATTGTTAAAAAAGTGTTCATCAGAACTGAATTTAAAAATTACAGTTAATTTAAAATGTTATATGAACATTTCCATTTAACTTTTGATTTTAAGGTATAAAAAATGTTAATTTTTTTTTTGAAGGCACATCAAAATCGTTTAGTTCGCGTGAAGAATTTTCAGCTGACGGCGAAAAAGTTATGGCGGTTTAAAGATTTTAATTGAAAACCAAAAATCTCAAAATTACAATTATTATTAGAATTTAACAAAATCAACGTTAATTAATGTTTCATACTATTCCCAATAAAAACCGGATAAATTACGCCCATTAACGTGGATATACAATCAGATTTTTGCATTAAAAGTTTGTTTTAACAAGTTTAATGCTTGATATGCAATTTATACGAAATCTAATGACGATGGACCAACTTAAAGGTCATATTCGGATTAGCACCCTCAAATTAGTTAAGAAACTTGTGCATTATGCAAAATTGTGAATTTTTAAAAGTGATGCAATTTGTGATTAATAAAATTTTGAAAGATGCATAAAATCCACAATCATAAAAATTTAATAATGCTGCTCAGTTTTGGGATAAAGCGTTATGAGTACCAGCAATTCCCATTTATAGAAATAAATTTCTATAAGTGGTTTGGGTGTGCCCTGGCGGTTTATCTGTAGAAGAAATTGCCGCGTTTTCAGCGTAGAGTTACATTAAGTCCCAATTTTTGCACACGATCCATAATACGCATTACAAGCAATCGTCTGACGGGTATATTTTAAATCTAAATTCTTTTCACGTAAAAATACAAGCAAAAGTTTAAAATCGTGAAATGTTAGATTTTTGAAAAATTTTTGCTAATCAAAATTTTTATACGCTATATCGATTTATTATAAAAAATCAAAAAATATTTGAATCACGCGATGTGCTGGCCACTTTTAAATAATATTGCGAATGTGCCTCGCAAAAAAGTGGATTTTTGATGACTCACGTTTTTTCTCTCAACCTTTGTCGAGATAGTACTCAGCTCCTATTAAGGGCACATTCATGAGACCGGTTTCAAAAAACGACGAAAAATTGAAAATGTAGAAATTTTAACCTCTAACCGGCAGCCCCGCCTCTAGATGAGGTATACTAAATTGACCCAAAATGCATCAAATTATTTTTGTATGCCATTCAAGGGTTAATAGAGACTTTCGTTAGACTTCAATTGACCCGTACATGTTTTCACTGTTGTGATCGACATATAGTTTAAAAGTTATTGTCAATCAAAGTGCAAGTTTTAGGGAAATTGCCAAAATTAAATATTTTGCAAAAACGTGATTTTATAAAACTTAAAAAAAAACATATTTTCAATTGATCCAGAGCTTTAAAAAAATTCAGGTGCGTTGATCAAAGCCTCTAGAATGATTTTGCTAGTTCGGTTGATGGATTACTTAAAATGATACTCCAGGTGATGCCTAGAAGGATAGCCCGTCTAGAGGCGGTCTTGCCCATTAGAGGGTGCTTTTTTCTAGTTATTTCTCATACTTTTTTATTTTTTTTATTTCTACACAATTTCTTTAATAATCCTATTTTTTATACCTTCACTCTAGTGATATAAGTTTGTCATTCCGTTTGTAACACATCGAAATATTGGTCTAGGGCCCCATAAAGTATATATATTCATGATCCTCAATCGATTTTAAGTCGATCTAGCGATGTCCGTCCGTCCGTCTGTCCGTCCGTCCGTCCGTAGAAAACACGCTAACTTTTGAAAGACTTTACAGAGGCTACTGAAGTTTGGCATATATGTTGGTCATTTACCTGGTCAGGTTGGTATTGCAATCCAGCCAAATCGGTCCAGTGGTTCAAAAGTTATGATCAAAAGAGTAAATTTCGGCAAGGGTTTTTTTTCGCGAATTTACGAGATAAAAAACACGATAACTTTCGAAAGCTAATAATAAGACTGCTGAAACGTGGCATGTATCTTTGCCGTTCCCCAGATCTGTATGGTATTGAATTTCAGCTCAATCGGTCCAGTGGTTCAAAAGTTATAAGCAAAACCCCGAATTTCAGATTAGGTTCAAAATCATTGGTGGTAACTTAGCAATGCTTTTCAAACTTGTTTAGTTTTAAAGCAATGCTTTTTAAACTTGTTTAGTTTGAAAAGCATTGGTAACTTAAAAATTACATTTGAAAAAAATTTAACACTTGAAAAAAATTTTACACTCAAAAAAAATTTTACACTCAAAAAAAAAATTTAGTTTTTTTTTACAAAAATTTCAATATTTTGTGTACATACGTACGTGCATTCACTCAGAAATATTTTTACAGTAAAAAAACATTACACTCGAAAAAAGTTTTACACTCAAAAAAAAATAGTAGTTTTTCTTTTTGTTTTTAAATGACAAAAAAGAGTTTTTTACTCAAAATAAAATATTTCTAATCAAAATTGTTAATTTTTTTTCAATTTCAAAATGTACTATCCTTAAAAAAGGCATTGTGGAGGGTATTCATAGATTCGGCAAAGTCGGATTTAACTTTTCTACTTGTTTATATTGATCTATTTATTTTTTATATGAAAACAAAAATGCACTCAAAAAAATATTTTATAACAAAAATTGTTAGAAAAAAATTAAATTTTTAAATTAATTTTTAGATGTTTTTTTATCCGTTACTTGGCAAGACCGCCTCTAGGCGGGGTACCAACAATTTCATCTGGACGAAAAACGACTGAGTTTTTGATATTTCTGAGTACAGAAATGGACTTTCCGTGCTCAAATTACCCTAGAAATATTTTTTTTTATTGAAAAACAAAAATGGCCGGTTAGAGGGTTAACTTCAAAACGTTGCCACTTTTTTTTTTTTTTTGATGGCATCATCAAATTCATAAATACATCTTTTTTGGACAAGTATTGGGACCATATATTTTAAATCTTCGAAGAATACGTTGGACGGCGCAAGTACAATAGGCCAAAGAGTACATAATTTTTATGAAATTTCAATAGACTTTTCCACATTTCTGAAGTTTGAGTGTCGCCATCAGCGTATACAGAGGGGGGGGGGGGGGGGGGGGGGCAACAACAACAACAAAAAAATATTTTTTTTATATGTATTGGAAAACACAAATCTCACGAAAAAAACAACAAAAATTTTTTTGTTGTTGTTGGGCCCTGAAAAAACAGTCCTGCATACGCCGTTGATTGTCGCTAACTACCGCAAATAAAGATTTTTGGCCTTAAGTGTTCGTAAGCTAATTTCATTAGAAGTCCTTTATGCATTTCTATCATTAGATAGCCCTTTGAATGCAAATAAAAAAAGTTTTTGCCGAAAAACGAAAATTTCAAACAAATGAAAAGTTAAATGGAAATGTCCATATATTTATTCATTCATTTTATAACATTTCATTTCTAATTTAAATCCTTTAAAATGAAAATTCCATAAATATTTACAAACAAAACATTTATTTTCTAAAATTTTAAAACAACATTTTACTTATAAGATTTCTTACAAAAATAATTTATTTAATTGAATTGAAGTTTTTATAAACTTTCTACAATACTTACTACCAGATATTTAATAGATTGTTGCTGTTACTTTTCATTCAATTCACTTTTACTTAGAAAATGAAAATGAAAAAAATAACACTCAAACTATAGTTTTGTTATTCTTACTTTTGACTATTATACTAAACTAAGTTCACTCCTTCTGTAGGAGGATAGATAGATGGATGGATGTTAAAACTGATACTGACGACGATGGTACTCAGCAATTGTATTCAAATAAATTTGTAAAAAAAAAGTTAAAAGTTTATTTTGTTGCAGTTTCTACTTAAACTACTCGTATTGTAATCATTCTGTTGTTATTTGTCTTGTTTATTATACTTCTGTATTCTTTTTCAAAGGAACTGCCATCAAATTACCTTTTTTTGTATTGTTTTTGTATCATTTACAATATTTTAATTAAAAAAAAAATAACAACTTTTTTTTGTCGATTTTGAATAAGAAAAAGTTTACAGTGTTTTATCGGTTTTTGCTTTTTATAATCAGTCTGCGATAATACAGGATGACAAAAATTAAAAAAAAAAACAAGTAAAAAAGTTTAATTCGACCTTGCCGAATGTAATAATACCCTCCACAATGTAAAAAGTTTATTTGCCAAAAAAACAAAAAAAAAAAAATTTTGAAAGAAAAGAAATCCGGGAAAAAAATTTTTGCAGAAAATAAAAAAATTGGCAAATTTTTTTTTTGTAACAAAATATGTTTGTACTTGTTTAAATACCATTCGGTGATCAATTCTGTTCACATGTGTCAACCAGCGGACATAACTAAGGAGTGAGATCATAAAAATGTTAACACACATAAAGTTAAATAAAAAACAGACTACTGAATTTTAAGACTTCAAACCAAATTTTTATTAAATA
The DNA here is from genome assembly GCA_963921195.1 of Pegoplata infirma. Taxonomy (NCBI): domain Eukaryota; kingdom Metazoa; phylum Arthropoda; class Insecta; order Diptera; family Anthomyiidae; genus Pegoplata; species Pegoplata infirma. Next base: position 35,171,082 of record OY992538.1, on the reverse strand, counting down.
AAATTTAATACAAAATCATAACAAAAAAACCGCATGGAACTCTAACCACTACGAACAAAGTTATCCACTTTTTCCGGAAACCCTCCCATTAAGGCTTTTATGGTAGTTTCTGTCACCTTTTTAGAGCAGGTGGTCCATCTACGTTTGAAATCTTGCATGTCCTGGGAGACCTTTTTTGTGCCCTTTAATTCTTTTTTAACAAGAGCCCAATATCTCTCCACTGGCCTGAGCTCCGGGCAGTTTGGTGGATTTGCCTCTCTTGGTACAAAAACCACATTATTATCATTATACCACTCCAGCGCTTTCTTGCTGTAGTGACAAGATGCTAAATCGGGCCAAAAGTAAGTGGATACATTGTGCTGACTCAAGAACGGAAGAAGTCTCTTCTGCAAACACTCCTTGATATAAATTTCGCTGTTTATAGAGCCAGATGTCACAAATGACTGGCTTCTTTGGCCGCAGCTACATATGGCTTGCCATACTAGGAATTTTTTGGGGAATTTCGTTTGCTTTTTTGACCGAAATTTTTCCGCAACATTTCCTCGAACATCGGAAACATAAAATTCTTGACCAGGGAGCTGCGCAAAATCAGCCAGGACATAAGTTTCGTCGTCCATTACACAACAGTTGTATTTTTTTATAAAATTTAATTTCAATTTTCTAGCTCTGGTTTTGGCCTCCAAATTTTTAAAAGCGTTTCTATCGGGAACTTTTTGAACTTTGTAGGACTTTAGTCCCGCCTTACGTTTCACTTTACGTACAAAAAAGTCTGAGCATTGGGCTAACCGAGCTGTTTTTCTGCCAGATGTGTTAGGAGCTCTCTTAAGGATGCTTTTAACTTTATATGCCTTACCAATGTTACGATAACCAGTCGTTGTTCCTGTTCCCGGCTTCCTTTCAATTGTTAGGTGTTCCAGATACCTTTTTACCACTTTTGAAACTGTTTGGCGGCATACATTAGTTTCTTTGGCAATTTTTTTGTATGTCCATGTTTGGTTTTGTTGAAAATATTTAATTATTTTTGAACGCACTTTTCTTTCATCGTCCATTGTGTAAAAAATTGCAAATTAAAACTCATGATGTAAATTAATTTATTAACTGACATATTTTTAAAATGTAAACTGCCGAAAAAAAAAAAATTGGAAGCTTTACACCAAAGTTGTAGGCAAAAATGTGTGTTAACATTTTTATGATCTCACTCCTTAGAATGTCTTAAAATCGATCACTGATCAATATACTTTTTGGGGTCTCAGACCGATATTTCGATAAGTTACAAACGGAATGACAAACTTATATATACCCTCTATCACTAAGTGGAGGGTATAAAAACAAGAAAACTTGACTTTACCGAATTTATAAATACCCTCCAAAAAATCTCAAAATATTTTGAGTACATAGTTCAATTGAGTGAATCATTGAGCGTGTTCAGCAGAGAACCCTGCTACTCAACAGTTGAGATGTAGCATGTTTTGATTAGTTGGCTCTGTTGAACGCATTTTTTTTTGTAAATGTTTTAAAATATTGGAATAATTTTTTTTTTACGTTTTCATTTATTTTTTTTTTTTGTGAAAAATACTTTTTTTGATTTGTTTTGTTTATTTCTTTGAATAACGTCCAAAAAAATAAATAATTTCAATAAAACAGCTTATGTATCAGTTTGTGATCAAATGTAGCATAAATTGTGTACGCTACTAGTGTTGAGAAGCGCTCACTCAACATGTTGGCTGAAATGTCAAAAATCAAACCGTTCAGCAGAATGTTGAGGAACAGTTGAGTAGCAGCTTTCTCTGCTGAACTTACCCATTCATTTGAACTAGTTCGCTAAATAGTTACACAATTCTACCACAAACCTTTTTTTTTACGTTGTACCAACACTTAGGGGATGCCCCTATTAATGCAATGCTTTGTGTTGATATACGGAAATTAGGTTATGAGGAGAAGGAAAGAGGGAGTAGTGTTTGTGGATATTTGACTTGAATTTATCTGCATTGGGTGAGACTGGGAAGACCTCTGCGGGAGATTATTGACATACGGCTTGTTCGACAGATAAGCGAACCTTCTCTGTAACGCGCTGTGTGATCAACTGGACAATCGACAACAAACGGATGTGATCTACTAGACAACCGAGTGTTGCGAACAAAATTCGGGCTCTAGGGATAAGTTCAGAACATTTTCCATGGTAATATCGATAGAACAGAGTCACACAACCCACATTCTGACGATGCTCCAATGAGTTAATAGAGTTGGACACCCTATTGTCCTTGATAAGCATCAATGGCTTCCTTTTCACACGGTCCAAGAGCTCCAAAATAAACATTGAAGCCCCTGCCCATACATGGGAGTTGTATTCCATCTTTGATCGGATGTAGGTGGTATAAATAGTGAGGAGATCTGATGAGGTTTAAAAAACTAAGACACTTGAATGCTTTTTTCGACACTTGAAAAACGTGCTTATTTTAACAGACATCACACTGAATTTTCATGCCCAGAACGTCAAGAGTGTCCTCGGTACCTATACCACCCATGTGTACAGATAATGCTGTTGATTCCACATTCCTGTGGGTCAACATACAACATTGAGTCTTGCGTGCATTAAACTTGACCCTGTTTTTAAGACCCCACTCAGAGATTGTCGACAGGTATTGATTAAGTGTGTCATTTATAATCTGCCTTTTGCCCTCAACCTCAACCAGGTTTGGCCTTAGATCAAAGAAAAATGAATGACAAATGTTGCTGTCATCTGCAAAAGAGTAGATAAGATTTGAAGTTTGACTTAGACGGTCGTTAAGAAAAATAAGAAAAAGGGTAGGAGAAAGAACAGAACCTTACGGTACCCCTGTTTGAAGCTGAAACTCATCTGATAACAACCAATCTATAACAACACGTATAGAACGATCTCTGAGGGATCTCGAAATAAATCGAGAGAAGTCATTACCGACAGCAAAGGCATTAAGCTTGGATGTGAGCGCACCGTGCCCCACACAATTAAATGCCTTGCAAATATCCAGAGCAACCAACTTACTCTCACCAAAATGGTGTATCAAACGACTCCAAGGTTCCGAAATGAACGCCAATCGATCCCCAGTAGAACGAGTTCTCCGAAAAGTAGACTGTCGATTGTATTCAAAAAATTTTGGGCAATGTGGAGGGTATTAATAGATTCGACCAAGTCGAACTTAACTTTTTTTGTTTTTCAATTGTTATTATTTTCGTTATTTTTATTTTTGCATAGCGAGAAACATTTCATTATACTTTAAACACATTTTCAAGTACTTACAGCAATTTATCTTCGCATACATATTAAATCAAGTGTAATCCATTAATTTTTGTTGTTTGGTTGCACAATGTAGCATTTTTTTTTTCTATCTCTCTGCTTTTCTCCTCCAACTCATATAAATAAGAGTATGCATTTGCTCGTTTATATATTTTCCTGTTTTTTTTTTTTACTTTTTTTAACCATTCATTAAATAAGTCAACCCACCTTAGATTCTCATTCTGTGCAGTGTATTTGAGGGATGTGCTTTATGTCGTTTATATATAAAAAAAACTTATTGCAACTGTTTGTTGTATACGATCCGTACATATTGTACAACTACTATTTTTACAGATGTGGTTAAACAAATAGCAATGCACTGAAGAATAAATAATAAATTTTGGGATAAAATTTCCTTAAAAAACTAATAAATTTTCCGCAATTTAGGTAAATTTAACTAATAGTTAAGAAATTTTCTAAACTCTGATTAATTTTTATTAAAAAAATACAAATTTTTTTTATTCGACCTTTAAAATATTATATTTTGAGTAGGTTTATTCTAGCTCGAGGTCATTATTTTCATTACTAATTTAAACTGTGATATGGTCATAGAATAATTTTCAAGAAAATTATTTTTCTGTTTTGAATTTATTTGTATTGGTCATTTTTGTAAGACTTAATCGACACGAGTTTTGGAATTTGTCAGATTCCATTGTCAAGATTATTTAGCAAATTAAAAACCCTATACGTCCTTTTCTATTGCTGTTTTTTGCTCACAACTATTTACAAAAAAATATATACACTATGTAAATTGTCGTTTTGTACATCATTATATATGCAATTATTTATTACAGTTAATTACATTTTAATACAGCTTTTCATCCTGTAATATTTTTTTCTGCTTTTTTCTTTTTGATGTGAATGAAAGTTGAAAAAAGCCACTTTACGCTATTTTAATTAATATTTTAAATTAATTAGCATCGTTATGTGCTTGGGCAAAAAAAAAAAAATATAGCAAGAGACAATTGACAATATTTATTTTGTTTTTACATGATTTAACCCTCGAGTGATTTATGCAGATTGCAATTAATGAATGGAATGAATGAATGAACTGATGAATGAATGGAATGAATGGAAAGAATGGAATGAATGGAATGTATGGAATGAATGGATGAATGAATGCATACATGGAAGAATACAAATTTTTTTAAAAGTTAAAGTTAAAGTTAAAGTTACTTTATTGAGACTTCATAGTTAAATTACAAGGTTAAATTTAGATGAAAATTAAAAACTTAGAACTATAGTGTATTATTCTAAATGATAAAAAGTTTTTCGCTACATGCTAAAGTATATGTAATTTACAATTAAGTAGAAGGTGATTTGTTTTTATTGTTTGCTCCCGACAATTTTTCAGATTGTTTGAGAAGTATTCCTCAGTTAAAACTTAAATCTAAATACTATATACTAAATTATAAACAACATACAAAACAAAATCAAACTAACAAAATTGAAAAGATACATAATACCATTTTCGCATTCATCCCTAACCAGCTCAATCACCGATCCCCCCCATACAATTTAAAATTGTACGGGGAAAACCAATAACGAAACTAGCAAAAATGAATGCGAACATGGTATAACATAATAAAACATAAAAATTTAAATTATCCACGGTGTGTAAATGGTGTTGTTTTCTTATAAAACTCAGGTAAAATAACAGAATTAGAATCGTGTAAGTTTACATTAAGACAAAAATCTTCATATTTTTTTAAAAAAATAGTAATAATCAAAATCCCAAGATATTACTGGAAAAAAAAGATTGTAGAATCGGTTAAAGTTTTTTTACAAAAAAATTTTAAAGTTCAAACATTTTCAAAAATCAGATTCATTTATTTATAAAATTTATAAATTTAAAAATCGAATACATATTTAAATATTTTTTTTTATATTTTTTTTTTAATTAAAAAAGGTCTTTCAATAATTTCAATTTACATTTTGACCCTCGTAGCACATATAATATTTACTCAATCTGGACGATAGTAAGCTTAAATTAAAGCTTCATAAAATTACCTACGCAGCACTTTTTTTAAATACTTGTTTGATAATAACACAGTGCAACCACCAAAATCAGAATGGGATAATACCAATGATGGGTACCAATACCTTTTCGATACCAATACCCGTTAATACCAATTCAAATTGAAAACCAATACCAATTAAAAACCAATACCTTTATTTGTGCGATACCAATACCGATAAAAAACCAATACCGATTCCCCACTACCAATACCAATTAAAACCCAATACTTTTATTCTTCAAAACCAATACCAATAAAAAACCAATACCAATTCATTTTTTTCTACTTTCGTATCGGTTTTGTTTCGGTTTTTTGTGTTCTTATTTTCGTTTGTTTTAATTGTGACGTCAAACATTATTAAGGCGTGATTAGACGAGAGAGAATTCCCCTAGATTTAAAGTAAAAAACAACTCTGTGGTAACTTTTAAAATTCGAATGCCAAATAAAATTTTATTATATATTTTTTATTTACTTTAATTCGGTTTCCAATCTACAAATTATTGACTAAATGTGCGAAAACAAATAATAATATTATGAAAATGGTAAGCAAAAACAAGTATTAAAGAAATGAGATTTGACACAAAGTCAAAAGTATATTACCACAGAGTTGTGCTTTACTTTAAATCTAGGGGGTTTCTCTCCCGTCTAAACGCGCCTTTAGGTTTTACCTGGCTAACGAATTGCAAAAGATGTTACATCGATCAGTAATCGTTTGCATGCAATGTCACATAACAAAAAGGAGTTAGCTACTTGAATTTTAAAAGCCATAAAAACATAAAAGAAATATTTTTGTCACGGTTTTTATGACCCCTAATAAAAGTAGATCTTAAAAAATTTAGACCTTTTCTGTGATGAAATTTTTTCTTTTGCAAACATTGTTAATATTTGATATATGCACATTGAATGTCACTGCACTCTTCTTTGCGTTGTAAAAAAAATACTAATGTCCTTTTTTGGAAATTCCTAAATTTTAATCAAGCAGACGTTACAAAATTTTATGTCACAACACCAGAATCCAGAAAAAAAATTTTATTGTTTTATAAGAGGCACAGTCATATTATATAAGAATTTAAGAACGCATAATGTGCAGTTCACACTTGCTATTTTTGAGAGTTTAAGGGCTACGTGTTTAAAAAATTCTTGTTTCTGTATCCATTACGTTTTTATTCTGTAACTGGTGTTTTGTTAACAACTTGTTTAAGGTCGTAAGTGTGAACCCCAGATAAGAAAAAAATTGACCCGTGTAATCGCAATTGGCAAAAGATCTAAAATCGAAAAAGGGGCCCCCTGCATGATAACCCATTTCGATCACCTTTTTCAAAAAAATATTTATGTATGAAAAGGATGAAGCTCAGGTATATTTTGTTACAAATGTTAAGTCTCATCTTTCTGCAATTAAAAAATATCTCCCCTTGACCACCGGAATTTATATGTGCATTAAATGCAACATCAGCACAGAAATTGTTTCAAGCAAAAACGAAAAGTTTGCATTTTTTTTAGTTTAGGCTTTTCATTTTTTTATTAATTTATAATAATTTATTATCAAATTCCACTAATTGAAACATTTTGAAGCTATTTATTTTGAAAATAACGAAATAAATTAATAAAATAGCAAATAAATCCAAATATTAAAATTGCATAAAAAGTTGAAATACAGGCTTTTCTGGAATAACGGAACATTAAATTTTTTTTTACAAGAGTTTTGAGATCAGCTGGTGCTAATTTTACTAAATAGGTACCTTTTTCCAAAAAAAAAAAAAAATAAATGAATCTTTGTCCAAAATGGTTAAACATGTACTATTTAGTTTAAAGTTAGACTTAATTCTGAATGCAAATACTGCTAAAAAATATATTTTTTTTTAAAAGGTGGTTTTCAAAAAAAAACATCCCTCACACAAAAATTCGACTCACTCTCTAGACACTCACTCAGAATTTTTCAACTCACAATCACGTGATTTAAATGAAAATCACTTTTTTGAGTCACGCAAATCACGGGACCAGCGACCATCTCCAATTCAAATACATAAACAAGAGACAAGTGTCTTTTCATTTGTTTAATCTATAACATCTGTAAGTTTTATTTAAAATGAAGTGTCCACCCTTGAAAAAGTTTCCTTGTAGGTCTGAATCCAAAAAGTTTCAAGGCACTTATTTATTACCTTAATATAGTCACTTGACTTAAATGAAAATCACTCTATAACCAAATGATTTAAATGAAAATCACTTACGCTCACGCGTGAATCACGGGACCAGAGACCATCTTCAATTCAAATACTTAAACAAAAGGCAAGTGTCTCTTCATTTGATTCATCTATAACATCTGTAAATTTTGTTAAAAATGATGTGTCCACCCTGAAATAGTTTTCTTGTAGGTCCGATTTCAAGAAGTTTCAAGTCACTTATTTATTACCATAATATAGTACTTAATATAAATGAAAATCACTCTATAATCACGTGATTTAAATAAAAATCGCTCACGCCTGAATCACGTGGTTTTTTGAGTCACGCAAATTACGGAACCACAGACCATCGTTAATTCAAATACATAAAAAATAGACAAGTGTCTCTTCATTTGTTTCATCTATAACATCTGTAAATTTGATTGAAAATGAAGTGTCCACCCTGAAATAGTTTCCTTGTAGGTCCGATTTCAAAAAGTTTCAAGACACTTATTTATTACCTTAATATAGGCTTATTTTCTGAATTTCAAAAAAATCAGTTAACATTTACGACCTGTAGAGACTTTTGGCCAAAAAACCTACCATCACGCCCCAGTATGCACTGTGGGGCGGACAGAAGGACGACGTACGTTAAATTAATTAATATTAACGACAAAACCTTTTCCATACAAATACCAAAACCGATATAAGATAAATACCAATACTTATTAAAAACCTATACCAATTCGAGGCTAAAACCAATACCAATACCCAATACCTTAATAATTCACAACCAATACCGAAACCTATACCAATTCAACAAAAAATGAAAACCAATACCTATACCAATACTAATATAATTTTAAAAACCAATACCAATACCAATACTTTTATCGAATTGGTACCCATCCTTGGATAATACCAAAAGCCAATGAAATTTGATATATTCCATAACCAACCCCTCAAAACTTTTTTTAGTTCAGCGCTAGAGTTTTTTTACACGCATTTGAAGTTGATAAACATTTATTATAATTTTTATAAAAATTGCTTGAAAACTGTATAAGTGGCGTATACTTAATTTTTAATTGCCTTTAAATACGGGGGCTGATCAATAATTCCGTGACTTTTCGAACTTCGCTCGTAGTTATATGAAATGCAACTCTGCTCCCATCAAGTACCACCTGTAAATAGGCTATTGTTAAATTTTGAACAAGTTCCGTTATTTACTATGCGTTTAACAGCTGTTCAAAACATACAACTTCATGGATTTTTTTAAAAATGGGAAAAAGTGAATTTCGAGTGTTCATTAAATATAATTTTTTGCGAAAAAAAAACCGTCAATCAAACCATGAAAAAGCTCGATAAATACTGGGGGACACTGCACTAGAGATAGGCGCGTGAGTGATTTTTGACTCACACTCACTCACGCTCACAACAGGAATTTTTGAATCACGCACACTAACTAACGAGCATATTATTTCTACTCACACTAACTCACAATCACGCGAGTAAATTTAATACAACTCACACTCACGTGCACTCACGCAAGCTTCACTCACATTCACGTTGACACACACTTACGAAACTTTTATTTATACCAAAAAAAATTTTAAAAACGAAAACTTTGAAAAATCTTTCAAAATTTTCAGCAAAATTTAAAGTTCAGCGAAATTTTACGTTTAATTTTGCAATTTTTGGGATGAAATCTTAAGTTAAGCCAAATTAAAAAAAAAAATTTTGTACCTTTTTTGGTACAAAAGGAAATATGAAGAGAAAATAAATCACGCAAAAAAATCGACTCACGCACACTCACTCACGCAAAAATCTTACTCACGCACACTCACTCACGCAAAAATCTTACTCACGCACACTCACTCACGCAATTTTTTCTCCACCCACACTCACTCATAATCACGTGAGTAAAATTGAATTCAGTCACACTCACGCGTGATCAAGCGTGAATCACGTGATTCACGCTCTTATCTGCTCATGTGCCCATCTCTACTCTGCACTATCGATTTCAATAGCGAAACCACAATAATTCCTCAGCAACGCTGATAGGTCGACATTCAAAACCGTTTCCAAGCTCTCGAAGTCATGTCTGCCTAATATGTGCAGTCGGGTTCTGGCCAAAGCAGGACATTAGCAAAGAATATGTTCGACCGTTTCCTCAGTGTTAGGTTCATCGCACCTGGCATCTGAAATAAGTCCCATTTTCTTTCTATGATAACCTATAAGGCAGTGCCCGGTGATCACTCCAGTAAGTACAAGGCAGTTCCATCTGGTGAGTGAGAGAAAGTATTGAGTTTTCCTTATATTGTAGCATGTCCACAATCTTCTACGGATCGCACCTGTTGTTAGCTCTCCCCACTTTCTATTAGACATTACAGTGTTTCGAATGTCGCGTAGCGATCTGAAGTGCTGGATTGGTGGATCAATATGTACAGAAATACCAATACCATCAGCACCTTGTTTCGCGAGCTCGTCCGCTCTCTCGTTCCCTTGAATACCTATGTGACCTGGTACCCATATTAGTTTCACCTTGTTCATACTCCCTAAACTTTGTAAGTTCTCGAAGCATTCGAAAACTACTTTCGACTTGATGTAAATCGATTTCAATGGTACACTAAAAAAAAAACTTGTCAAATTACTAGAAAAAGCCTCGTAATCCCATTTTTCCAATATTTGACAGTTTTACTTGTTTTTTAACAAATAATTTTCGATCGAAATTTAATTTTTTTTTTGTATTTTTACTGTTTTTCTTTTAATTTTACAAATTTCCAAGATTTAAAAAAAAAACTCTAGTAAATTTAGGAGAATTTTTTGTAAGTTTCACTTCGCCAAAAAAGTTTTAAATTTACAATTTTATTGGCAAAAATCGTGTTAAATTACAAAAAAGCTCGTAATTTTAACTAAGAATTCTCGTAAAATAGGAAGTAGCAAAACAAATCTAGTAAACTCACGAAACCTCCTTGTAAGTTTTATTGCGTCAAAAAAATTGTAAATTTACAATTTTTTGGTAAAAACCTTCGATTTTTAATGATCAGTTGGGTTTAAGAAAGCTGTCTGCAAGATGGGTACCGCGTTTGAAAAACACACTTAATAGGTTTTGATAAGCATTGGTAAGGCTCAAAAATATTTTACAAAGTTGTTTTTTATTCAAAACTATTTTTACACTAATGGCGTTTTCTTTTATGGCAAAAAATGTAGCATTTTGTAAAATTTTTTTTATTCTTTGAATTTTTTGTGTTATTTTCTAAAAAAAATGCACACTTTTGAAAAAACATTATGTTCTTTTCTCAAAATATTGCCTGCCCGTGAGATAAAAAGTGCATATTTTCCACCCCGAAATCAAATCACGGAGTGAAAAACTGCCCTGATATTCTCTCATGTAAAACTCAAATTAAGCGAACAAGTTAACTGGTGCTGTTGTGGTGCAGAGGATGTGTCGTGGCATGTGGCACTGGAGGTCCGGGGTTCAAATCCCGGTATGGACAATTTTTTTTTTGTTTTTATTCTGGTTTTTTTATACCCTCCACTTAGTGATAGAGGGTATATATAAGTTTGTCATTCCGTTTGTAACTCATCGAAATATCGGTCTGGGACCCCATAAAGTATATATATTCATGATGCCCGATCGATTTTAAGACATTCTAGCGATGTCCGTCTGTCCGTCTGTCCGTCTGTCTGTGGAAAATGCTCTCGCGGACAAAATATTGCACAGAGATGACTGAAACTTAACATATATATTGGAAGTTCTCCCGAGAAGTATTGGTATTGCATTTGAGCGATATCGGTTCAGCGGTTCAAAAGTTATGAACGAAAATGTAAGCACACCATAAAAATTTCAGTACATTCAACATAACCTAAAAATACAAAATGCTTTAATTCGGCTTCTGGTTGACATATGTTAACATAATTGAACACCAAATGGTATTTAAACAAGTACGAACGTATTTTTTGACAAAAAAAGAAAAAAATCGCGGATTTTTTTTTTTTACCAACATTTTTTTTGCGGAAATTTTTTTTCAAAAGTAATTTCCTTTTAAATAAAGTTGTTTGCAATAATCTTTTTGAAATTGTGGAGCGTATCACTACATTCGGCAAGGCCGAATTTAACTTTTTTACTTGTTTTTTATTCAATTACGTATTATTTATACCCTACACCACACTGTGGTACAGGGTATAATGAGTTTGTGCTGATGTTTGTAACTACCCGAAATATTGGTCCTAGACCCAATTTTAAGTATACCGATCGGCTTAGAATCACTTTTTGAGTCGATTTAGCGATGTCCGTCCGTCCGTCCGTCCGTCTGTCCGTCCGTCCGTCCGTCTGTCCGTCCGTCCGTCCGTCCGTCTGTCCATGTAAACGGTGTAAACACGATACAGGTCGCAATTCTTAATCAATTGACTTGAAATTTAAAACTTAAGCCTCTTTTGACCCAAGGACGAAGCCTATTGAAATTGGAAAAAATCGGTCCATATTTAGACCTAGCCCCCATACCAAAGGTCCTCTTTAGTTTTGGCTCAAATGACTCTAATAGATGCATTTTAACAGGTATCTATTCGAAATTTGGCAGGTGATCATGTTTAATCAACACAAATCACCATTCCAAATTTTAAAGAAATCGAACCAGTTCTTATTGTAGCCCCCATACAAACCACCTTCCCGATTTTCACATAAATCTCTCAAATTTCATGAAAATAGAAAATATTAAATTAAAATTCTGTTTGTGTATGTTAAACGCGTACTTTAATAACCTTTTCAAATCTGATTATCATCGGACCATTTTTGGACTTAGGTCCCATGTGGAAATTTCGCCCGATATTCAATTGAAGTGATTTATTGTCAACAAAAAGAAGCCTATTCCACTCAAATTTGATTAGTGAGTGCTTTTTACACTTATTAAAGATTTGACAAAATATAGATCTAATCAGTCCATGTTTGAACTTGGGACCCATTTTCCGGGAAACTCTGGTGTAGGGTATTTTATGGTCGGTCTTGACCGACTATAATTTTCTTACTTGTTTTTATTTAATAATGTTTTTTTTAAATTTATTTAATAAAATCGACTAAATTTGTTAATTTTTTTGATTTTTTTTCAAAGTTTAAATAATTAAAAAAAAAAATAATTTAAAGCAAAAAAATAAATAAAAAAAATTGGTGATGGCCATCGCCGGGATTCGAACCTGAGCTGCCGGCAATATAAGCGAAAAACACATCCATCGAACCAGCAAATCAGGACAATTTGCGTACAAAACAGCATTTTTATTGTTCTTTTCTGAGTGAAAAAAATGCAACATCGTTTCAGGGCCATGTCAACATTTTAAAAGTAAACATTTTAACAATGCACAATTTTTTGTTCAGAAAAGAAAACACCATAAGAAAAAAAATTATAACCAAAAAAAATTTTACACTCAAAACAAATTTTTACACTCAAAAAAATTTTGTACATTTTTTGCAGAAATGAAAGTTAGTTACAGAAATAAAAGTAAGATTTTTGAACTTACAATGTTTTGGGCATTGTGGAGGCTTTACTTTTCTACTTAATTAAAGTTGCTATAATTCGACCTTAAAAATTTAAATAAATAAAAATTCTTCGAGCTCGAGGCCAGTTTTTTCTTGTAAATAAATATCAGTACAATTTTAGATGTCAATGCGTTCACAACATATTTTTATGTTTTTGTGTGTATGTATAAAAATTCACTAAATCCCCTGATGATGATCCTCAAAGAGGATAGAAATATTGGAACAGAATAACAGAATATTTATAAAAAAAGCTGGCCTCGAGCTCTAAGAATTTTTATTTATTTTTTACTTAATTTATCTTAAATCCTTGTAAAAATCTATAAGTCCTTTAAATCCTATAGAGGGTTAAATAATCATCAGTCCATCATATTTTATATTATTGCTCATTTTTTTTTGTCAAGCATTATTTTATTATTATTGCAGCATTATTTTTATTATTATTGCATTTTTATTTTCTTTATTTTTTCTGTTGCAAACCATTATTCCTTTATTTTTTTTCTCACAATATGCAGATTTTTCTTCTGGTTACATATTTTAATTTTTTTTTGTGTTGTAATTTAATTTCTTTATTTTTTTTTCTTGATGTCGTTACAGCACCAAAAGATAAATTTAATTTTAATGTACGTTTAAATTTGATTTCCTCACAACCGTTTGTACAATGTGGACAATTTTTGGATCTTTGCTATTCGACACGTTCATTAACCGTTAAAGTTGATCCGACCGGGCTTCCACCAGGCGTGCATACAGCTGTGTAAGTACAAAAAAAAAAAAAAAAAAACACTTGAACACATTACAATTTTATTTTCTCTTTCTTACTCCTTGAATCTCCTTGATCCACTTACTGACTTACTTATGGAATTCTTAGGTTTCAACCACTACAAAAGTAAAAATAAAGAAACGGTGCAAAATAATGACGTTAAATCGCACTTAATTAATTAAAAACAAGAAAATTATAGTTGGTCAACACCAACCATATGATACCCTACACTAGTGTTTCCTAAAAAAAAGGATTCCAAGTTCAAACATGAACCGATTGGATTTATGTTTTGTGGGATCTCTAAAAAACACGCAAAAAACAAATTTGAGTAAAATAGGCTTCTTTTTGTTGCCAATTGACCGATTTATCTGAATATCGGGCAAAATTTTTAAATGGGAGTAACAAGGAAAGTCTCTCTAGTGTTAGCCGAGGATCTTTATGGAGTTGGTTTTATTTTGTAGAGCAGAACAAATATAGGGACACGATTTTTTTTAGCGGCCCAAATTCATATTTATGGGGTGCAAATGAGGGGAAAAGAAACAGCCATTTTTCAGTTCTTTTCGTTTATCTCCTATATTATGCAAAGAAACCTAGTCCTGTTACACACCAAATGAAAGGTCTTTGAAAAACCTAAATAAGTGTGTAAAGAATGTGTCTAAAAATGCACAACTTTTCGTCATATTGAGTAAAACACCAAAATTTTAGGACATTTTTGTTAATAAGTCGAGAAATATTGTCTTTTTTGGCACGTTGTTAGTGCCACGAGATAGGTATGTTAAATACCTTTAGTCTGATACCAAATATGCCTATGTTAATTTTGATTAAAATCGGGAAAAACTGAAAAAGTTCAATTTCCCACCGTACACCCCGCTAAAAATTGGGCTGGTAAAAAAATACGAGGGCGGATCAAAAATTCCGTGACTTTTCGAACTTCCCTCGTAGTTTTATGAAATGCAACACTGCTCCCATTAAGTACCACCTGTTAAATACTACTGTCAAATTTTTAGCAAGTTGCGTCATTTACTTTGCGTTTAACAGCTGTTCAAAACATACAACCTCGTGGATTTTTTTAAAAATGTAAAAAAGTGAATTTCGAGTGCTCATTAAACATTATTTTTTTGCGAAAAAAACCGCCAACCGAACCAAGGAAAAGCTTGATAAATACTATGGGGACTCTGCACCATAAATTTCAATGGTAAAAAAGTGGTTTACTGACTTTCATTGTGGTCGCACAAGTACAAATGACGCTGAACGTTCTGGACGGCCCATTAAGGTAACTACACCCGAAAATGTCGAAAAAATCCATGATATGATGATGGCCGATCGAAGAGTAAAAGTGCTTGAGATTGTTAATGCCATAGACATTTCATATGGCAGTGTGGTTTCGATTTTAAATGGTCAGTTGGGTTTAAGAAAGCTGTCTGCAAGATGGGTGCCGCGTTTGCTCTCAATTGATCATAAACGTAAACGTGTGACAACTTCCAAGGATTGTTTGGAATTGTTAAACCGCAATTCGAATGAGTTTTTGCGGCGCTTTGTAACTGTGGATGAAACATGGATCCATTAAAACACTCCGGAGACCAAGGAGTAGTCTAAATAATGGGTTTCTGCGGGTGAACCGGCTCCGAAGAAGGCCAACGTAAGTTTGTCAACCAATAAGGTGATGGCAACAGTTTTTTGGTATGCACGCGCGATAACCCACATCGATTACCTTCAAAAGGGGAAAACAATAAACGGCGTATATTATACAAACTTATTGGGCCGATTAAACGAAAATAAAAAAAAACGACCCCATATGGCCAAGAAAAAAGTTGTTTTTCATCAATATAATGCACGGGTGCACTAGTGTGCAGTCTCAATGGCAAAATTTAATAAATTGGGCTACGAATTGGTACCTCATCCGCTCCAGATTTAGCTCCCAGTGACTATTTCCAAACCTAAAGAAAACGGTAAAAAGAGATTTAGCTCCAACGATGAAATTATTGATCAAAGAAATGCCTTTTTTATGGACCTCGAAAAATCCTATTTTTTGGAAGGCATACAAAACTTGGAGAAACATTGGACTAACAAGGAAGGTCTTTTACAGGACACCCAACGATTGCCCTGAAGTTTGAATATTGGAATGAGGAGGAAAAATAAGTGTTACCTGTTTTTTTAGCTGCCCAATCTCACATTTAGCAGGTCAAAGGGGAGGGGGAAAAACGGATTTTTTTCGTTTTTTGAGGATTTTTTCCATTTCTTTAAAAGAAACTATATGAACATTTTATACAGGTCGAAAGGTTTTTTTAAGGCCTATCAAATGGTGTATCGGTAGTGTCCCAATTTGGCTTCGTTATGTTCGTTATTGTCAAATATGTATAATCGTTGGGGTAGTTTATATGGAGATGTATATACGTACGACCGCCAAAATCATATATAATAATGTCTATCAAAATTAATCTGACCCGTATTTTTTCGTTTGGCGAAATTCCTGCTATGCCCTTATTTTTTAAAAGGTGGCAACCCTTTTTTAAATTTGAGATTGGGCAGTTAAAAAAAAAACAGTCAACTCTTATTTTTTCCCCCTCATTCCCATATTCAAGTTTCAGGACAATCGGTGGGTGCCCTGTGAAAGACCTTCCTTATAAGTGTATTCAGCTAAAAATGTTAAAAAATATTTTTTTTTGCAAAAAAAAAAACTGTTATTAGTCGCTGAATTATTGATCTGCCCTCGTTCGTATCGAATTAATTTCTGCTCTGAACAACATATCCAAATTTCATGAAGAGCGGAAGGTCAGGACATCAGGGACACTCAAAAAATAATGTTTGTAAAATCAACTGAAAATGTCAGTTAAAATAACTACTTTGTAAGTTGTTTTGGTGTCAACTACTTTTTCAGTTAAATCAACTAACAATGTTAGTTATTTTAACTGGCAAAAAACAACTGACTTATGTAGTAAAAACTACTTACATTTGTAGCCAATACAACTAACATGTAGTAAAAATAAAATAGTCAATATATAATTTTTTTTTATTTTGTTTAATTTTCAGAAAAAAATTGGCGACCAAATTTTTTTTTTTAAAATGTGAATAATAAAAAACCGAAAACTTATTTTTATTTTTTGCAAAAAAACTTTTACGAGATAAAAAAAATAAAATTAACTACTTTAAATAACTGTTACTACATTACAGTACTTTTTTTGTTAGTTGTTCAAAACAACGACCTAAAATAACTAACAGAAATAGTTGTTTGATATTTTTTATACAAAAACAACTGGCTTTGTAGTTAAAAACAACTAACTACTGTAAAGTATACAAACAACTAACATGTAGTAACTTACATAATTTTCTGAGTGGAGACATCATCGGACATAAGGGAGACTTTCCTTGTAAGTTCAAAAATGTTCCAATTATAATCAGTTTGATAAGACTACAAAAGTACACATTAAACACCAACTACACACAAAATTTTTAATCAAATATTTAATTTTTTCATGAATTTTAAGATATTTATCTTAATATCGGTAGGGTGGTTTGTATGGGGACTACATGTAGAACTGGTCCGATTTTCTTCAAATTTGGTATAATGATTTATGAATACCTGCCAAATTTCGAAATACTACCTATTTACATAAGTTTATTAGAGCCAAATTCAAAGGAGACTTTTGTATGGGAGCTAGGTCTAAACAGGGACCGATTTAGGCTTCGTCCTTGAGTCAATAGAGGTTTAAATTTCAATTTTCAAAGCAATCAAATAAAAATTGCGAACTATATCGTGCGTACAAGGTTTACATGGACAGACGGATGGATCGGACATCGCTAAATCGACTAAAAAAATGATTCTGAGTCGATCGATAATGGGTCTAGGACCAATATTTCCAATAGTTACAAACATCAGCACAAACTCAATATACCCTGTACCACAGAGAGGTGTAGGGTATAAAAAAA
Source organism: Pegoplata infirma (assembly GCA_963921195.1). Classification (NCBI taxonomy): domain Eukaryota; kingdom Metazoa; phylum Arthropoda; class Insecta; order Diptera; family Anthomyiidae; genus Pegoplata; species Pegoplata infirma. The sequence continues at coordinate 35,153,378 of OY992538.1, read as the reverse complement.
AACTTAAATATGAATTAAAGCAAAAACTTTCAACAGTAAAATGTATTTAACAAAGTATTTACACAAAAAAAAATGAAATTAAAAGAATTAAAATCATAAGAATTCCACTCAAAATCCAACTAACTGCTTGAGCTTCGTTCAGTTAGTTGGTTTTAAATGGAATTTATGAAATTATCAAAAGACGAAACAACAAAAAAAAATTTAGTGAAAAGAAAACAATTTGTGGAAGTTTTGAAATAGCAGCATGTAGATTTTCGTGGCTGTATTTATTCTGCTGTAAAAGTCTTTTATATTAATTTCAATTGAAAATTTTGTATGAAGTACAAAAATATAAGGGTGGAGCGATTTTTCGTTCGTTGATTTGACTCTAGCATTTTCCAGGCTGAAATAGTTGCCATAAGCAGGGCAGCTTTACAGTTCGGTGATGAGACACACAGAGAATTTAACATTTATGTTGACAGCCAAGCTGCTCTAAAAGCTCTTTAAAGCTTTTATATCAAGTCGAAAGTAGTTTTCGAATGCTTCGAGAACTTACAAAGTTTAGGGAGTATGAACAAGGTGAAACTAATATGGGTACCAGGTCACATAGGTATTCAAGGAAACGAGAGAGCGGACGAGCTCGCAAAATGGTGCTGATGGTATTGGTATTTCTGTACATATTGATCCACCAATCCAGCACTTCAGATCGCTACGCGACATTCAAAACACTTCAATGGCTAATAGAAAGTGTAGAGAGCTAACAACAAGTGCGATCAGTAGAAGATTTTGGGCATGCTACAATGTAAGGAAAACTAAATACTTACTCTCTCTCACCAGATGGAACTGCCGTGTACTCACTGAAGTGATCACCGGGCACTGCCTTATAGCCTAGGAGGCCTATAAGTTATAGGTTATCATACCAATAAAATGGGACTTATTTCTGATGCCAGCTGTAGAAGGTGCGATGAACCTAACACTGAGGAAACGGTCGAACATATTCTTTGCTAATGTCCTGCTTTGGCCAAAACCCGACTGCACATATTAGGCAGACATGACTTCGAGAGCTTGGAAACGGTTTCGAATGTCTACCTAAGGCAAATAGTACAACTCGCGATGAGGACAAACGCGTTCTATCAGCGTCGCTGAGGAATTATTGTGGTTTCGCTATGGACCATCCGGTCTATGTGAGGAGTCTTTGACTCCGCCACCTCTAACCTAACCTAACCTAACCTAACCTTGATAACATATCGACTGAAAAGTCTGTAGGTTACGAGGGCAGATCAATAACTCCGTGACTTTTCGAATGGATCACAGTTTTTTTTTTTGCTAAAAAAAAAATATTTTTCAACATAATTTCCTCTTAGCTCAATACACTTACGAGGAAGGTATCCCAAAGCTTACACTCCGATTATCCTGCACTTTTAATATGTTATAGAAGAACAAAATCTAAGATTTAACGTTTTTTTATCGGCTGTCGTGATGGTTAAATGGGGGAAATTGAAGGGTGAAAAACGCGATTTTTCGAATTTCTTTCAAAGGAACTATATGAATATTATACATGGATAGAAAGATTTTTTTAAGGGCATATCCAATGGTGTGTGGTACTTGGCAAAATTTTTCTTTTTTAAGTTGGTTTTTGTCAAAAATGTGTAAATGTTGAGCTACTTTATATGGAGAATTATATACATATGACCCCCAAATTCATATATAATAATCTCTGTTAAGTTTATGCCGACACGTGTTTTTGTTTTTGGCGAAATTCCTATTAGTTCGGCTTTTATTCAGATTTTCCCGAAAGACCATAATTTTTCATAAGGTGGCAACCCTTTTTTAAACCGCCGGGATAGTCGATAAAAAATATCAGGTTAGTTTTCGGTACTTATTAACATACCCGAGTAAAAATTTTGATATGATGCAATATATAATGATATGTAACACAATATATATTTATACGCAATTTGATCCGAATAATGGTGGATCTTTTTGCATTAAAAAAGATCAACTTGTATAAAATATGATTTGATTTCATCCGAGTTTTGACCAGACATTGTCATATATTGGTGGATCTAATTAGATCTAATTGCATAAAAACATATAAAATCCTGGTGTTTTTTGGTTTGGTTTGAGATACACCACAGGTCAACGATACATTCACCAAACATATAATTTTCTAAAACAAAAAAAATGTTTGGGTACGCTTCGAACCAGATAGGTGATATACATAACCCTGACAAGGAAATGTTTAGGAACATTTTAAAAAGTTTCTTATACTTTGCCTAAAAAACTTAGACATTTTTTGGTTAATTTGAAACATATATATAGTTTTGTATGGAACAGAATAAGCTATATATAATTTTATGTTAAATTATACAGAAAAACAAATTTTGTATTGACCCTCATATAATTTTATATAATTATATCAACCGTACACCTTTTAATCCGAATCATGATTAAATTATATATAACTGCATATGATTGCATTTAAAAATTTAGAAAATATCCAACGAAATATATAATCATATATGATATATTATGTTTGTATCAAATTATATATTGTTATATATGTTTATTTTTACTCGGGTATATAAATTGCAGAGAAATCGGAGTGTAAGCTATGAGATAACTTCCTTGTTATACCTATTTTACACTATCACACTTTCCCAATATACACGTCGAAATTTACCTACTTTTAAAAGATTTTTGAATTTCTTTTTGATTAAAACCTGGTCGTATCTAATAAGTGAACAATTTCTGTCAAAAATTTTTTATAAAATATTTCCCTAACATGGTGAAATTACGCTTGTATAACGGAAAAGTATAATAGTGTAAAGTGGGTATTAGTCCAACGTTTCTCCAATTTTTGTATCCCTTCCAAAAATAGATTTTTCGAGGTTCATAAAATAGACATTTGTTTGATCAATAATTATTATTATTTCAACGTTGGAGCTAAATCTCTACGCAGCGAGCCATTTCTTTAGTTTTGGAAATAGGAAATTGTCTCTGGGAGCTAAATCCTGAGAATATGGCGGATGAGGTACCAATTCATAGCCCAATTCATGGAATTTTGCAATTGAAACTGCGCACATGTTCATTATCTTGATGAAAAATAACTTTTTTCTTGGCCATATGGGTCGGTTTTGTTTTTAAATCCTCGTTAAATCGGTCCAATAAGTTGTCATAATATTCGCCATTTTTAAATAATTATTGTTTTTCCCTTTTGAAGGTAATCGATGTGGATTATCCCGCCTGCATCCTAACAAATTGTTGCCATCACCTTATTGGCGGACAAACTTATCTTGCTTGGCCTTCTTCGGAGCCGGTTCACCCGCAGAAACCCATTGTTTTAACTACTGCTTAGTCTCCGGAGTGTTGTAATGGATCTATGTTTAATCCACAGTTACAAAACGCCGCAAAAACTCATTTGAATTGCGGTTAAACACGATTACGTTTATGGTCAATTGAGAGCAAACGCGGCGCCTATTTTGCAGACAGCTTTCTTAAACCCAACAGATCATTTAACATCGAAACCACACTGCCATATGAAATGCCTATGGCATCAACAATCTCACACACTTTTACTCTTCCATCGGCCAACACCATATCGTGGATTTTTTCGACATTTTCGGGTGTATTGACCTCAATTGGCCGGCCAGAACGTTCAGCGTCATTTGTAAACCACTTTTTTTATCATTTATCATATGGTGCAGAGTCCCCATAGTATTTATAAAGCTTTTCCTTTGTTTGATTGATGGTTTTTTTTCGTAAAAAATAATGTTTAATGAGCACTCGAAATTCACTTTTTTCCATTTTTAAAAAAATCTACGGTTGTACGAGGAACTTGCTCAAAATTTGACAGTAGTCTATTAACAGGTGGTACTTAATGGGAGCAATGTTGCATTTCATATAACTACGAGGATTTGATCTGAATTATTGATCCGCCCTCGTATGTACTCAAATATCTGAAGTTGATGGTTCCATAATAAAATGTTTACTTTTAAAACGCTTGGTAAAAATTTTAAGCAGTCGATATCTCAATTTTCACTTTTAGTTACAGAACTCAAAATTTTTTGTGAAATTACTAAGAATTCTCGTAAAATAGGAGGTAGCAAAAAATCTAGTAAAATTACGAAACCTCTTTGTAAATTTTATCGGGTCAAAAAATTTGTAAATTTTCAATTTTATTGGTAAAAACCTTGTAAAATTACAAAATTATTGATAAAAATCTTGTAAAATTACTAGGAATTTTTGTCAAATAGGAGGTAGTGATGTCGACGTTATTTACACAAACATGTCTGTGTAGGATCAAGTTCAGCTTTTGAATTAATTTTCACTTTTGGTACATTTAAACACTCTGTGGAACGTGTCGGCTTTAATTTACATGAATATTTGTCCAAGAGAAAGCTGTTTTCGAAATGCGTGATGCGTTTGCTCTTTTACCAACACAAAGCGCCGTATTACACTTTCAATTGGTTCCGCACCCAATGTATTTCCAATATTTCTATGTTAATATTGACTTTAAAAAGCAACTGTTCCGACCCCGTCGCTAAGTGGAATCAAAAAAAAAAAAAAAAATCGCTCCACCCTAATGTACATGTTTGATTGTCTTGCAAAAAGAGTGCAGTCATTACAATTCACGCCACTACATCAGAAATGTTCTTGTGTAAAACAAATTTATAAAAGACGGTTTGCGACAAAACGGTGGGAAAATCGAGGGAAAAATGGTGGAAAATCTAGGATGTTTCAGCACACATAGACTCTGAGGTCCATTGTAATACCACGGGGCTTTAATAAGTTTCCATACCAGTCCCTACCGTTAAACCAATCTGAGCTTCTTATCAAATCAGAATGATTGTGCAGCTACCTAGATCCCAGTGATGCAAGTCTCTGACCCGAAAGTACCGGGCAATGGCAGATGAAGTATTTGATAGTTTCCAACTCCTTCTCATCCATACAACTCCGGCAAAAGTCATTTGACATTTAACCGCTCTGCGTACTTCCCTAAAAGACAGTGTCTGGTAATTATAGCAACCAAGGTCGAAATCTCTCCTCTAGGATGCGATATCAGCTCACTTGTGCGCTTCTGATTAAGAGAGGGCCAAATCTGTCGTGTTGTCTCACATGTCAATCCATTTGTCCATCTCTGAATAGTCTCCGTCGCGGAACAAAGCCGTAGACTCTGCTTGCAAGTAGACTAGTGCTTAATCGTTCAATAAAGTGAGCGCTCATTTTCTTTCATTTTAGATAAAATACCTACTAGTTCGTTATTCTAGTTCAATCGGTAATTTATCTTTTTCATTCAACAGTTCGTGAACGAATCATTTTGATCATGTCTGTTGTAATGGCTTTCGTATAAAATACAAAAATGTTGAATAAAAACATTATGATCACTACATGGATTCTGAGACGTTTTTCCGTTTAGAAAAATTCTCAGATTCTGAGACATTATTCTGTATAGAAAAACCCAGATTTAGAGACAATTTTTCGTAAAGAAAAATTCTTACATTCTTAAATATTTTACCATATAATAAAACTCTCAGATTCTGAGACATTTTTCCGTAAAGAAAAATTCTCAGATGCTGAGACATTTTTCCGTATGGAGAAAATCTCAGATTCTGAGACATTTTTCCGTATAGAAAATGTCTCAGATTCTGAGACATTCCGTATAGACAAATTCTCAGACTCTGAGGCATTTTTTCGTGCAGAAAAATTCTCAGACTCATTGTCAGACATTTTGCCGTATAGAAAAATTCTCTCAGATTCTGAGACATTTTTCCGTATAGAAAAATTTTCAGACTCTGAGACATTTTTCTGTATAGAAAAATTCTCAGATTCTGGGACATTTTTCCGTATAGAAAAATTCTCAAATCCTAAGATTTTTCCGTATAAAAAAATTCTCCGATTCCGAGCTTTTCTTTCTTTACCCACTGTTCCTTTTCAACTTTTAACATATTGTAAATTCACTTAACAACTTTCTTTTTTTTTATTCATTAATTACTGAACATATTTCATTCATTTAATTCATGTTCTCTTTTACTTCTCTTTTCACTTATAGAATCCGTGCATTTGATACGACTTGTGTACAAAAGGGTTCATTATTTGAAATCCCCGTAACAATTGTTCAGCCGCATATTATTGATTGCCAAGATACGCGTTTATATCAACCCATATCGCAACAAGGTGATGGCAGTATTGAATTTCAACCGAATACCATACAAAGAGATTTTATATTGGTACCACGTCAAGCAACATGGGCAGGTAAGAGTCACAAATATACCAATAATCACAGACAGACAGTGGTGGCAATAATAGGGATACACTAAAAATTTAAAAAGAAAATTTAAGTTCATAAATTTATATCTTCAAAAATACAAAAGAAATTCATTTACTGGTTCGACCATCATATTACATTTTAATTTTTTACTTAACCTGGGTCTTAAAAATACTTCTTTTGGTTTGAACTTAAATTTATTTTCCAGATTTTTACTGTGTTCCTATTATTTTTACCTCTGTCTGTATCCTCATCTTCCAAGTAAAATTTAATCGAATCGCAACAAAACGAAAATTGTCACCAATAAAAACTAAAAAATCAATGCAATAGACATTTGATCGGATTTTATTGGTGGTGATGTGATAGTGTGTGGTGATGTTAGTAAACGTGACAAATTGTCAATTTGTCAAAAAGTAAAATCAAAGAAATTCTGATAAAATCACACACAAACAACCACAGTCTTACTTACCAATTTCGAAGCAATTTGCAATACCATTTTCTAATTTTTTTTTCTATTTTTTGTACTGTTTTTTTTGCGCTTGCAGAAATTGTTGACAATTTCAGCAAATTTTTTTACTATCCACAAACGAATAATGTGGTATGGTAGGAAAATTTTTGAAATAAAAAGAAAAAAATAATATTGCCTCAAAATCTAATAATTTTTCTATAAAAAAAAATGTCTTAGAATCTGAGACATTTTCGATACGGAAAAATAATTTAGAATCTGAAAATTTTTCTATACGGAAAAATGTCTCAGAATCTAAGAATTTTTCTTTACGGAAAAATTCTATGCGGAGCAATATTTCAGAATCTGATAATTTTTCTATACAAAAATCTCCCAGAATCTTACAATTTTTCTGTACGGAAAAATGTCTCAGAAACTAAGAATGTTTTTATACAAAAGATGTCTCAGAATCTGAGAATTTTTTTATACGGAAAAATCTCTTAGAATCTCTTAATTTTTCTATACGGAAAAACGTCTCATGCTCTAAGAATTTTTCTATACGGAAAAATGTCACAGAATTGAGAATTTTTCATACGGAATTAGGTCTCAGAATCTGAAGATTTTTCTTTAAAAAAAAAATGTCTCAGAATTTTAGAAACTTTTGTGTCAGAATCAGAGAATTTTTCTATATATATTTTTCTATATGCAGAAAAATGTCTCGGAATCTGAGAAATTTTTCTATACAAAAAATGTCACAGAATCTGAGAATTTTTTCTATACGGAAAAAAGTCTCAGAATCTGAGAATTTTTCTATAAGAAAAAAGTCTCAGAATCTGAGAATTTTTCTATATGGGAAAATGTCTCAGAATCCGAGAATTTTTCTATACGGAAAAATGTCTCAGAATCTGAATTTAAAAATAATTCAGAATCTAAGAATTTTTCTATACGGAAAAATGTCCCCGAATTGAGAAATTGTGCATACGGAATAATGTCTCAGAATCTCAATATGTTTCAATTAAGGAAAAAAAGTCTCAGATTCTGAGAATTTTTCTATACAGAAAAATGTTTCACAATTTAAAAAAAAATTCTCAGAATTTTCTATACGGAAAATGTCTCAAAATATAAGAATTTTTAATATGGAAAAATGTCTCAGAATCTGAGAAATTTTCTATACAAAAAAATGTCTCAGAATCTGAGAATTTTTTATACGGAAAAATGTCTCAGAATCTAACAATTTTGCTATACGGAAAAATGTCTCAGAATCTGAGAGATTTTCTATATAGAAAAATTGTCTCAGAATCTGAAATGTTTTCTATACGGAAAAATGTCTCAGAAACAGAATTTTTCTATACAAAAAATGTTTTAAAATCTGAGAATTTTTCTATGCGGAAAAAGGTCTCAGAAACTAAGAATTTTTCTATACAAAAATGTCTCAGAATCTGAAATGTTTTCTATACGGAAAAATGTCTCAGAAACAGAATTTTTCTATACAAAAAATGTTTCAAAATCTGAGAATTTTTCTATGCGGAAAAATGTCTCAGAAACTAAGAATTTTTCTACACAAAAATGTCTCAGAATTTTGCTATACGGAAAAATGTCTCAAAATCTAAGAATTTTTTATACGAAAAAGTGTCTCAGAATCTACGAACTTTTCTATAGGGAAAAATGCAACAGAATTGAGAATTTTTCTATACGAAAAAAATGTCTTAGAATCTGAGAATTTTTCTATATTCAAAATTTGTTCAGATTCTGAAAAAAAAAATTTTCTCAATTTTTTTTTTCTCAAACTCAAAGAGTTTTTCTGTAAGGAAAAATGTCTCTAAATCTGAGAATTTTGCTACACGGAAAAATATCTCAGGATCTGAAATTTTTCTATATAGAAAAATGTCTCAGAATTTTTTATACGGAAAAATTTTTCGGAATCTGAGATTTTTTATAGGGAAAAATGTCTCAGAATCTGGAAAGTTTTATATACAAGAAAATGTCTCAGAATCTGAGAATTTTTCGATACGCAAAAATGTCTCAGAATCTGAGAATTTTTCTATACGGAGAAATTTCTTAGTTTCTCAGAATTTTTTTATACGGAAAAATATTTTAGAATCTAAGAATTTTTCTATACGGCAAAAATATCTTAGAATCTGAGAATTTTTCTATACGGAAAAATATCTCAGAATTTTAGGACATTTTTTTTATACTTAAAATGACTCAGAAGCAGAGTTAAGTATACGGAAGTTAAGTATCTGAGACATATCATAATCTAAGAATTTTTCTATACAAAGAAATTTTTCAGAATTTAAAAATTTTTCTATAATGGAAATGTCTTAGAATCTGAGAATTTTTCTATCCGGAAAAATGTCTCAGAATATGAAAATTTTTTACATACCCCGAGTAAAAATGAAACTTATCTAATTATGTCAGAAAATGGTGGATACAATAATGTAAAATGTTATCCAATTGCATTTTATTAGATCCAGTCGGGCACAATGTGATACAAAATGATTCGAAATTTGTCTCTATATAACTGTATTATTTGGGATCAAATTGATACAATTAAATATAATTTGATCTTATTGTGCAATATTATATATACTTCGATATTGCCCCATTTTACCCCATATAACACCATATATTATTATATGTAATGCTTGATATAAAAATTTCATTATATCAAAGTATAAAAGTATTTAACTGTATAAATTTTATCCCAAATAATACAGTTAGATAGAGACAATTTTCGGATAATTTTTTATCTAATTCCGTCTGATTGGATCTAATAAGATACAATTGGATAACATTATACATAATTGTTTCTGGGATATAATTGGATTAGTTTCATTTTTCTAGGGACAGAAAAATGTCTCAAAATCTAAGAATTTTTCTTTACGCAACAATATTTCAAAATCTGAGAATTTTTCTGTACAAAAAATGTGTCAGATTCTTAGAAGTTTTCTACAAAAAAAAAAATTAATCTGAGATTTTTTCTAAACGAAAAAATGTCTCAGAAACAGCATTTTTCTATACAAAAAATGTTTCAGAATCTATGGATTTTTTCTATACTGAAAAATGTCTTAGAATATAAGAATTTTTCTATACGGAAAATTGTCACAGAATTGAAATTTTTTTTTTGCGGAAAAATGTCTCAGAATCTGAGAATTTTTCTATACAGAAAAATGGCTCAGAATTTAAGAAATTTTCTATAAGGGAAAAATGTGTCAGAATTAGAGAATTGTTTTATACGAAAAAATGTCTCAGAATTTGAGAATTTTTCTATACGGAAAAATGTAGCAGAATTTAAGAAATTTTCCATAAGGGAAAAATGTCTCAGAATCTGAGAATTTTTCTATACGGAAAAATGTCTCAGAATCTGCAAATATTTTTAAACAAAAACATGTCTAAGAATCTCAAAACTTTCTATAAAATGTCTTTGAATCTTGTGATGATTCTTTACAGATAAATCCTTTTAGTCTATTAAGACCAGTGTTGCCAATTTAGCCATTTTCCGGCTAGATTTAGCTCCTTTTGAACTCGTTTAGCCGGAGAAAAAGGCATTTAGCTCTTAGCCGTTTTAGCCATTTTCGAAAATATTTTAGCAGTTTTTTAGCCATTTTTGAGTTTTCGGTTAAAAAGTAATTTTTAGTGTGTTTTTTTATACTAAAATAGAGAATTAATTGGGTTTTAAGTGTATACAGATCGAGCACAGACTCTAATACTATTTGTTATAAAGGTTTAAGTTGAAAAATGTAAGAGAAAATTTAATTTCTAAAAATTATAGACATTTCTGGTATTCCCAAACCGGTTTCAAACACTTTTGTTTTGTGTTTCCATCAGAAGGATTTTAAATGTTAGTTGGTTTTGTTAGTAGGCAATTGTTTTTCATATATTTGAGTTTTTATTAACACTAGTCTCGAAAAAAATCACGTATATTTTTGTCATATTCATGCCATAAACATTATACTAAATTTTAGACGATCTAGCAATGCCCGTTTCTCTGTCTTTTAAAAATACGCTAACGTCCAAAACTTAACTTGAAGGCTGATTGCTGAATCTTGGCATATATATTTTTGCAATTCTTCTGGTCAGGTTTCAGCGAAAACAGTCCCAAGGGTAAAAAGTTTCCCCTCGAATTCACGTGTTGAAAAGGTTTTTTAAGCCAAAATAACTAAAAAAGATTTTTTAATTAAATAAATTTTTTGTAGTCAAAATTTTTATACATATTTTTATAAAAAATTTTAATATAAAATATTTAAATCATTAAAAAGTGTTTTGAACACTCTTCATTTTACCTAAAATATGCCAAAACAGTAACAAAAGATCTCCTTATTTTAATATATGCATCAAAAACGGTACAAAATATGAATTTACACTAGTTTTTCTTAAAAAGTAAAATACATATTTTAGCCTTTTTTTAGCCCTTTTTTAGCCGTTTTTTCAAAAGGATTTAGCCGTTTTTGATAACCAAGTTCTGGCAACACTGATTAAGACACTCTATTACATTTTGCATTCCTATTGGGTTTATAATAATGTGACAAAGTGTAAAAAGGTTATTATGTGAAATTCAAGTCAATTTATCATCAGTATAAATTTTTTTAGTTTTTGTCTGTTTGTATGTTTAGCAAGTGCATTGAAGTTGATGATGATACTTTAGATAGAATTAAACAAACCACTACAACTACTCCAGGTGACTATATACAGTGGATCATACCTTAAATGGTCCAGTAAAAAGCAAATCGTTAAAGACAGAAAGTTAACAATACCAAACCTAATTATTAAACTAGGATTATTTTCAAAAATACTGTGTTGGAAATTTATCAAGCTTTTATTTAAGCTTAATGTCATCCAGATTGAGTAAATAAAAAATGTGCTATGAGGTTTAACAAAGAAAATCAAATTATAGAAACTTTTTAAAACTTTTTTTGAAAATATTTAGATTTTTTTTAATTTAAGCTTGATGGCGTTTAGATTGAGTTAATAAAAGTGGTATATGTGCTACGAGGGTTGAACTGGGAAATATAATTACTTTAAAACATTTTCTGAATATTGGTAATTATTAAAGCTTTAATTTGAGATTGATAGCGTCCAAATTCAATAAAAATTAAATGTGCTACGAGGGTCGAATTGGAAAATTAAAATTTTTATAGACATATTTTAATTTTTTTTTTTAAGTATTTCAAAGTAGTTTTTTTTTTTAAATTCACCATAAATACAGTAGACGAATTTTTGGTAAACAAAGAAACTATTTAAATTTTTATTTAAGTACATATGGGCCATTTCAAGTATGAACCACTGTTTTTACTACCTGTGTGTATCCTATAGAGTTTGCAACAAAAGACCGACATCATTCTACAATTTATTTTAGTTTTAGAAAATTTACAATTTTCTTTTTTTTGTTTAATATAAATTTATTTATTCTATTTTTCTTATTTTTTTTTTTGTGTTTTTTTTTATATTTTCATATACCACCACTCGAATTCAACTCTTAAGTCTTACGTATGCGCTCAACCGATAAAAATCGTGACAAGGATGTTGGTAAATTTTTTGTGCACACCGTACAATTGTTGCCCAAGTCATCATGTCGGGTTTTGGAAACTATGAAGATTTTGTCTGTCAATTCAGAAAATGAAACCACATTGGCATTCAAGTGCCAGGTAAGTACTTGTAACTACACATCTACATTAAGTGTGTTGTATGTATATGTTTGGGTTGTATAGAAACGCGTATTAGCTACACATATACACACACACACACACTCATTAACATTTAAAAATATTCTAATATTTACAAACACACAGATAAAAAAATGATGGAAAATAGCACATGACACCAAATAAATGTTTCAAATACTTCAATGTATTTGATTAAGGGTATTTTTGATATCGATAACAAATTTTTTTAAAGACAATTAGTTATAGATGTTTTAAAAACTAACTTTTCTAAAGAAACTAGTTATCGATAACAAATTTCTTTCAAGAAAATAAGTAAACAATGTTTCGATAACAAAAAATCGATAGCAAAATTTTTTAAAGAAAGTTAGTTATCGATGTATCGATAACAAAGTTTTTATAGAAAATTAGTTGTCGGTGTATTGATAGCACAGTTTTCTATAAAAAAAATAATTTTCTATAGAAAATTATCGATACATCGATGACAAAGCGGTCTATAGAAATTTAGTTTTCGATGTATTGAAAACAATGTTTTCTATAGAAAATTAGTTATCGTTAGCAAAGTTTTGTATAGAAAATTAGTTATCGATGCATCGATAACAAAGTTTTCTATAAAAAATTAGTTATCGATGTGTCGATAACAAAGTTTTCTATAGAAAATTAGTTGCCGATGCATTGGTAACAAAGTTTTCTATTGAAAATTATTAGTTGTTGTATCGATAACAAAGTTTTCTATCGAAAATTATGGTCGTTGTATCGATAAAAAAAATTTCATAGAAAATCGTTGTCGTTCATAGAAAGTCGTTGTATCGATAACAAAGTTTTCTGTAGATAATAAGGAATCGCTTTATCGATAAAAAGTTTTCTATAAAAAATTTGTTATCGATAACAACGTTTAGATTATATAACTAATTTTCTATAGAAAATTAGTTATCGATGCATAACAAAGTTTTCTATAGAATATTAGTTATCGATCTCACGATAACAAAGTTTTTTTTATAGAAAATAAGTTATCGCTTTATCGATAAAAAGGTTTTCTATAGAAAATAAGTTGTCTATATATTTCTATAGAAACATAGTGATCTATGTAGCAATAACTTTGTTATCATACTTCTATTTTAAAAATTTCAATGTTTTCTATAGAAAATAAGTCATTGATTTATAGAAACTTATTTGTCGATCTACCGATAACAAATTTTTTTATTCTCCATGTATCGATAACTAAGTGTCTATAGAAAATTAGTTGTCAATGTGTCGATTACAAAGTTTTCTATAAAAAACTAGTTATCGATGTATCGATAACAAAGTTTTTTAAAGAAAATAAGTTATCGGAGTATCGATAACAAAGTTTTCTATAGAAAATTATTTATTGATGTATCGATAACAAAGTTTTCCATAGAAAATAAGAAATCGCTTCATCGATTAAAAGTTTTCTATAGAAAATTTGTTATCGAAAATTAGTTATCTAATCAATGTTTAGATTAGATAACTAATTTTCTATAGAAAATTAGTTATCGATAACAAAGTTTTCTATAGAAAATTATTAGTCGTTGTATCGATAACAAAGCTTTTTATAGAAAATAAGTTATCGCTCTATCGATAAAAAGTTTTCTATAGAAAATAAGTTGTCGATGTGTCGATAACATTGTTTTCTATAAAAAATTTGTTATCGATGTATCAATAACAATGTTTTCTATAGAAAATAAGTTATGAATAACTTTGTTTTTATACTTCTATTTTAAAAATTAATATGTTTTCTTTAGAAAATAAGTCATTGATCTATAGAAAATTAGTTATCGATAACAACATTTTGTATTCTCGATGTATTAATATAGAAAACTAGTTTTCGATGTATCGATAACAAAGTTTTCTATAAAAAATTGGTTATCGATGTATCGATAACAAAGTTTTTTAAAGAAACTTAGTTATCAACTTGTCGAAGATAAAATTTTCTATAGAAAATTAGTTACCGATGTATCGACAACAAAGTTTTCTATAGAAAATTAGTTATCGATGGATCGATAACAAAGTTTTCTACAGAATATTAGGTATTGATGTATCGATAACAAAGTTTTCTTTATAAAATAAATTATCGCTTTATCGATAAAAAGTTTTCTATAGAAAATTAGTTATCGATGTATCGATAACAATGTTTTGATTAGATAACTAATTTTCTGTAGAAAATTAGTTATCGATGCATCGATAACAAAGTTTTCTATAGAATATTAGTTATCGATGCAACGATAACAAAGTTTTCTATAGAAAATTATTAGTCGTATCGATAACAAAGTTTTCTACAGAAAATAAGTTATCGCTTTATTGATAAAAAAAAGTTTTCTGTAGAAAAAAAGTTGTACATGTGTCGATATCGAAGTTTTCTATAAAAAATTAGTTAACAAACTTTTCTATAGAAAACTAGTTATCGATGTATCAATAACTTTGTTATCATACTTATATTTAAAAAAATTTTATGTTTTCTAAAGAAAATAAGTCATTAATCTATAGAAAATTATTTATCGATCTATCGATAACAAAATGTTTTATTCTCGATGTATCGATAACTAAGTTTCTATTAAAAATTAGTTGTCAATGTGTCGATAACAAAGTTTTCTATAAAAAAAATTATTAATCGATGTATCGATAACAACGTTTTTTAAAGAAAATAAGTTATCGGTGTATTGATAACAAAGTTTTCTACAGAAAATTATCTGTTGATGTATCGATAACATAGTTTTCTATAGAAAATTAATTATCGATAAAAAAGTTTTTTATTGAAAATAATTTGTCCATGTGTCGATATCAAAGTTTTCTATAAAAAAATAATTATCGATGTATCGATAACAAAATTTTCAATAGAAAACTAGTTATCGATATATCAATAACTTTGTTATCATTCTTCTATTTTAAAAATTTCTACGTTTTCTATAGAAAATAAGTCATTGATCTATAAAAAACTATTTATCGATCTATCGATAACAAAATTTTTTATTCTCGATGTATTGATAACTAAGTTTCTATAGAAAATTAGTTGTCGATGTGTCGATAACAAAGTTTTCTATAAAAAAAATAATTTTCGATAAAGTTTTCTAAAGAAAATTAGTTATCGATGACAAAGTTTTATATAGAAAATTAGTTATTGATGTATCGATAACAAAGTTTTCTGTAGAAAATTAGTTATCGATACATCGATAACAAATTTTTCTGTAGAAAATTAGTTATCGATGCATCGATAACAAAGTTTTCTATAGAAAAAAAATTCGATGTACGATAAAAAGAGTTTTCTATAAAAAAATTAGCTATCGACACCAAAGATTTTTATGGAAAATTAGTTATTGATGTATCGATAGGAAAGTTTTTATAGAAAATTAGTACCGATATACCGATGACAGACATTTCTGCATCGATAACAAACTTTTTAAAGAAAATTGGTTGTCGGTAGCAATCTTTTCTACAGAAAACTAGTTATCGATAATAAACTATTCTTCAGAAAATTTATTATCGATAACAAAGTTTTCTATAGAAAATTAGTTATCGATAACAACGTTTTCTAAAGAATTTTCTTAATTTTCTATGGCAAATTAAGGAACTTATCGATGATAAAGAAATTAGTTATCGATAACAAAGTTTTCCAAAAATAGTAATTAATCGATAACAAAGTATTCTCAAGAATAAATGTTTCAAATACTTACATAGATGTATTTGATTAAGGGCAGTTTTGCCATCGATAGCAATTTTTTTTAAAGAATATTAGTTATTGATGTATCAAAAACAAACCATTTTTAAGACACTAGTTATTGATAACAAACTTTTGAAAAAAAATATGTAATCGATGTTTCGATAGCAAAAAATGTCTGAAAAATAGTTATCAATGTATTGATAACAAAGTTTTCTAAAGGAAATTAGTTATCGATGTATCGATAGCAAAGTTTTTATAGAAATTTAGTTATCGAAAACAAAGTTTTCTATAGAAAATTAGTTATCGATGAGTCGATAACAACGTTTTCTATTGAAAATTTGTTATCGATAACAAAGTTTTCTACAATATATTAGTTATTGCTGTATCGATAACAAAGTTTTCCATAGATAAGTTTCAAAATTATCGATAGCAAAGTTTTCTACAGAAAATTATTATTCGATAGAAAATTTGTTAATGATGAATTGATAAGAAAGTTTTCTATAAAAAATAAGTTGTCGATAACAAAGTTTTCTAATGGAAATTTGTTATCGATGTATGCATAACAAAGTTTTCTATAGAAAATTAGTTATCGATGTGGCGATAACAAGTTTTCTATATTAATTATTAGTCGTTGTATCGATAAAAAAGTCCTCTATAGAAAATAAGTAATCGATTTATTGATAACAAAGCTTTCTATCAAAAATTAGTTATCGATGTATCGATAACAATCTTAAGATTAGAAAACTACTTTTCTATAGAAATTTTGTAATCGATGTATAGATAACAAAGATTTCTATAGAAAATTAGTTATCGATGTATCGATAACAATGTTTAATATAATTTCTAAAAAAATTTAGTAATTGATGTATCTAAGTTATCGATAACAAAGTTTTCTATAGAACTTCAGTTATTGATGTATCGATAACAAAGATTTCTATAGAACATAACATAACAAAGATTTCTATAGAGAATTAGTTATTGATGTATCGATAACAATGTTTAATATAATAAATATTTATAAAAAAATGGTAATTGATGTATCAAAGTTATCGATAACACAGTTTTCTATACAAGATTAGTTATCGATAACAACGTTTGTTTTAAAGCAAATCAGTTATCCATGTGTCGATAACAAAGTTTTTTTTTATAGAAAATTAGTTATCGGTTTTTTTTATAGAAAATTTGTTATCAATACATTGCTTTGATAGCTAATTTTCAATAGAAAATTAGTTATCGATAGCAATCGTTATTGATGTATCGATAACAAAAATTTCTATAGAACATAACATAACAAAGATTTCTATAGAAAATTAGTTATTGATGTATCGATAACAAAAATTTCTATATAGAATTAGTTATTGATGTACCGATAACAATGTTTAATAAAAATTTATAAAAAAATAGTAATTGATGTATCAAAGTTATCGATAACACAGTTTTCTATAGAAGATTAGTTATCAAAAACAACGTTTGTTTTAAAGCAAATCAGTTATCTATGTGTCGATAACAAAGTTTTTTTTATAGAAAATTAGTTATCGATAACAAAGTTTTTTATAGAAAATTAGTTATCGATACATTGCTTTGATAGCTAATTTTCTATAGAATATAAGTTATCGATAGCAAAATTTTCTATAAAAAATCAGCTAACTATAATTTTCTATAGAAAATTATTAATTGATGTATCGATAACAAAGATTTTTATAGAAAATTAGCTATCGATAACAAAGTTTTCAGTAGAAAATTAGTTATCGATTTATCGATAACAAAGTTTTCTATATGTTATCGACATCTTAAATTCTCTTGCCCCTATTTAAATTTCATCAAGTATAGATTAAAATACCGAATGTCAGCATAGTAAATTCATCAAGTATGCACTATGATAAAAAATTTAGATGACAAATTTCTTTTTTACACAAATTGAAAAAATAAACAAAAAAAAAATATGTAGTTTTCATTTGGTTTAGGAAAATATTTATCTATGTAGTAACTCTACAAACATACAAAGTAGCATAACTACTCGTAAATATTAAAGTTAGCAGACTTTTTTCTTCAAAAAAAGTGAAAAAAAAGAAAAACTTTTTTTTTTTTTTGAAATTAGGTTGGCTTCAGCAGAAGCAGCAGCGTCATCATCATTATTATCAGAAAGTGTTACAAATGACTTTGGCATGTTTTAGAAAAAAAAATTTTTTTTTTAAAAAATATAAAATTGATGGTGAATTATCACAGATACAAGTGTTTGCACTAAGAAATTTATAATAATTTTATGCACTCTTATGTTGTTATTTATGTCACCCCACATCTTATTAAAATGAAAACCTTTTGAAATGCAAAAAAAAAGAAAAACATATTAAAAAGTAGTTGGTAGTAGTAAAATCACTTTAATTATACAGACAGATAGCTCAAAGGATTTGTTTAGTATAAAAGAAAGCGAGTAATTATAGATTCTATTAAAATTGTTTCACCTTTGGAGTAGTTTTTTTTTTTTTTTAAAGTGTTTGATTTTTATTTTAATATTTTTACAACCGCTACTTTTGACATTGAATTTTTAAACGAAATTTTTGGGTCAACAGAGAGTACTTTAATTTTAAATCAGGGTTGGCAACCGATACCCACCTAGAAAAACGGTATTTGGCTATTGTACCGCAACCAATAAAGATATGGACATTTTTAAAAGCGATTATGAAAGCTGATGAAATTTCTAGTATTTTAAATGTGTCACTTCGTGTTTCTACCGGTTCGTTTTCGAAATATAATTCAATACCTTAACAATACCGTTTAAAACGGTATTATAACGGTAGTGGCCTATATAACTAAAACGAACCGGTAGAAACACGAAGTGACACATTTAAAATACTAGAAATTTCATCAGCTTTCATAATCGCTTTTGAAAATGTCCATATTTTTATTGGTTGCGGTACAATAGCCAAATACCGTTATTCTAGGCGGGTATCGGTTGCCAACCCTGTTTTAAATCTTTACACTCAAAACTAAATCTTATAAACGACAAGAAAAGTTTGTAACTGTGTTTTTTTGCTACCTCCTATTTGACAACAATTCCTTGTAATTTTACAAGCTTTTTACCAATAATTTTGTAATTTTACAAGCTTTTTACCAATAAAATTGTAAATTTAGAAATTTTTTTACGCGATAAAACTTACAAGGAAATATCGCGACTTTACTAAATTTTTTGCTACCTCCTATTTTACGAGAACTCCTAGTAAAAATTACGAGGTTTTTCGTAATTATACAAGATTTTTACCAATAAAGTTGTAAATTTACAAATTTTTTGGAGCACTAAAACTTACAAGGAATTCTCGTGAATTTACTAGATTTTCTTGGAAATTTGTAAAATTACAAAAAAAATATAAAATTACAAAAAAAAATGTAATTTCGATCACAAATTTTTTGTTAAAAAACAAGGAATAGTGTCAAATATTTGTAAAATGGGATTACGATACTTTCTCTAGTAATTTGACAAGTTTTTTTTTTGTGTGTAAAACTCCTCAACTTCTCTTACTGGAAATCTTTCTAAAAGTCTAAAAACTTTTCTTTTAAACTTTTATAAAAACTTTTCAATGAAAATTTACTTAAAAAATCAAAGATATTTTTCTATTGTATAGAGTTGTATTTCAAACAATAATGTTTTTTTATATTCTGCCAAATTATACAATAATATATGTTCAGTTCAATAATATTTCTAGTAGTCTCCAAAACTAATATAATCCCATTTATAACAAAAATTGTTGTAATATCAATTTGTCTATATTCTTTATATTTTTTTTTTGTTCAAGGAATTCATTCCTCTTAAGTCTTATTGGGAATAAGAACAAAATATTTTCATATGAAAAGTTCAAGTACACGTCATCGTAGAGCACTTTACAAACAATGTTGTGCTAACTTGAACATTGAACAATATTTTCCAAAACATTTTTCATCTTGTTGTTTTTCTTTTAGTTTTTATGTTGTGTCCAAACTGGAAAAAAAAAACTGTTCCATATTATTATCCTTGCAAAGCTTCTATGTTTACATTTATCTAGAAAAACATTTATATTCTTGAGGAATTTTCTTTTTATTTTAAAAGTTTTTTTTTATTTTTTATTTTATTTTTACTGTTGGAATAGAAAAATTGTCCCCTTTATTATGAATATGTATGGGAATAATTGAGAGTGGAGAAAAAAGAAATTTATAAAATTTTTAAAAATTGCAAACATTTATTGAAAAATGTCTCAGAATTTGAGAATTTTCTATTCTCAGAATCTGAGATTTTTTCTAAACGGGAAAATTTCTCTGAGTCTGAGAATTTTTTTATACGGAAAAACTCTCCATTTTTTCTATGTGGAAAAATTTCTCAGAATTTGAGAACTTTTATACATGAAAAATTTTTTCCGAATCTGTGAATTTTTCTATATTGAAAAATGTCTCAGAATCTGAGAATTTTTCTATATGAAAAAATGTCTCAGAATTTGAGAATTTTTCTATACGGCAAAATGTCTCAGAATCTGAGCATTTTTCTATACGGAAATTGGGAGATTATTTCTTTACGAAAAAATGTCTCAGAATCAGAAAATTGTTTTATAACGAAAAATGTCTTGAATCTGAGAATTTTGCGATACGGAAAAATGTTTTTTATACGGGAATATGTCCCATAATTTATTGGTACGGAAAAATGTCTCAAAATATAAAATTTTTTCTATACGGAAAAATGTTTCTGAATCTGAAAATTTTTCTATACGGAAAATTGTCTCAGAATCTGAGAATTTTTCTATACGGAAAAATGTCTCAGAATACGAAAATTTTTCTATACGGAAAATTGTCTCAGAATTTGACGAAAAATTGTCTCAGAATTTGAGAATTTTTCTTTACGGAAAAATGTCTCAGAATCTGTGAATTTTTCTATATGGAAAAATGTTTTGAAAAATGTCTCAGAATCTGAAAATTTTTCTATACGGAAAAATCTGAGAATTTTTCTATACGGAAAATTGTCTCAGAATTTAACGGAAAATTGTCTCAGAATTTGAGAATTTTTCTATACGGAAAAAAGTCTCAGAATCTGAGAATTTTTCTATTCGGAAAAATGTCTCAGAATCTGAGAATTTTTCTATACGGAAAAATGTCTATGAATCTGAGAATTTTTTTATATGAAAAAATGTCTCAGAATCTAAGAATTTTTCTATGCGGAAAAATGTCTCAGAATCTGAGAATTGTTCTATACGGAAAAATGTCTATGAATCTGAGAATTTTTTTATACGAATAAATGTCTCAGAATCTGAGAATTTTTTTATATTGAAAAATTTCTATACCGAAAAATGTTCCAGAATCTGAGACTTTTTTATACGGACAAATGTCTCAGAATCCGAGAAGTTTTAAACGGAAAAATTTGAGAATCAGAGAATTTTACTTTTCGGAAAAATGTCTTGGAATTTAAAAATTTTTCTATACCGAAAAATGTCTCAGAATCTGAGAAATTTTTTATACGGAACAATGTCTCAGAATCAGAGAATTTACGGAAAAATGTCTCAGAATCAAAGAATTTTTCTATACGGAAAAATGTCTAAGAATCAGAGAACTTTTCTATACGGAAAAATGTCTCAGAACCAGAGAATTTTTCTATACGGAAAAATGTCTCAGAATCTGGGAATTTTTCAATATGGAAAAATGTTTGGAAAAATGTCTCAGAATCTGAGAATTTTTCTGTACGGAAAAATATCTCAGAATCCAAAAATTTTCTATACGGAAAAATGTCTCAGAATCTGAGAATTTTTCTATACGGAAAAGTGTCTCAAAATCTGAGAATTTTTCTATGCGGAAAAATTTCTCAGAATCTGAGAATTTTTCTATACGGAAAATTGTCTCAGAATCTGAGAATATTTCTATACAGTAAAATGTCTCAGAATCTGAGAATTTTTCTATACGGAAAAATTTCTGAAAAAAAGTCTCAGAATCTAAGAATTTTTCTCTACGGAAAAATGTCTCAGAATCTAAGAAGTTTTCTCTACGGAAAAATGTCTCAGAATCTGAGAATTTTTCTATATGGAAAAATATCTAAGAATTTGAGAGTTTTTCTATATGGAAAAATGTTTTAGAATCTAAAAATTTATATATATAGAAAAATCTCTCTGAATCTAAGAATTTTTCGGTAGGGAAAATCTGAGAATTTTTAGGTACGGAAAAATGTCTCAAAATCAGAGATTTTATATAAATGGAAAAATATCTCAGAATCTGAAAATTTTTCTGTACGGAAAAATCTCTCCTAATTATTGATTTTTTATGTATGGAAAAATGTCTCAGAATCTGAAAATTTTTCTGTACGGAAAAATGTCTCAGAATCTAAAAATGTTTCTATACGGAAAAATGTCTCAGAATCCTAGAATTTTTTTATATGGAAAAATGTTTAGGAATCTAACAATTTTTCTATACATACTGAAAAATATCTTAGAATCTAAAAATTTGTCTATACAAAAAAATCTAAAATCTGAAAAAAAAAAAAATTACAGAAAATTGCCTCATTTAAGAGTTTTTCTATATCTGAGAATTTTTCTATGAAGAAAAACGTTTTAGAATCTAGAAAAATGTTTTAGTATCTAGCAATTTTTCTATACGAAAAAATATCTCAGAGTTTGAAGATTTTTCTATACAGAAAAATGTCTCAGAACCTGTGAATTTTTCTATATATACCCGACTAAAAAAGTTTAGATATAGTAACATATTATTAAATATATTTATATGTGGCCATACACAGTACTTTACATAATTATATATAAATGTATCTTGTATTAAGTTTTACACCCGAGTAAAAAAGATTTGATATAACCATATATGCTAATAC
This sequence comes from Pegoplata infirma, assembly GCA_963921195.1. NCBI lineage: Eukaryota > Metazoa > Arthropoda > Insecta > Diptera > Anthomyiidae > Pegoplata > Pegoplata infirma. The sequence goes on along the minus strand of OY992538.1, from coordinate 35,130,524 downwards.
ATAATTATTTATATTTATGTATGGTTATGCATGAACTTTGATATGGACATATAAGTTTATATATAGCATTGTATTTTTCCTTATTTTTTAATATGATAACATACATATTTATATCTATTTATATACCGATCTATATGAAATTAGATATGACATATAAGTTCGGAAATTTTTAGATATGGCAGATAAAAAGATATATGATTTTATTTATAATTATATCCCGAAAAAAAATTTAAAATTTTCTAAGTCCCGTACAATTAAAAAAAAAATAAAAAATGTTCAAGTCTTAAAAATTTTATAAAAATTTTCTAAAGTCCCGGACATAAAATTTTTTTTGACAATTTTTTTTTTGAGCAAAAAAATCATTGAAAATGTTTTTAGGAGAAATTTTATTCATTTGAAAAATGTTTAAGTTCCGAAAAAATGTTTTTAAATTTTCGAAGACACAAACATTTTTTGGAATTTTTAAATCCCTTAAAAATTGTTTTAGAAAAAAATTTTACAAATTTTTAATAAATTGCTAAGTCTCGAAAAAAATTCCGAAGAATGTAATAAAAAATCTTCTAATTGATAATGTATCCAATCAGATAAAATAATTTCTAATTTCACGTTTAAAATTTCCAAAAATTTTACCAGATTTCATCTAATTATATAAAAATTTATCTAATTTTAACAGAAAAGATATGATTTAATACAATTAGATAGACCCATTTTTGGGATCAAACTTAATCAAATTTGATATTATTTTATCAAAAATAATAGAATTTGATATAATCGTATAATATTCGATCCGCCAATTTTCGGATCAAAATTAATATGGATTAAAATAAAAGCATATCTGTTCATATATAATTAAATATTGCGTCATATAACTTTTTTTTATTCGGGCACCCAAAATTTAATATGGTGCCATATAAAAGGATATCAAATCATGTGTTGCTCTACATACAATATATAAATCTTTATTAAATTAGATATTGTATATAATATATTTTATATTTATATATTTTATATGACTCCATGAATGACCTCATACAAGATTAGATAAATAAATATATGAAGGGCTTATTGTAAAAACTCGTTAAGCAACATTTCATTTTGTGGTGGTTTTTGTCTTAAAACTTTTGAAATAATGTAGAAAAAATTACTTTTGCAGAACTTTCAATCTCAAGATACTTGTACGAAGGGCTTAGGCAAGCCTTCTGCCAAAAATTTGTCAATGGCACATCAGTAGAAGACGAAAAACACCAACAAATAAAATGTTGCTTATCAAGTTTTTGCAGTAAGCCCTTCATATGATATACAACTCCATGTCTGACCTCATACAAGATGATATATACATATATATATGGTGCCGAATTGGGGGAAAAAAGTTTTCTAAGTCCCGAGAAAATTTTTTAAAATTTTTTAAAATTACACAAATAATTTTTGCGTTTTTGAGTTAAGAATTTCATTAAAAATGATTTAAACAAAAAAAAATTAAGCCAAATTTGGAAAAATTTTACAAGTCCAGAAAAAGTTTTGTAGAATTTTCTAAGTCCTGGATAAAAAATATTTTTGGTACATTTTTTGCGTTTTGAAGTAAAAATTTATTAACAAAGTTAAGAAAAAAATTTTTAAATTTTGATTTTTTTTTTAAATTTCTAAGTCCCGGACACAATTTTTTATTTTGGCAATTTTTTTTTTTCATTTCCCGAAAAAACTTGGGATAAATTTGAAAATTATAAGATAAAAAAAATATTTTTTGCAAAATTCTACATATTTTATCTTATGATATAAAATTATATACAATTATATCAAATTAGATAAACCCAATATTCGGATCAAAAACGATCATATTTAATCTAATATAACAAATTTTGAGCTAAATTGATCCACCAATTTCATCATCTTTTTTTATCCAAATACGTGTTGGGCCATATTAAATTATATATGGCTCAATTTCAAATTATAATTATATACCTGTATATTTATTTTTAGTCGGGTAGATTATTGCATTAAGAAAAATTCTCAGATTCTGAGACATTTTTCCGTATAGAAAAAATTCATATATTCTCAGAATTTTTCTGTATAAAATTATAAAATTTTTTTAATTCTGAAACATTTTTCAGTTATGAAAAAATCTAAGAATCTGAGACAGTTTTCTGTATAGAAAAATTCTCAGATTCCGAGATCTTCTCCCGTAATAAAAATTCTTCTCAGATTCTAAGACATTTTTTGTTATAAAAAAATTTTCATATTCTGAGACTTTTTTCCTCTAGAAAAGTTCTCAGAATCTAAGACATTTTTCCGTATTGAAAAATAATATTTATAAAATAAGGAAAACTTTTATCATTTTCCACCCATTCTATTAAATACATTTGTATGCTTGTCCAAACACACACATATGAGTTCAGTATAGATTTGTTTGAAAAAGTAGTTGTTATTATTTTAAATTGTAATGACCACATACATTATGTGACAAGTATACCCCAACCATACATAACAACAAAATTGTACAAAACGTACATAATAGTTCGTTAAATAAACTTGAAAACTACAGTCATTTTTATTTTCACTCAAAAGAATTCTCACAAGTGAATGACCGAAACAATATTGCACAGAATTTTACAGGAGTTAAAACTTCGGTGAAACATAAAGTCAAAAACCTGTTACTTTTTATACCCTCCACTTAGTGATAGAGGGTATATATGTATAAGTTTGTCATTCCGTTTGTAAATCATCGAAATATCGGTCTAGGACCCCATAAAGTATATATATTATTGATCAGTGATCGATTTTAAGACATTCTAGCGATGTCCGTCTGTCCGTCTGTCTGTGGAAATGGTGATCACGACCAAAATATTACACGGAGATGACTCAAACTTAACATATTTATTGGAAGTTCTCCTGAGCAGTTTGGTATTGCATTTGAGCGATATCGGTTCAGCGGTTCAAAAGTTATGAATGAAAATGTAAGGACACCTTAAAAATTTTGGTACATTCAACATAACCTAAAAATACAAAATGCTTTAATTTGGCTGCTGGTTGACATATGTGACCATAATTGAACACCGAAAGGTACTTAAACAAGTACGAACACATTTTTTGATAAAAAAAGAAAAAATCACGGATTTTTTTCGCAAATTTTTTTTCGTTAAAATTTTTTTTCGTTAAAATTTTTTTTTTTTTTTTTAAGTTTTTTGCAATAATCTTTTTGAAATAGTGGAGGGTATCAATACATTCGGCAAGGCCGAATATAACTTTTTTACTTGTTTTAAATGCCATAATAAAAAACTTTTAATTTGACAAGAAACTTGGTTATATTTAATAAACTAGCGGAACCCTGCACACTTTGTAGTGCAACGGCTCCTTTTTACCCTAAAATTTTGATCTCGTTTAGAATTGGTGTGGTAACTACTACCCAATATATGTCATATTTGTGCCTGAGCCCGATCGGATGACATCGGTTTTAATAGTGTGTTCACTTGAGGTATTTTCTATCTAAGAATCTAAGAATTTTTCTAAAAGGAAAATGTCTAAGAATCTAAAAATTGTATAAAAAAAAATTAGAATCTGCGAATTCTAATCTTTTACAACCGAATCCCAATTAATCGGTTATACTAAGTACTTATACTTTCATACTTACACAAATTTTTTTTTTTGCATTATCCCTCTAATACTTTATTCTTTTTGTGGATTTCTAAGAATCTAAAAATTGTATAAAAAAAAATTAGAATCTAAAAATTCTAATCTTTTACAACCGATTCCCAATTAATCGGTTATACCAAGTACTTATACTTTTATACTTACACACATTTTTTTTCATTATCCCTCTAATACTTTATTCTTTTTGTGGATTTTTCTTTTATTTTGCAGGAAAACAACATACTTGAATTGTGCATAGCAAAATATTGGTCAAACTTTGGTAGTAGTCATGTGAAATATAGTTTGGAGTTTCATGGCATCCAGGCAACCAATTCAAATGCATGTAAGTTTTACTTAATATCACACATACGTATTCCTATTATTCTTTAAATAGCACAATAACCACTACTATTACAACTAAACATCTACTACTACATGTGAAAAAATAAAATAAAACCGAAATCAACTAGATTCCATAAAACGCGTTACAGTTTAAAAAGGATTTTAAATGACAGCTTTAAACGGCAGAGTCCTCCTTGAACAACATCCCACTAGAGTGGAATTTTTTTCTCCTTGTTCTACTAAATCAAAAAGTTATGTGGTACAAATTTGAGGCCAATCGGATTAAATTAACCCATGACGCCCGGCGATCTATGTTTGGGATTTTTAAAAAATAATAAAAAAAATTCTTGCCACATTTGAATACGAATATCAAAAAAATATTAAATCGGTCAAACGGCTTTCAAAAAATCGCTATTTGAAATTTGCAAAAAAGACGGGTTTTTCCTAAGTTTAAGATTTTTCTCAAAATTTCTTTCCCTTTACCCTTTCATAAAAATAACACTGACACCAAAACCTCCCAGTATAAAATACAACTGGTCCTGATAGATTTTGGTCTCCTAATTCCAAATCTGACATCCAAAATTTTGTAGCACGCACCATCATGGTGATATTCGCTGTTAAAAAGAAAAAAAACTATATTTTGTCACTTTTGGGGGTCCACTGCTAATTTTATATAAAATGGACCTCAGGAGGAAAACAGGACTGTTTCCAAATCTTCAATTAAAATTTTTCTAGCATGATCCGTTTTCAAGATATTCGCGTTTGAACATTTTATTGTAATTTATTAAGAATCAGGGACAGGACCTTCATGCACTAAAAAACTATGTTTAAGGCGCCTAAAATATGCACTAAAAAGTGTTGAAATATGCACTAGAAATCTTAAAATATGCACTAAAAATCATAAATATCCACTTGATTTTTTACTTTTATTAAAAAAAAACATAAAATTTGAATTCAGTCTGGCATTTTAAGCTTAGATATGCATATATACAATGTGTATAAAATGTTATTAAAAAAATAATAATTATCTAAAAAAATTTAATAATTGCTTTAATGCAAAAAAAAATTATCAAAAAAAATCTTAAAAATAGCTAAAAATACTAAAAAATAGCTAAAAATACTAAAAAAAATAGCTAAAAACCTAAAATTTACACAAAATATGACCTAAAAATATGCATTTATAGCGAAATAATAGCAAAATATGCAAAAATATGCCTTTTAAGCAAAATATGCAAAAATATGCACTAACGACTCGATGCCATTTTAAAGCAAATTCTTTGATTCGCAAAGATATCTTGTTTATGCTGTTCTATGACCAAAGGGGAAAAACATGCATTTGCATGAAAGTCCTCTCCTTGTTAAGAATATAAGTGCGTAGTGGAGTTATAGTTTTTCAAACGTCAATATTCCAAAAAAAGAAGTTGGATGCCGGATTTGGAATCAAGAGGTCTAATTTTTAAAAAATCAATTCTTTTTTGTGTGAGCAAATAACGAGTACGTTTCAGAGGTGACCCAAAAAGTGCTAAATTAGCATTTTTTAACATTCAAACGCGAATGTCTTAAAAACCTTACGTAATAGAAATGATTTTGAAGAGAGATTTGGAATCAGTAGGTCAAAATCTTTTAAATTCATGTATTCTGATTCATAGGAGTGCGATTTTTTATGAATTTGTTCAACAGTGAAATCTAAAGACAAAAATTATTTTATTTTCTCATTTTTAAAAAATTCAAAATCTTGGTGTAAATTTTCCAAAAATCCCTAACTTTGATCGAAGGGCGCCACGATTTAAAATTTTCTGATTTAGCTTAAATGAAGTTTAAATGAAACACTGTTTCAAACTCTATGAAAGGGTCAAGGTACAGAAATTTTTAATTTTTTTTAAAAATTTCTTGAACTTGGGAAAAACCGCCTCTTTTGCAAATTTCAATTAATGTTAATGTTAATGTTAATGTTAATGTTAATGTTAATGTTAATGTTAATGTTAATGTTAATGTTAATGTTAATGTTAATGTTAATGTTAATGTTAATGTTAATGTTAATGTTAATGTTAATGTTAATGTTAATGTTAATGTTAATGTTAATGTTAATGTTAATGTTAATGTTAATGTTAATGTTAATGTTAATGTTAATGTTAATGTTAATGTTAATGTTAATGTTAATGTTAATGTTAATGTTAATGTTAATGTTAATGTTAATGTTAATGTTAATGTTAATGTTAATGTTAATGTTAATGTTAATGTTAATGTTAATGTTAATGTTAATGTTAATGTTAATGTTAATGTTAATGTTAATGTTAATGTTAATGTTAATGTTAATGTTAATGTTAATTATTAATGTTAATGTTAATGTTAATGTTAATGTTAATGTTAATGTTAATGTTAATGTTAATGTTAATTATTAATGTTAATGTTAATGTTAATGTTAATGTTAATGTTAATGTTAATGTTAATGTTAATGTTAATGTTAATGTTAATGTTAATGTTAATGTTAATGTTAATGTTAATGTTAATGTTAATGTTAATGTTAATGTTAATGTTAATGTTAATGTTAATGTTAATGTTAATGTTAATGTTAATGTTAATGTTAATGTTAATGTTAATGTTAATGTTAATGTTAATGTTAATGTTAATGTTAATGTTAATGTTAATGTTAATGTTAATGTTAATGTTAATGTTAATGTTAATGTTAATGTTAATGTTAATGTTAATGTTAATGTTAATGTTAATGTTAATGTTAATGTTAATGTTAATGTTAATGTTAATGTTAATGTTAATGTTAATGTTAATGTTAATGTTAATGTTAATGTTAATGTTAATGTTAATGTTAATGTTAATGTTAATGTTAATGTTAATGTTAATGTTAATGTTAATGTTAATGTTAATGTTAATGTTAATGTTAATGTTAATGTTAATGTTAATGTTAATGTTAATGTTAATGTTAATGTTAATGTTAATGTTAATGTTAATGTTAATGTTAATGTTAATGTTAATGTTAATGTTAATGTTAATGTTAATGTTAATGTTAATGTTAATGTTAATGTTAATGTTAATGTTAATGTTAATGTTAATGTTAATGTTAATGTTAATGTTAATGTTAATGTTAATGTTAATGTTAATGTTAATGTTAATGTTAATGTTAATGTTAATGTTAATGTTAATGTTAATGTTAATGTTAATGTTAATGTTAACCGTTAGGTAAGATAAAATGTCCTGCAAATCTTGAACTTGTTTGCCGGAATATGCATTAATATTTAGTTTTAAATGAAGTTTTTCTTTTTTTGCAAAATAATAGAAAGAATAGAATGAAAACAAAATACATAATTTTCTATGCTGCAAGTGGAAAAAAGGGACTCAACAAAAAAACAGGACTTAACTGAAAACTTTTAAATTTTTATAATATTATTTTTCTTCATTTTTTTTTTCAACTACTGCGTGTAAAATATTTTTATCTTTTTTTCTATATAAAAACATAAAAAAGTTGTTAAAGTTTTCGTTTTGTTATTTTTTTAATCCTATTGCATTTATGGCCACTATAGTTACCACACTATTATTGTGCAATCCTCTGATGATGATGCCTGCTGCCGTCCGTAGTAGTCGTCGTCGTCGTTCGTTGACTGTTGGTTACTTTGAGTGCAATTGTTGCTGCTGCAACTACTACTGCAGCAATTCCCAGTTGTTTGTTAGGGGGTCTTAAGTATTTCTAGTGTCTGTGGTCTATTTGTATTCTCTGCACAAAACTTTACTTTAATGGTGAACAGTGGTACTAATTCGAATGACTTTTAAGCTACTTTGTCTGTCAGTAAAAACTAAAATCTCTTACAAAAAGTAGGTGAAAACTGTCAATATACTGTTAACTTAATAAGGTCTTTGGGGATGAACATTTTATAAAACACACACAGAGAACAGATTCGTTCGGGCAACCAAATTTGTCGACAATCGAATTCATGAGGTCACGAACCAATCTTCATGTGTTTAAATTTCGGCTATGGTTACACCTATTGGTAACACTTATCTATAGCAAAAATGTCTCAGAATCTGAGACTTTTTCTATAAAAAAATGTCTCAGAACCTGAAACTTTTTCTATAGAAAAACTATCTCAGAATCTGAGACTTTTTCTATAGAAAAAAAATTTCTCAGAATTTCAGACTTTTTCTAAAGAAAAAAATGTCTCAGAATCTGAGATTTTTTCTATTGAAAAAATGTCTCTAAATCCGATACTTTTTCTATAGAAAAAATGTACCAAAATCTGAGACTTTTTCTATAGAAAAAATGTCTAAGAATCTGAGACTTTTTTTATAGAAAAAATGTCTCAGAATCTGAAACTTTTTCTATAGAAAAAAATGTCTCAGAATCTGAAACTTTTTCTATAGAAAAAAATGTCTCAGAATCTGCGACTTTTTCTATAGAAAAAATGTATCAGATTCCGAAAAATTTTCTATAGAAATGGCTTAGATTCAGAAACATTTTCTTATAGAAAGCCATTTTTCTAACGCGGGAAAACTTCCTTTAGAAAAAATGTCTCAGAATCTGACACTTTTTCTATAAAAAAAATGTCTCAGAATCTGAGACTTTTTCTAAAAAAAAATTTCTCAGAATCTGATACTTTTTTATACAAAAAAAATTCTCAGAATCTAAGAATTTTTTGGTATAAAAAATGTCTCTGAATCTGAGACTTTTTCTGTCTCCTAATCTGAAATGTCTCAGCATCTGCGCCTATTTTATACAAAAAATGTGTCAGAATCTAAGATTTTTATACCCTACACCACTCTGTGGTACAGGGTATAATGAGTTAGTGCTGATGTTTGTTACTACCCGAAATATTTGTCCTAGACCTAACTTCAAGTATACCGATCGACTCAGAATTACTTTTTGAGTCGATTTAGCGATGTCCGTCCGTCTGTCCGTCCGTCTGTCTATTGAGTTGAAATTTGAAACTTAAGCATCTTTTGGCCCACGGACGAAGCCTATTGAAATTGAAGCAAATCGGTCCATGTTAAGACCTAGCCCTTATACAAACGCCCCCTTTGGATTCGGCTTAAATGACTCTAATAACCGTATTATAACAGATATCGCTTTGAAATTTAGCAGGTAAACAAATTTTGTATGCGCGAATCACCATTCTAAATTTCAAAGGAATCGTAATTCTGGCAGTCCCCATTCAAACCAGCCTCCCGATATTCATATAATTCCCATAAAATTCATAAAAATGGAAATATTTGATAAAAATTTTCTTTTTAGGTCTTAAACGCACTTTAGTAACCTAATCAAATCGAAATATAATTGCACCATTTTTGGACTTCGTCCACAATATAAAAATTTCGACCGATATTCAGTTAAATCGGTCTATTGACCAAAAAATAAACCAATTCCACTAAAATTTGATCTGTGTGTGTTTTCTACACCAAATAAAGATCAAGTAAAAGACAGATCCATTTCATTTTCCGGAAAACGCTAAGACTTTTTCTATAGAAAAAATTTTTAAGCATCTGGACTTTTTCTGTAGATAAAATGTCTCAGAATCTGAGACTTTTTCTATACAAAAAAATGTCGCAGAATCTGAGAATTTTTCTATAGAAAAAATGTCTCACAATCTGAGACTTTTTCTATAGAAAAAATGTCACACAATTTGAGACTTTTTCTATAGAAAAAAATGTCTCACTATCTGAGACTTTTTCTATAGAAAAAATTTCTCAGAATCTGAGACTTTTTCTGTAGAAAAAAATGTCTCAGAATCTGTGTTTTTTCTAAGAGTTCTAGATTATTTTTTCCATTAAAATTCATTCATTCCATTGTACATTAAATATAGTAGTTTTACTTGTTTCCGTCCTTCCGGAATTTCATTACTATTATAAGCATTATCTGCCTATTTTGGTTTAACTTCATTTTTATACCCTGCACTTACAATTAGTGTTAGGGGGTGTATAAAAGTTTGTCATTCTGTTTGTAAAGCCTGAAAATATCGGTTTTAAACCCCATTAAGTCGGTCTAGCAATGTCTGTCTGTCAGTTGAAAATACGATTATTTCTTCTACAGGTGGATAGAGAACTTGAGCGAAATCGGCACAATATTTATTCCGAATTCAGGGTTAACAAGTAAAAAAGTTAAATTCGGCCTTGCCGAATGTAGTGATACCCTCCACAATTTCAAAAAGATTATTGCAAAAAACTTTATTTAAAAGGAAATTACTTTTGAAAAAAAAAAATTTTTTTGAAAAAAAAATTTCCGCGAAAAAAAATCCGCGATTTTTTTGTTTTTTTGTCAAAAAAATATGTTCGTACTTGTTTAAATACCATTTGGTGTTCAATTATGTTCACATATGCCAACCAGAAGCCGAATTAAAGTATTTTGTATTTTTAGGTTATGTTGAATGTACTGATATTTTTGAGGTGTGCTTACATTTTCGTTCATAACTTTTGAACCGCTGAACCGATATCGCTCAAATGCAATACCAAAATTCTCGGGAGAACTTCCAATAAATATGTTGAGTTTCAGTCATTTCTGTGCAATATTTTGTCCGCGACAGCATTTTCCACAGACAGACAGACGGACAGACGGACATCACTAGAATGTCTTAAAATCGATCGGGCATCATGAATATATATACTTTATGGGGTCCCAGATCGATATTTCGATGAGTTACAAACAGAATGACAAACTTATATATACCCTCTATCACTAAGTGGAGGGTATAAAAAAAGCTAAATTAACCTTGAAAGACTTTGGAAGGCCACAAAAATATTTTACAAAGTATTTTTGTCTCTCTAAAAAATTGCTGAACTCAAAAGAAATGTTTCCTTCCAATCAAACTATTTATTTTTAATGTGAATACTCGATTAGAGTATTATTCTAGCTCGAGGCTCAAAAATTCTATTTATGATATTTTCATATTAGACTATTTATTTATTCCTTTAAAAAAGATACTCATCTCATAGAACATACCAGACATGTGCACGGATATATTCGTTTCTTCGCTTACACTGAATCATTCGCTTCAGAGTACACCACTTTTAGAGTACAGTGTTTGCGAATTAGAATGGTAAGAATGATGAGTAACAACAAAGTGAAAAATTTTATTTTTTGAACGTTTACAATGTAAAACATATAATTTTTTTTTTTTTAAAGTTTACACATCTTGTTTTTTGAAAAAAATATTTTTAACACCCTAAAGCAATTCGAGCAAAAAATTTCAAGTTAAACCTATTGGGTCGTAAAACAAAGTTTTAAAACTAAAATTGACATATCTCAAAAACTAAGCAAGTTAAAAAAATTTGTAAAAAAAAACCTTTTTTCTTGAAAAAATCATTTCATTTATTCGCTTCAGAGTACAGTCTTTTAGAATTTATCTAATTTTAAAATACTGCAATCTTTTTTTTCGTTTTTTCTTTTCATTGCAAGCATAGAATACATTATTTATTCGTTTCAAACATAAAGAATAGAATAGTGTTGTTCATTCTAAAGTTTTAGAATGTCGCTAAACGACTTTTAAATGCATTCGTGCACACGTCTGGTACATACATCTGCACAGATCTGTTTCAGCCTTTCTAAGGGATCTTCAAAAGTTTAATTTTTTTAAATTTTTTTACTCGAAACCTTTGGTACATTATGAAGAGTGTTTATTAATTCGGCCAAGCCGAATTTAACTTTTTTTGCTAGTTATTTTTTTTTTTGTAAAACTTCTTGTTAATTTTTTTTTTTTATAAAAATTTCATTCATTCTTTGTTGATGTTATTGTTGAAAAGCGAGTATTTGAAAAATTTTATAGAAGTGTTGGTTTTGTTAGTTGAATGTTGATAGTTGCCTGGCTGGCTTCTGGCCAGGATGTGCTGCTGTTGGTTGGCTAACTTAACTTTGCACATAACGTTAATGTCTTTAAGTAATTTTGCTTGAAAGTTCAAAAAGCGTTACTCTATGGTGTCATCATTGTTGTCCAATGCACTCAACATTTCAAGAAATCTTTTTAAAAGAGTAGCTGTTTCCTTTTCTTTTTCTGTTGTTGGCTAGTTGGTGCTGAAGCTGGTTTATTTCTTTGCTTTTTTTTGCTACTGTTTGCTGCTAAAGATAAGTGGTGGGCACTTATAAATTTAATTTTTTAGGTTTATTTGGTTTATAGTTCAAAAATATCTTATAACCAGCCTGGCCTGTTATCTATTAGCTTGTCTGTCTGTCCGTCTGACGTTTTTCTTTTTCAGTTTAATATCTGTAGAATTTTTTTTGTTTGCAATTTTCATTCATCTCTTTTAGTTGCCTTAATTTGTTGCTAAAAAAAAAAGTACTAAAAAAAGTTGATTTTTACTTTACAATTCCGTTGGGCTGTTTTTTACTACTATATTTTCATAACAAATACATCCACTTGTACAATTATTTTTTTCATTGCATTCGGAGTTGCCATTTAAGAAATTTGAAATTACACATTGCCACAGTCAAAATTACACATGAAACCTAAAATTTTTAAAGTACCAAAATAAAAAAAAAGTATTTTTTAAATAAAATAAAGTATTTATTTAAAAAAAGGCTTTTAAAAAAAAGTATTTAAAAAAAATATTTTTTTATTCGAATTAATTTAGAATTTATTATTATCATCAGAAAAATGGCTAGAAACCAAAAATTCATTCATTTAACAATTGTATAGTAGCACCAATTTGAGAATAACTTAAAAGTACCAAAAATAGTACATTTTGATAAGAAGTACCAATATTTCTTTAAAAGCTGCTCACAATTTGAATAAATCTCTATTTTATCTTAGTCGTCAGAAAAGTAATTCGAAACCATAAATTCATTCATTTAACCAAAATAAGTACATGTATTTTAATAAAAAGTGCCAACATTTTTGATAAAAGGATCTAAAATAACATATAAAAAAAAGTACCAAAATATTTTTTTATAAACCGAAACATATCATATTTTTATACCCTCCACTTAGTGATAGAGGGTATATATAAGTTTGTCATTCCGTTTGTAACTCATCGAAATATCGGTCTGGGACCCCATAAAGTATATATATTCATGATGCCCGATCGATTTTAAGACATTCTAGCGATGTCCGTCTGTCCGTCTGTCTGTGGAAAATGCTCTCGCGGACAAAATATTGCACAGAGATGACTGAAACTTAAAATATATATTGGAAGTTCTCCCGAGAAGTTTGGTAATGCATTTGAGCGATATCGGTTCAGCGGTTCAAAAGTTATGAACGAAAATGTAAGCACACCTCAAAAATTTCAGTACATTCAACATAACCTAAAAATACAAAATGCTCTAATTCGGCTTCTGGTTGACATATGTGAACATAATTGAACACCAAATGGTATTTAAACAAGCACGAACATATTTTTTGACAAAAATAGAAAAAAATCGCGGATTTTTTTTTTGTACCAAAATTTTTTTTCGCGGAATTTTTTTTTTTTTTTTTCAAAAGTAATGTCCTTTTAAATAAAGTTTTTTGCAATAATCTTTTTGAAATTGTGGAGGGTATCACTACATTCGGCAAGGCCGAATTTAACTTTTTTACTTGTTTTTTATAAAAAGTAACAAAAAACAAGTAGAAAAGTTAAATTCGACTTGGCCGAATCTATGAATACCACTACAATGCAGTTTTTAATTGATAGTAAATTTTCTAACGTGAAAAATAACAATATTGATTAGAAATATTTTATTTTGTTTAAAAAAACTTTTTTTTTTATTAATTTTTGAAAAAAAAAAAACAAAAAAAAAATTTAGTAAATGTAAAATTTTTTTTGAGTGTAAAATTTTTTTCGAGTGTATTTTTTTTTTTTAGTGTAAAAATATTTTTGGGTGACTAAAATACGTTGTAAAATATTTTTGTGACTTGCCAATGTTTTTAAAACATGTTTAACGGGTTTTCAACACGTAAATTTAAGGTGAAACTAATCTGAAAATCACGGTTTTGCTAATAACTTTTGAACCACTACACCGATCTGGCTGAAATTCAGTACGAACCAATCCAAGGGAACGAAAAATATACGTTCTAAGCTTCAGCATCCTCAACATTGCCTTTCGATAGTTAGCATGTTTTTTCTCGTAAATTCACGAAATACAGACAGACGGACAGACAGACATAGCTAGATCGTCTTAAAATCGATCGAGGATCATGAATATATATGGGGCATTCCATGTGAAATCGGACACTTTGAAAAACTTTTTTTTTAGATTTTCCCAATTTGTTTACAGTTTTTAGTACGCTTCGAAGACTTTTTCGTGGTAAATTTTCAGATTTTTTTTGATGACTCGTTCAAAAGATATCGAATTTTTAAAAATTGGTAGTTTGTTCCTTTACTCAAACTTCTTTTAATCATAACTTCTTCAATAATGGTCCAAATTTCAATTTTTTTTTATACCCTCCACTCTAGTGATATAGGGTATATATAAGTTTGTCATTCCGTTTGTAACACCTCGAAATATTGGTCTAGGACCCCATAAAGTATACACTCAAAGAATTATGTAGGTAAATTCCAGTGAATATTCACTTAAAACAAATGAAATTTTATTTAAAAACCATTCCACTGTTTTTTCATTTAAAATAAAAACACATTACAGTCAATTTTAAATGTTAATTTAATGACTAACTAAAACATTAAAAAACTAATGAATATTCAGTTACTTTGTGTTGAAAAACAGTAAAACTATAGAAGAAATTTTTTACTGCCGAAATTAAATGTAACAGAAAATTCGTTTTTAATACAGTAAATTATTTTTTTTAAACTACAGAAACAGTAAAAAAATTGAATCCTTTATAAAATAAGTGAATTTTCTTTTAAAATGACTTTACTGATTACTTTTTAAAATAACCTACAAACAGTTAATGACATAATTTTCTTAGTGTATATATTTATGATCCTCGATCGATTTTAAGTCGATCTAGCGATGTCCGTCCGTCCGTCCGTCTGTCTGTCTGTCCGTCCGTAGAAAACACGATAACTTTTGAAAGACTTTACAGAGGCTACTGAAGTTTGGCATATATGTTTGTCATTTACCTGGTCAGGTTGGTATTGCAATCCAGCCAAATCGGTCCAGTGGTTCAAAAGGGTGTTTCGCGAATTTACGAGATAAAAAACACGATAACTTTCGAAAGACAATAATGAGACTACTGAAGCTTGGCATGTATCTTTACCGTTCCCCGGGTCTGTTTGGTTTTAAATTTCAGCTCAATCGGTCCAGTGGTTCAAAAGTTATAAGCAAAACCCTGAATTTCAAATTAGTTTCATCTAAAATGCCACGTGTTTTAACAAGTTTTAAAAGCATTGGTGGTAACTAAACAATGCTTTTCAAACTTGTTTAAATTTTAAGCAATGCTTTTTAGAATTGTTTAGTTTTAAAAGCATTGGTAACTTAAAAACCACACTCGAAAAAAATTTTACACTCAAAAAAAATTTTACATTCAAAAAAAATTTTACACTCAAAAAAAAATTTACACTCAAAAAAAATGTACACAAAAAAAATTTAGTTTTTTTTTTTTTACAAAAATTACAATATTTTGTGTACATACGTACGTGCATTCACTCAGAAATATTTTTACAGTAAAAAAAACATTACACTCGAAAAAAATTTTACACTCAAAAAAAAAAAAAAATAGTAATTTTTTTTTTTTTTTTTTTTTTTAATGACAGAAAAGAGTTTTTTACTCAAAATAAAATATTTCTAATCAAAATTGTTAATTTTTTCACGTTAAAAAATGTACTACCCTTTAAAAAAATGCATTGTGGAGGGTATTCATAGATTCGGCAAAGTCGAATTTAACTTTTCTATTTGTTTTTTTTTTTTAAATTTTTGTTTTTTTACATACTTTCTAAAAAAAATACCAAAAAATTCTTAAAAGTGCTCTAGTATGCGATTTTTAAGTTTTAAAATTTAAATCTCATTTTTGAAAATGTTTGTACTCTTCTATTTTTTTGAAATTTTTTTGTGTAAAACTTCTATCAATTCTACAAATTTTTTGCCCAGGAAGATCGTGGGATAACGATTCCCAGCAAAACTTTGGTAATGGGTAGTGATTATATAACACATTACCAGGTAATGCATATAACTTATTTGAAGCATTATTTTATGATGTCTTACCAAACATTTGTTCCACAACGTATTATTTTCAAGTGAAAAATAATGCATTACTAATAATTTGCTACGTAATGCATGATTATTGGAAAAAATTTATTTCATATTTGTTATTTCTAAACATTAAAATAATGGATGACTTATATTTGGTTACATTATGTATTATTTGAAAGTTTGAAATAATGTATTATTTATAATTGGATGCATAATGCATTACAATAACATAAAAAATAATTATTTTATAAAAATATGCATAAGTTTAAACAGAGATGGGCTCACGACAAAAAATTTTTAACCACACACACTCACGAGCATATTTTATCTACTTACAATCACGTGAGTAAATTTAATACAAAATTACTTTTTCACTACTCGTAACACCTTATATATTACGTTCTGGTATGCTATATTATATGCCTTACTCGTAACCTATAAAATATCATATATTTTACACCTTACTGGTATTCTTCGTTATAAATTTATGACTTATTTTATACCTTACTGGTATTCTATGTGATAATGTGGATGCATTACTTTGAGTCTCATCGCCTGTTAAAATCATCAATGCTGCAATGTATAAAATAAGAGATCATATACCTTATTTTATACCTTATTTGGTATTCTAAGTTTTGCTGGGTTATTACTATTTTTTTAAATTTTTTGAAAAAATTTTATTGTAATTTTTACGTCTTAATATTTCTTTGGAACAAACTAATACCCTATCTCCAATTTCTAAGGGGGCTCCACACATAACGACATTTTTTAAAATTTGCTCCAACCGCTCTAACAGCCCTAATAGTGCCCTTAGAGCAACAAAATGTATGACCGACCCACAATATTTTTTTAGTCCAAACGTTTTCTCTGAACACACCTACGCTCTATCTTTAACTGTTAAGGCGGTCCCCATACAATTTTTTTTATTTTTTGTAAATTTGTTTTATTTAATCAGTTTCTACCGGTCCAATGGTGCGTCCGAGAGGGGTCATTAGTGAGACCGACCCCCATTTATTTTTATCCTACAACATTTTTTCAAAACATACCTACGCCCTATCTCCACTCCCTAAGTATTCTCCCATACAAAATTACATTTTTATAAAATTTGCTCCAACTGTTATTTGTATATGAGCCTACTTAGGGAGAGGAGATAGGGCGTAGGTATATTTTAAAAAAATGTTGTAGGGCAAAAATAAATTGAAAAATAAATGAAGAATTTGGTAGCAACAAGTCGGTGGCAACAAAGGCGGGTAGTGAGCATCGCTAAAACAAATTTACAAAATATAAAAAAAATTGTATGGGCACCGCTTTAACAATTAGAGATAGAGGGTAGATGTATTCAGAGAAAATGTTTGTACTAAAAAAATATTGTGGGTCGGTCATACATTTTGTTGCTCTAAGGGCACTATTAGGGAAGTTAGAGCGGTTGGAGCAAATTTTAAAAAATGTTGTTTTGTGTGGGAGCCCCATTAGAAATTGGAGATAGGGTATTAGTTTGTTCCAAAGAAATGTTAAGACGTAAAAATTAATGGGGGTCGGTCTTATAAAGGACCCCTCTATGACGCACCATTGGAGCAGTAGAAATGATTTTAGGATTGGAAAATTACAATAAAATTTTTTTAAAAAATTTAAAAAAATAGTAATAATCGTTATCCCACGATCATCCTGGGCAAAAAATTTGTAGAATCGATAGAAGTTTTACACAAAAAAAAATTTAAAAAAAGTCGAAGAGTACAAACATTTTCAAAAATGAGATTTAAATTTTAAAACTTAAAAATCGCATACTAAAACGCTTTTAAAAATTTTTTGGGATTTTTTTTTAAAAGTACGTAAAAAACAAAAATTTTGAAAAAAAAAAAATTTGAAATTTGGACCATTATTGAAGAAGTTATGAGTAAAAGAAGTTTGAGTAAAGGAACGAACTACCAATTTCTAAAAATTCGATATCTCTTGAACGGGTCATCAAAAGAATCTGAATATTCAGATTCCAATTTCTAAAAATTCGATATCTCTTGAACGGGTCATCAAAAGAATCTGAAAATTTACCACGAAAGAGTTTTCGAAGGATACTAAAAATTGTTAAAAAATTGGGAAAATCTAAAAAAAAATTTTCAAAGTTTTGATTTTTTGATTTGACATGGAATGCCCCATATAGATTTTTTTTTTTTGTAAATAACAAGAAACTTAAACTGAAATTTACTCAAATAAACCATACATGCAGCCGAAAATTACACGTGATATTACACATGAACTGGCAACACTGCTAGCATTCGTCCTTGTTTGCTCATGTTTTGCCTTCGTTATTTCTTCCGTTTTTAGCCTTAACAATTGCATTGAAACATAATCCTTTGGAATTAAACTTGTTCAAATTTAATGAAGTTTAAATCTTCTTTGGTCTTCTGGTCTTAATTTGTGCATAAAATATCAAGTGTTATATTGCACAAAGCCTTTTGTACTCTACACATTTTTTGTTGTTTGTTTTCACTCAAACCTTCTCTCTCTCACTCCCCTCTCTATAGAATTTAATTTATTGTAAGTGTTTAGTTTCCCTTAAAGGAAATTGTTAAGTTAATTATCAAAATTTTAATGTAAAAGATGTAAAGTCTGCATTGCTCTACATTGTAGAGCAAGCTAAAATGCAGCCAGGGATCTGTATGATTATAGTTTAGACAATTAGAAAGAAATTAAATTTGTTCAAACCATAACATCATGAGGATAATGTAAATATTTAAGTTTGAGAAACAAAAAAAAAATATGCTTTAAATCAAAAACAAATATTTTGGAATTTGGCATACAGTTAAAAGTTTTTAAGAAAATTAACAACTTTACTAAATTATAACTTTATTAAAGGAGAAAATTCTGTAGCAACACTTTTCTTTTGATCAATTAGTTTATTTTCTCTAATTGGTAAGATTGGGTATACTCAAGTTTGATATATTTAATTTGAAACAACAACTTAGTTCATATCTTCATGATCTCTGATCGGTTTAAATACAATCTTGCGATGCCAGTATAAAATCCGTCTGTTTGTTCGTCCATCTGTCTGTTAAAATCATGCTTATTATTGAAAGCCCAGTTGGAGGTTGTTGATGCTTACCATATATATTTGTCATAGTCCTGGTCAGTTTGCTATTGCATTTCAGCGAAATTGGTCCAGCTGTTAAAAAGTTATGATTGAAAATGAAACCACACCTCGAAAATTTAGATTAAGTACATTTCCATATGTTTTCAGCGTTTATTAAGAAATTTTATAATCAAACAATGGAAATCCTCAAAAATATTTTATATGTGTTTCCCTCAAAAAATAATTATAATTTTTTTATATCACATCATTTTATATGTATGAGATAGTCTTTAGGTTGTTTTAAATTGATTAAGTGCTAAATCCTTTTGTTTTTTGCAGTGACACTTTCCTCGTTGGCGGTCCTTTTTGTGTTTGGCCCCAGCTTGGGCGCCATTTTCTCGAAAATTCTTTTTGTCAATTGTTCGGAATTTCTATATTTATTTTGAGCAAATTTTTTTAATTTTCGAAACTGTACTTAGCAATGTCCGTCCGTCCATGTAAACCAATGGCTCCCAACCTTTGATTCAAGCCCCACTGGGAGGCAATTTGAATGCTTCAGGGGGGGGGCAACAAGCAAGTTTTTAAGATATTTTTTGTTAAATAAACTAAAAAAAATATTATTTTAGTTAAATAATTCAGTTGATTGTTGAAAACTTTTTCTAAAAACTTTGTTTTTAATTATGATTTTAACAAAAAGATTGCTTAACCACAAGTAAATTTTGAATTTTAAAACAAATTTGAAAAATATACAAATTTTGTATCATTGTATTTTTTTTAACTTAAAAGTGGGGCATGGCCCAAAAAAGGTTGGGAACCATTGATGTAAACGGTGTAAACTCGATGGAGGTCACAATTATCAATAAATTGACAGAAAATTGAAACTTCAGCTTAATTAACCAATGGAAATCCTCGAAAATATTTTATGTGTTTACAAAAAATTTTCATTCAAAAAAATAATTATCATTTACATATCATTTTATATGTATGAGATTGTCATTAGGTTGTCTTAAGTTTTAAAATTAATAAATTTCTAAGTTTTTTGTTTTCTGCCGTGACACTTTCCTCGTAGGCGGTCCTTTTTGTGTTTGACCCCTGCTTGGGCGCCATTTTCTTTGAAAATTCTGGAAGTAAATTATTTTGATATTTCTTTGTTTATCTTAAACACATTTTAGAAATTTTCAAAACCGAACTAAAAACTGAAAACTAAAACCGCGGTTTTCAAACTTTTCGGTTATTGAAATACTTTAGCTACTTTGGTTTGTACTTCTCTCACTGAGGGTTATCTGGAAGTTAGGTCCTTGGTCTGTAGTGGTTAAGTTTTTATTGATTTTTTTATTTTTCAACCTACACCTTTCTGTAGTACAGGGTATAATGAGTTTGTGCTGATGTTGGTAGCTACCCAAAGTATTGGCCCTAGACTCCACCTTAAAGTATACCGATCAACTCCGAATCACTTGTTGAGTCGATTTAGCAATGTCCGTCCGTCCATGTAAACGGTGTAAGCTCGATAGAGGTCACAATTATCTATAAACTGGCAGAAATTTGAAACTTCAGCTTCTTTTGGCTCCAGGGCGAGCCTATTGAAATTGGAAAAAATCGGTCCAGATTTAACAAAAGGAATCTCCAATCGGCACGTGTTTGGATTGGGGACCCATTTTCCGGAAAGCACCGGTCTTGACCGATTATAACTTTCTTACTTGTTTTGTCTTGAACTTTGAACTTGGTCGGCCCTTGCTTGGGCGCCATTTGTTCGAGATTTTTGTTAGTTTATTGTTGTAATTTTCTAGGTTTATATGGAGCAAATTCCTTAACATGTTGAAATCGAATTAAAATAAAACTGATTTGTTTTTCAATATGGAAAAACAGAAACCACGGTTTTGGAATTCATCGGTTATTAAGAGCTGTGTTGAAGCTGGGACCGTAGTCTACTGGTTTTGTCCGATTATTACTTTCTTACTTGTTTTGTCTTGAACTTTGAACTTCGTCTCTCGCTTGTTAGCGATACTTTCTGTGGTCGGCCCATGCTTGCGCGCCATTTTTTCAAAATTTTTGTTAGTTAATTATTCTAATTTTCTAGATTTATAAGGGGCAAATAACTTAACTTGTAGAAATCGAATTAAAATGGAAACTGATTAGTTTTTAAATTTTTGAAAACATTTTAAAAACAAGTTCTAAAGGACATTTTGCACAAAAAAACTGTCATCATTAAAAAAAATGTTTTCGTGCTCATAAGAATTCTTATTTAAAATGTTTTCGACCTTGTGAAGTGTATTTATAGATTCTTCTACCCTGAATTTAACTTTTTTATGCTGTTTTTTATTTCAATTCCTGCAAATACTAATTAAATTTGTTTGTAGGCTTTCTTGATTACTTTGACAATTACATTTTCATTTACCTTTTTTATAATTAAACGAATTAATTATCTTGAACCCAGCACAAAATTTAGTGCTTAATAAGATTCTTTTTTTTATATGTATAAAACTTTGAAGGATCTACAACATTTTTTCGTATAGAAAATTTCTCAGATTCTGGTCCGTATTTCCGTATAAAAAAATTATCAGAATTCGGAAACTTTTTAATTTTTTTCCGTATAGAAAAATTTTCAGATGCTGAGACATTTTTCCGCATAGAAAAATTTTCAGATTCTGAGATATTTTTTCGTATAGAAAAATTCTCAGATTTTGACACACTTTTCCACACAGAAAAATTTTGAGATTCTGAGAGATTTTTTCGCATAGAAAAATTCTTGGTTTCCGTACAGAACAATTTTGAGATTTTGAAACATTTTTTCGTATAGAAAAACTCGAAAGACATTTTTCTATATAGAAAAATTCTAAGTAATTTTTCCAGATAGAAAAATTCTCAGATAAATTTTTCCATATTAAAAAATTCCCAGTTTCTGATACATTTTTCTGTATAGAAAATTTCTCAGATTCTGATTCATTTTTCTGTATAGAAAAATTCTCCAATTCTGAGACATTTTTCCGTATAGAAAGATTCTCAGAATCTGAGACTTGTTTCCGTGTAGAAGAATTCTCAGATTATAAGACATTTTTCGTATAGAAATATTCTCAGATTCTGAGACATTTTCCGTACAGAAAAATTCTCAGTTTCTGAGACACTTTTCGCACATTTTGAATTATTTTTCATATAGAAAAATATTCAGATTCTGTGACATTTTTCCGTATAGAAAAACTCTCAGATTCTGAGAAATTTCTCCATATAGCAAATTTCTCAGCTGGGAAATTTTTTCGTATAAAAAAATTCTCAGATTCTGAGACATTTTTCCATATAGAAAAGTTCTCAGATTCTGATACATTTTTCGATATAGAAAAATTTTCAGATTCTGTGTCATTTTTTTGTGTACAAAAATTATCAGACTCTAAAACATTTTTCCGTATAGAAAAATTTTATCAGATCTGAGACATTTTTCCATATAGAAAATTTCTCAGATACTAAATCATTTTTGCGGATAGACAAATTGTTAGATTCTGAATCATTTTTCCGTATAGAAAAATTCTCAAATTCTAAGACATTTTTCCGTATAGAAAATTTCTCAGATTCTAGAACATTTTTTTTGTATAGAAAAATTCTCTGTTTCTGAGACATTTTTACATATAGAAAAATTTTCAGGTTCTGACAAGGGAAGTATCTCAACCCTTATGAACCGATTTGCCTGAAACTTAAAATATATATAAATGAGACCATTTTAAGGTTGGGGTGTCTCGGCTTTTCGGCCATATCGGGGATTTAGGGGTTCGAAAAAGGGGTCAAAAATTGGCGAAAAAATCGTTTTTTGGATTTTTCAGCGATTTCTTTCTCAGAAACTACTTATATGATGTTTTCATATGAGAAGAAAGGTTTTTTTAATGCCTATCCAACGGTGGCATAACCTTGTGAAAATTCGGCTTCGTTAAATATTTTTTTTATGAAAATGTATAAATTTTGGGGGGTATTTATATGAAGACACACTCAAAAAAAAAAGTGAACTAAAATCTGGGAAAATTAACTCAATTTTGAGAAAAAGAGGGAATGATTTGGCTCCAAAGATTTTTTTTCTTGGTTTTAGTTCATAATTTTCCCAAAAATAAGGAAAAGTAAGTTATTTAATTTTAAGCCAATTTTAACTAGAAAATGGGAAAAAATATACTTAACATTTTAGAAATAGATTGGGTCTAGACCCTGGACCCATGGGTTCGGACCCCATTTAACTCGAGACCCCATTGAGTCCCTTAAGGATTCCCATAGATTTTGAACCAAAACTTGTGTCCGTTTCGCTCTAACTTGCTTAGTTTTTGAGATATGGTAAAAGGGGCCTTATAGGGTCTTGAGAATCTTAAAAACCGGATAACTCAAAAACTATTATTCGGAGGGCTTTCGGGTATTTTGCGGAAGTGTTCTACGAGTCAAGAGCTACAAAAATGCCGTTGGACGTTTTCCCGTGTTGGCAGTATTTACCGAGATATGTGTGTATATAAAATCTCGGGAATTTCAAATTTTAGATCTAAAATTAGGGTCTTGAGACCCCAACAGATATGCAGAGCTAGGCTGTTCCATATTTTTCTTTGTAGTCTTTCTTTTGAAAATTTCATCCGTTTCGCTCTATCTAGCTTAGTTTTCGAGATATCGCCATTTTGAATTTTTAACTAAATTCTAAGAAGTTATTTACTAAATTCTCAGAAGTCATTCACTAAATTCTAAGAAGTACACTTACTCAATTCAAAGAAGAGAAATACGATGATGTTTTTTTTAGTAAATTTTAACTAAACTTGAACTAAATTGTTTTTTAAGAAATATGTCTTAAAAATAAAGATACGATTCTTAGATTTATGGAAAATTTCTTTGGCAGTAAGAATTTTTTTCCTAATATTTAAAAAATACATTTAAAGAAAACTTTAAACTAATTATAAGTAAATGAACTAAAATTTTTTCCTCATAGTTAAGAAAATTTCTCATTTTTAAGTTAAATTTAACTAAATTTTAGGAAAATTCATGATAAATTTTCAAAGACATTTTTTCCTTAAATTTAGTTATGTCTTTTTTTTCAGTGCATGGATCTACGATGTCCATATGAATACGAAATAATCTTTTTTAAATTTAAGTCGACACGTATTTTTGCTCTAGAGGATATTCTTGTTAGTTCGGGAGTTATCGAAATTTTCCCGGAGGTCCACATTGTTTCATAAGGGGACAACAAAATTTTGAAACCCTGATATGGCCGAAAAGCCGAGACACCCCAAGCTTAAAATCGTCTCTTTTATATATATTTTAAGTTTCAGGCAAATCGGTTCATAAGGGTTGAGATACTTCCCTTGTGAGACATTTTTAGGTATAGAAAATTTTTTGAATTCTACCACATTTGTCCGTATCGAAAAATTCTCAGATTCTGAGAAATTTTTCCGTATACAAAAATTCTTAGATTCTTAGACATTTTTTCGTATAGAAAAATTCTCAGATTCTAAACATTTTTCCGTATAGAAAAATTGTATCAGATCTTCGACATTTTTCCGTATAGAAAATTTCTTAGATTCTGTGACATTTTTCCGTATAGAAAATTTCCTTATAGAAAAATTCTCAGATTTTGACACATTTTTCCGTAAATTGAAAAATTCTCAGATTCTTAGACAATTTTCTCTGATTCTGATACATTTTTCCGTACAGAAAAATTCTCAGATTATGAGAAATTTTTCCGTATAGAAAGATTCTAAGATTCTGAGACATTTTTCCGTATAAAAAAATTCTCAGATTCAGCGAAAGTTGTCCTTATAGAAAAATTCTCTGATTCTGCCACATTTTTCCAATAGAAAAATTCTCAGATTCTGAGAAAGTTTTCCTTATAGAGAAATTCTTAGTTTCTGAGATATTTTTCCGTAAATTTTTTCAGATTCTGTGACATTTTTCCGTATAGAAAATTTCCCAGATTCTATGATATTTTTCTGTATAGAAAAATTCTCAGATTCTGAGAAAGTTTTCCTTAAAGAAAAATTCTCAGATTCTGAGACATTTTTTCGTATAGAAAAATTCTCAGATTCTGAGTCATTTTTTTGTGTACAAAAATTCTCAGACTCTTCAAACATTTTCCGTACAGAAAATTTCCCAGATTCTGAGATATTTTTCCGTATACAAAAATTCTTAGATTCTTAGACATTTTTCCGTATAGAAAAATTCTCAGATTCTAAGACATTTTACTGTAAACAAAAATTCTAAGACATTTTACTGTAAACAAAAATTCAAAAACATTTTTCCGTTTAGAGAAATTCTTATATTCTGAGACATTTTTGCGAATAGAAAAATTTTCAGATAAAAAAATTCTCAGATTCTGAAACATTTTTCTGTATAGAAAACTCCCAAATTTAGAGGCATTTTTCCTTATGGAAAATATAATAGATCTGCTCAGAGCGACAAAAAATTACCAATTTTTTTTTTCATTAAAAGCTTTCAGTTTAATAAAAATTTTTAAAACAACGATTTTTGTCAAATTTGATATCTGCAACATTTAAAATGGAGTAAAATAATCCTATTAAATAAAATTATGATATTTTTTTTTTATGAAAAAATATTTTTTCTAACTGTTAAAGATAAAAAGTCATTAAGACTTATATAATTTTTTTTTTGCAAACCGCAATTTAAAAATTGTTTAAAACTATTTACTACGCAGCAGCCTCAGTTTTCTATGGCTGCTAGAGTATGGTCAAACTAATTTGGCTTTTAATTAATTATTTTTATTATTTTTTCCTTCAACAAAAAAAAATTAAAACAACATATGGCTTTTACGAGTGTATGCAGTTTGTAGGTGATAAAGTAAAAGAACAACTTTTTATCTCTACCATGGCATACAACATGCATCAGTAGCTGCTGCAGTAGCAACATCAGTGGCACTAGACAACACAGCAGCAACATGAAACTAACCAAATGAAACCCAAAACGAAACCTACTTTTACTAACAACATCTTAACGAAGATATTTCTCTAAAAAAAATAATCTTTAAACAGGCAACAACATCAAAAAGTAACAGCTTGTGTGTTAAAATATTTTTAAAAGGAAAAAAAATTTTAACGAAGGCTGTTGAAAGGAATTTTAAGTAGAAATGTATTTCTGTAAGAAAAATTTATGTTTTTAAGAATTTTTAATTCAGATATACATAATTGGGTAAATTCTGTTATTAGTGTCTCAAGATTTGAAAAATTTAAGATCTCGAAATAACATTAAATTTGACAACCAAGTGGTTTTTTAATAAGAGACATTAAATTTGACAACGGTTGTTTTTGATAAAATCCAATAAATTTGAGAACAATCTTTGTTTAAATTTTACAACAATCAACTTTTGATAAAAGAAATTAAATTGGACAACAGCAATATTTAAATTAAACATTAATCTTGCAGCAATCGTAAGAATATAATAGACCTGAAATTTGACAACAATTATAGTTTCATTAAAGACATGAAATTTGACAACAATTGTAGTTGTATGAAAGGCATAAAATTTTACAAAAATTCTAGTTATATTAAAAACATGAAATATGACAAAAAATTTCATATAAAACACATGAAATTTGGCAATAATCATAGTTTTTGAAAAAAAATGAAATTTGACAGTACTCATAGTTCTAGCTAAATCAAAGACATAAAATGTGACAACAATCGTTGTAACAAAAAATACATTAAAGTTGACAATAATTGTGTTTACATAAAAGACATGAAATTTGACAAAAAATCGTAGTTAACATAAAAGACATAAAATTTGACAGCAATCGTTATTATATAAAATACATGAAATTTGACAACAATTGTAATGTCATAAAAGAAGTGAAATTTTATCATAATCGTAGTTACAAAACAGACATGCAATTTAACAATTATATTAGTTACATAAAAGTTATGAAATTTTAGTTTCATAAAAGACATTAAATTTGACAATAATCGTAGTTTAATAAAAGACATGCAATTTGACAAAAATCGTAGTTACATAAAAGTTATGAAATTTAACAATAATCGTTGTTGTGAAAAGGCAAGAAATTTGACTACAGTTGTAGTTACATAAAATACATCAAATTTTACAATAATCTTAAGAAGTTACATAAATGACATGAAATTTGTCAACAGCCGTAGTTTTATAAAAGACATGAAATTTGACAACAACCGTAGTTTCATAAAAGACAATTTGACAAAAATCGATGTTACAAAAATACATGAAATTTGACAACAGTCGTATTTTCATAAAAGACATTAAATTTGACAATAATCTTAGTTACATAAAAGACATGAAATTTTACAAAAATCGTATTTACATAACTGACACCAAATTTGACAAAAATCGTAGTTTCATAAAAGACATGAAATTTGACTACAGTCGTAGTTACATAAAATACAACAAATTTTACAATAATCTTAAGAAGTTACATAAATGACATGCAATTTGACAAAAATCGTAGTTTCATAAAAGACATGAAATTTGACAACAGCCGTAGTTTCATAATAGACATAAAATTTGACAAAAATCGATGTTACAAAAATACATGAAACAGTCGTATTTTCATAAAAGACATGAAATTTGATAATAATTTTAGTTACATAAAAGACATAAAATTTGACAAAAATCGTATTTACATAACAGACACAAAATTTGACAAAAATCGTAGTTTCATAAAAAACATGAAATTTGACAACAGTCGTAGTTAAATAAAATACATCAAATTTTACAATAATCTTAAGAAGTTACATAAATGACATGCAATTTGACAAAAAACGTAGTTTCATAAAAGTCATGAAATTTGACAACAGTCGTAGTTTCATAAAAGATATGAAATTTTACAATAATTTTAGTTACATAGAAGAAATGAAATTTGGTAAAAATCGTAGTAACATAAAATACATGAAATTTGACAACAGTCGAAGTTTCATAAAAGACATGAAATTTGACAAAAATCGTAGTTTCATAAAAGACATCAAATTCGACATAAATCTTAGTTACATAAAATACATAAAATTTGATAATAATCGTAGATACATAAAAGATTTAAAATTTGACAAAAATCGAAGTTTCATAAATGACATGAAATTGGACAACAGTTATAGTTACATAAAAGACTTGAAATTGGACAATAATCGTAGTTACATTAAATACATGAAATTAGACAACAATTGTAGTGACATAAAACCCATAAAATTTTACTACTATCGTAGTTTAATAAAAGACATGACATTTGACAACAGTCGTATTTTCATAAAATACATGAAATTTGACAATAGTCGTAGTTTTATAAAAGACATGAAATTTGACAAAAGTAATAGTTACATAAATGTCGTAAAATTTGACAACAGTCGTATTTTAATAAAAGACATGAAATTTGACAACAATCGTAGTAACATAAAAAACATGAAATTTGACAATAATCGTAAGTAGTTACATAAAAGACATTACATTTTTCATTTTGACAACAGTCGTAGATTCATAAAAGACATAAAATTTGACAACAGTCGTAGTTTTATAAAAGACATAAAATTTGACAAAAATTGATGTTACAAAAATACATGAAATTTGACAACAATCGAAGTTACACGAAAGACACGAAATTTGACAACAGTTGTCTCAGAATCTAAGAATTTTTCTCTACGGTAAAAATGGACATAAGATTTCACAAAACCCTAGTTTATTTAAACATTAGATTTGACAACAGTCGTAGTTGAAGAACGACATGAAATTTGACAACTATCGTCTCAGAATCTGAGTATTTTCCTATACGAAAAAATGTCTCAGAATCTAAAAATTTTTCAATACGAAAAAATGTCATAGAATCTGAGAATTTTTCTATACGGAAAAATGTATCAGAATCTAAGAATTTTTCTATAGTCTCAGCATCTGAGAATTTTTTAGAATTTTTCTATACGGAAGAATGTCTCACAATTTAAGAATTTTTCTATACGGAATCTAAGAATTTTTTTGTTAAAGAAATGTCTCAGAATCAAAAAATATTCGTAAATGGAAAAAATTTTAGAGTCTAAAAAATTTTTTATACGGAAAAATGTCTCAGATGATCATGTGATCTGAGACATTTTTTTGTATACCGAAAAACGTCTCAGGATCTGAGAATTTTTTTATACGAAAAAATATCTCAGAATCTGAGAAGCTGTCTTAAATTCTAAGAACTCTTAAGTACGAAAAAATGTTTTAGAATCTGAGAATTTTTCAATACGAAAAAATGTCTCAGAATCTGCATATTTTTCTATAAGAAAAATTCTCTCAGAATCTGAAAATATTTCTATAGCAAAAAATGTCTCAGAATCTGAGATTTTTTTAAACGAAAAAATGTGTAAGAATCTATAATTTTTTTATTTAAAAAAAAAAATATCTCAGAATGTAAGAATAATATGAAAAAATTTATTCATCTTAAAATTTTGCTATAGAAAATGTGCCAGAATCTAAGAAATTTTTCCTTACGGAAAAGTGTCTCAGAATCTAAGACATTTTTCTATACGGAAAGATGTGTCGGAATTTTTCTATACGAAAAAATGTTTTGCAATCTTAAAAATTTTTTTATACGGAAAAATATCTCAGAATCTGAGAATTTTTTGTACGCAAAAATGTCTCAGAATCTGATAATTTTTCTATACGGAAAAATGTCTCAGAATCTGAGAATTTTTCTATACGAAAAAATGTCTCAGAATTTGAGAATTTTTCTATACGGAAAAATGTCTCAAAATCTCAGAATTTCTGTACAGAACCTAAGAATTGTTCTATACGGTAAAACGTCTTAGAATTTGAGAATTTTTCTATACGGAAAAATGTCTCAGAATCTGAAAAATGTCTCAGAATCTAAGAATTTTTCTATACGGAAAAATGTCTCAGAATCTGAGAATTTTTCTATACGGAAAAATGTGTCAGAATATGAGAATTTTTCTATACCTTAAAATATCTCAGAATATAAGAATTTTTTATAAAAAAAAATGTCTCAGAATCAAAGAAATTTTTCTATACGGAAAAATGTGTTAGAATCTATGACATTTTTCAATTCCGAAAAATGTTTCATGATCTAAAAATTGTTTATATACGGAAAAATGTCTCGCAATCCTAGCATTTTTGTCTGCAGGAAAAATGTCTCTGAATCTGGGAATTTTCTCATACGGAAAAATGTCTCAG
Organism: Pegoplata infirma; assembly: GCA_963921195.1. Classification (NCBI taxonomy): domain Eukaryota; kingdom Metazoa; phylum Arthropoda; class Insecta; order Diptera; family Anthomyiidae; genus Pegoplata; species Pegoplata infirma. The sequence goes on along the minus strand of OY992538.1, from coordinate 35,100,299 downwards.
AATCTGAGAATTTTTCTATATGGAGAAATGTCTCAAAATCTGTGAATTTTTCTATACGGAAAAATGAGAATTTTCTGTACGTAAAAATGTTTGAGGATCTGAGAATTTTTTTACCGAAAAATTTCCTAGCATTTGACAATTTTTTATATTGTCTCAAATTCTGAAAAAAATTTTATACGAACAATTTTTTTTTTAATGTCTCAAAATCTGAGAATTTTTTTATATGGAAAAATTTCTCAGAATTTGAGAATCTTTGTGTACAGAAAAATGCCTTTGAATCTTAAAATTTTTCGATACGAATAAAATGTTCAGAATCTGAGAATTATTCTATAGGCAGAAATTTCTGTGAATTTGAGAATTTTTTTTATAGGAAAATTTTCTCACAAGGGAAGTATCTCAACCCTTATGAACCGATTTGCCTGAAACTTAAAATATATATCAAAGAGACAATTCTATGGTTGGGGTGTCTCGGCTTATCGGCCACATCGGGGATTTAGGGGTTCAAAACATGGGTCAAAAAATGGCGAAAAAATAGTTTTTTGGATTTTTCAGCCATTTCTTTTTAAGAAACTATATGATGTTTTCATATGAGAAGAAAGGTTTTTTTAATGTAGTGCCCCCCATTTCCCGGTTCTCGGTATTCCCGGGAATACCGGTATTCCCGGTTCTGGAACCGGTTTCCCGGTTCTAGATATATTCCCGGGAATACCGGTATTCCCAGTTCTGATCCTGGTACCGGTTCTCAAAAACCAAAAAAATACTGTACCAAAAAATATTTAAATTACACTATTTAATCAGTATTTTAGTAATATTAAGTTGTTGTGCTTGTAAAATTATTTAAAAATCATGCAACTATTTTTTCTTAAATTAAAAAAATAAATTGGAAATGGTGTTTTTCACATGTTTTGTATTTTATTTTGGTAAAAGCAAAGAAAAAATTGAAATTGTACAAAATTTTACAAAATATACATACCGGTAATATCGGGAATACCGTCAGAACCGGAACCGGGAATACCGGTATTCCCGGGAATACCGGGAATGAATTAAGAACCGGGAAACCGGTACCATTTCCCGGTAATACCGAGAACCGGGAATACCGGTATTCCCGGTACTACGGTACTGACCGTAGGCACTATTTTAATGCCTATCCAATGGTGGCATGACCTTGTAAAAATTCGGCTCCTTTAAATATTTTTTTCAGGAAAATGTGTAAAATTTGGGGGGTACTTATGTGAAAACATAGACCTACGATATCCATATGGATAAGAAATAATCTTTATTAAATTTAAGTCGACCCGTATTTTTGCCCTAGATGATATTCCTCTTAGTTCGGAAGTTATCAAAATTTTCCCGAAGGTCCACATGGTTTCATAAGGGGACAACGAAATTTTTAAACACCGATATGGCCGATAAGCCGAGACACCCCAACTTTAAAATCGTCTCTTTAATATATATTTTAAGTTTCAGGCAAATCGGTTCATAAGGGTTGAGATACTTCCCTTGTCAGTATCTGAGAGAAAAAATGTCTCAAAATCTCAATTTTTTTATACGGAAAAATGTTTCAGAATCTGCTAATTTTTCTATACGAAATTTTTTTTTTTTTAATTTAAAAAATGTCTCAAAAATTGAAAACTTTTCTATACGAAAAATGTGTCCGAATCTGAAAATATTTCTACTCAGAAAAATGTTTAAAATCTGAAAATGCATTTGGAGGGCTTATTGTAAAAACTCGATAAGCAACATTTCATTTTATGGGGGTTTTTGCCTTAAAACTTTTTAAATAATGTAGAAAATAGAACTTTTGCAGATCTTTTATTCTCAATATAATTGCACGAAGGGTTAAAGCAAGACTTCTGCCAAAAATATGTCAATGGAACATCAGCAGAAGGCAAAAACACGAAAAAATAAAATGTTGCTTATCAAGTTCTTGCAGTAAGCCCTTCATTTGTTTCAATATTTCTCAAACATCCGTCATAATTATAATACCAACGAAGTAGAAGAAGAGGAAAGTTAGGAACAAAAAAAAAATCATGTTAATTACGATGCAAAAAAGTTTTTTTTTATAATTACGCTCAACTACTTCTTATTAGTACCAAAAAAATTTCCCAAAAGCAAAAAACAGAAGAAAAAAATAAAAAAAATTGAAGGAAAATGGAAAATATAGGAAAAAACAAGTAAAAAATTTAAATTCGGCCTTGCCGAATGTAGTGATACCCTCCACAATTTCAAAAAGATTATTGCAAAAAGCTTTATTTAAAAGGAAATTACTTTTGAAAAAAAAAAAAAAATTAAAAAAAATTTCCGCGAAAAAGAATTTTGGTAAAAAAAATCCGCAATTTTTTTCTTTTTTTTTGTCAAAAAATATGTTCGTACTTGTTTAAATACCATTTGGTGTTCAATTATGTTCACATATGTCAACCAGAAGCCGAATTTAAGCATTTTGTATTTTTAGGTTATGTTGAATGTACTGAAATTTTTGAGGTGTGCTTACATTTTCGTTCATAACTTTGCAATATTTTGTCCGCGACAGCATTTTCCACCGACAGACAGACAGACGGACATCGCTAGAATGTCTTAAAATCGATCGGGCATCATGAATATATATACTTTATGGGGTCCCAGATCGATATTTCGATGAGTTACAAACGGAATGACAAACTTATATATACCCTCTATCACTAAGTGGAGGGTATAAAAAAATACTTCATAGATGAATGAGAAAAGTAGTGGTAGTGTATGAAGTGGAGAATTGCATCCTTGACTTACTCGTTTGTTGGATTATGGGAGCGTGAAATTGTTTTGCTGTAACAATTTCTAAAGATCATCCTACTTTAAATGTTGATGTGCATACTATGGGTTGATGGCATGACATGGCATTGCATTGCATGCCATGCAATTCTATGGAATGCACGGAATAAATGTTGTTTTTGGCTTGATAGGCGAATGAACAAACGAAACGCAAATGAACAAACAAAATGGTTACATTTTTCCAAATAGAGCCACCGTATCCAGTCATCCAACTAACCATTCAAAACTATAAATGTATGTTTTTCTTTTTTATTTTTTTGTATTTTTGATGCATACATAGACGAGTTTGTATTAAATATCCTTCTACCGTATGTGTGAATTATTGTGAGAATGAATGTGTGGCACATCAATGTTTTTCCTTCCTTTAAAGTTTTCAATATTAAAACACTCTATAAAACACATAAACCAGGGCAAGGAAGTTCATGGATTAAAAAATCGGAGTTTTTGTCACTAAAAATATGCATAAAAAATAATATGGAGTCATTATTAAAAAAATATGCATTTTTATTTTTTAAAAAAAATTAATCTGAATTTAAACATAATGATTAGCATGCCAAGGTGGAATACCCCATATATGGTGTTGTACTCGCAATAGCTCATATATTTAAGCTTTGCCTTAATAACTACCTATAGTATTATCCAAAGGGTAATCATGCACTGGTAGAAATTTGTACATGACAATAATGAAAATCTACATTAATGTTATGAAAAATGACATTAAAAAGGAGCCTATGTAGAGTTTCATTGAATTAATGAAATAGTTATCATAAAATGTAATTGCAAGAACAAGTTTCATTAAATTAATGGAAATTGTTCATACAAAATATAAATTGTATTTTATGAAAATGTTTCATTACTTTAATGAAAAAAACATTTAGGCCGCTGTTCCAAAAAAAGTAATTCACATAAAAATGTAAAAATGAAAATTTACGATTTTTTTTGTTTCACATAAAAAAAATTTGGTGAAAGTAAAACGAATTCACTTTTTTCCTTATAATTTTTTAAATTTTAATTATTTGATTTCAACTTTGAATGAAAACGTGATCAACAAAACACTAAACTTGATTTCATGTGATCGGAAATTTTCACGTGAATTGAAAAGTTGTGAAAGACAGAACAGAGGCCTTAATTCTAATGAAATACTTTCATTGAATAAATCCTACTTTTTATTTTTGAAATGAAATACTTTCATTGAAAAGTAACATTTATTTTTATTTTTAAAATAAAATACATGTGTGAAATTGTACAGATCTTTTTATAAACCCGGCTAAAAATGAATTTTATATGAGCATATATGAACACATCTGACCATACATCATTAATTCGAAAACATATATGATCAGATATGAACATATATTAAAATTGGCGCTTATTCAATATATGACCATATATGGTAAAACATATGATTATATGCGATCATATATTGGCCCACCCTTAACATAAATTATCATATATGATCGTACATGAGCTTGTATACATTATTTTTAGCCGGGAAATTAAAAATAATAAAAAATGGTTTTCACTTAATTTCTCGCACAAATATAAAATTAATAATTTACTTTTTATTTCGAATTTCATAAAAAAATCTGAAAAAATCACAAAATAACCAAGTTAAAAAACCCTTTCACATATTTTTTATTTTGTCTATAGATTTTACTCAGTTTTCTCACACAAAATTTTACTATAACATTTACTTTTAATACATAAGTAAAACTACGAAATAATATAAAATCACGCGAGTTTAATAAATACCTACAATTAATCAATATCATTTTAAATTTCTTATAAAAATTCTAAAAAAATCACAAATTATTTCGTGCTGCTCTGATCAGCTGTTTTTTTGCGCGCGTAAACTAACAGACTAAACAGACGCGACACGACAGGTGTCAAAAAACAGCAAATTTTATAAACAAAACTTAACGAAATTTTTTAATGAAACTAAGAAATCTAATGAATCAAAATTAATGAAAATCTTGCACAATATGTATGAAATTTCATTCAGCGTATTAAATATTTCATATTATTATATTACAATATTTGTAATGAAACAACGTTAATGAATTCAATTCATTAGTGATATGAAGCATTTTTCTATCAGTGTATGTAAATCTGTTTTAATAGTTTTTTGCTTTTTTTGAAAGTAATCAAACTACGAAACTATACAATTTTCTTTGTCATTTAAATTCCCTTTGCTACTTGTGGTATAGGATTTTTTATATTTGCTAAATTGTCTTGCCAATGAAATCTGACAAATTCCTAAACACGTATTCGGCTAAGTAATGCAAAAATGATCAATATAAATAAATTAAAACAGAAAAATTATTTTATTGAAAATTATTCTATGAGAATATCATAGTTTTAATTAGTAAAGGAAAAATGACCTCGAGCTAGTATAAACGTACTCAAAATAAAACAAATTAAGGTGCGAAACACAATTTTTTTTTTTTTAAATGTTATATTAAAAATTTAAAGATTTTTAGCCACATAAAGAAATAATGTTTAAATATATGCAGTTTTAACCAAATATTCAAAATATGTATTTTTAGAAAAATATTCAAAATTATTTTCTCAGAATTCGATGTCATTTTATTACGAAACGGCACGGAACGGCAACAGGTAAATAATTTTTCCTTAAAACGAAAATTTTGGGAACTTTAATATTAAAAATTTAAAGATTTTTAACCAAATATCAAGAAATATGTTAAAAAAAATGCAGCCAAATATGCAAAATCATGTTTTTTCAGAAAAATCTGCAAAAATATGCTCTAACAAATCGATGTCATTTATTTTTTAAATTACTTGTTTCGCGAAAATATTTACCTAATGTTATTCACTGGGTAATGACAACAAAAAATATATTTTTTTACATAAAATTCCTTGCCCTGCCCTTTACAAATACCCACACAAGCTCACAAGGCTGTAGTGTGGATGGGGTATTTGAATTTTAAATTCTGTTTGTAACACATTGAAATACTAATGAGACTCCATCAATGTTAGTTGTAAATACGTTCATATGTGTATGAATACGGTACCTAAATTTAATTGCAATATTAACATAAAATGTGCTAAAGCGCTAAGGAATTTAATTAAATTTTTGCTTTAAGGAAAATGTTTAGAAGTGCATTTTTGAGGTAAAGGTCTAAAGGGTACTTTCCACTATCACACTTTTCCATTATACACATCATAATTTACCAACTTCCTAAAGATTTTTGGATTCTTTTTTGATTGAAACCTATTAAATTTTTATTGTGCTAAAATAAGCGCTCGAATGAAATGCTCTAAAGTGGGACATTGCGACCAAATATCATGCCATACGTAAGCAGGTTTGTAAGGGAATGCCAACTCAACATTCCCTTACAAACCTGCTTACGGCGAAGCAGTAGTTTTTGGTGGGAAGTTACTAAAATAAAATTTGCACAAAAAGTTTTTTTCCAACGTTCAAGAAATTTAAAAAAATCTAAAATTTTTTTTCCTTGACCCTTTCATAGAGCTTGAGACAAAATTTTATTAAACATTAATTTATGTCAAATCCGATCATCCGTAGCGACCTTCGATAAAAATTTTGGTTTTTTGGAACATTTTCACCAAAAGCTCTAAACTTTGATCGAAGGGGGCCGTGAGTTAAAATCTTTTGGGTCAAATTAAGTTTAAATGAAAGTTCTCTCAAACTCTATGAAAAAGACAGGGGGAAAACATTTTGTTGTTTTTTTTTTTAATTTCTTGAACGCAGAAAAAAAACTATTTTTTGTTAGTTTTTTGACGAAATTCAAATGGCGAACCGAAAAAATACGCGTACACTCAAAATATTTTGTAGGCAAAAACAAATGAAAAACACATTTAAAACCAGTGAATAAACAATTGAAAACCATCCCAGTAATTATTCATTTGTTTTAACAAACATCAACATTTATTTTTTACTGTTGACAAAATTTTCTACAATAAATAACATTAAACATTAAAAAATTACGTTTTTTCATTCTTTTTTACTAACAAATTCGAAAAAAATAACCTACGAAAACATTTTTACCAACAAATTACAAAAAAATTTCGTAGGTTGTTTTTTACAATTTTCTATTGAAATATTTTTTTAAAAAATTTTAATAAAATTTTGGGGAATCGATCCCGCAATCAACTATATTCTGGCCATACACTCTACCCATCGTGCCAAAGTCACTTGATACAAACATGTTTTTATATTTCTATCAATAATTTTTGGTTTTTTTTTTCTACAAAAAAATATCCTACTTGTGTAGGTAAAAACTAATGATATCTCAATAAAAAAAACCAATAATTTAAAAAAAAATTAAAGAATAATCAGTAGTTTTTACTTACAGAACAAAAATAAATGACTTTAAAAATTAAATGTTAATAAAAGTCTTTATTTTTTAGTGTGTTATTTTTGAAACAAAGGACAGAAGTAATCTATATAAATAAAAATCAATTGTCGTTCGTTGGTAACCGCATCAGTTGAGAACGGCTGGACCGATTTTTTTAATGTTCGTCATAGTCCAACTAAGGTTTTTACGTAAAGAAAAATTGACCACGCCCACTTTTCTCAATTTATCTAAAATCGGAAAACGGCTGCACCGATTTGGGTAATTTTTTATTCAAAGGTTCGTAATACTCCAATTTAAGTTTTTACTGAAAGAAAAATCGACCAAGCCTACTGTTACGCCCACTTTTTCAATTTGTTTAAAATCTGAGAATGGGTGGATGGATTTAACAAAATTTTTTTGAAATGAATTTTCATCATATTCCAACTTTGATTTTTACGAAAATTGAAATTAACCACCCCTTTGGCTTAACCCCACTTTGGCTAATTTTTGTTGAAAATGTTTGTCATAATTCAACTAAGATTTTTAAGAATAGTAAAATTTCCCACGCCCACTTTTTTTCTATGTATCGAAAGAACTATATAGACCGATTTGGTTATAGTCCGTAAAAGATTTTTAAGAAAAAAAATTGTCCAAGTCTACTTTTACACTCACTTTTCCCGATATATTAATTTTAAATCATGGAACTGGATTAATTTGTCTTATTTTGTTTTAGTCCAACTAAGGGTTTTCAGAAAGAACAATTTTCCATTGTAGTATTTGTTGAGGTTCGTGACAGTACAACTAAGGTTTTTATGGTAAGAAAAATTATCCACTCCTTCTACATCTAAAATCAGAGAACGACTGGCCTGATTTGGTTATTTTTTCCTTTAATGATCATTATAGTCTAAGTAAGAATTCTACGGAAATAATTTTCGTCCTCCCCCACTTCAAGGCCCATATTTTTCAATATCCATAAAATTTGCAACACTTGAGAACGCCTGGACCGATTTGGCTAACTTTTTTGTTTTAAATGTTCGTAATAGTCCATATAATTGTTTGTTTTAAGGAAATAAACACTGATCATATATTTGGGCCAGCAACGCGGACCGGGCCAGCTAGTTATTAATAAAAACTGAACATCAAACAAATGTTTTTATACCCTCCACTCTAGTGATAGAGGGTATAAGTCCGTCCGTCTGTATGTCTGTTGAAAACACGCTAACTTTTGAAAGACTTTACGGAGGCTCCTGAAGTTTGGTATATATGTTGGACATTTACCTGGTCAGGTTGGTATTGCAAATCCAAATCCAAACACAAAAGTTCTATTCCATAAAAAAAAAATAAATATATAATTTTCTTTTCAAAAATTTTTATTATGTTAAAAATTTAATAAAAAATAGAAAAAATTGTTTAAAAAAAGAAGAAAAGATATGACTTAAAGCCTTTAAATATCCTTTAAAATTACCAAAAAAAAAAAATGTGTATAAATATCTTTTTTTGTTAAAAAGTTACAACAGTTTAAAATCGACTTAATTAATGCGAAATAATGAACACTACTTTCATGATTTTACAAGATGCAACTTTATGCACCCACACCTTAATAACGAATAGAATTCTTATATGAGTATTTCCGTGTTATTAGGAATGTTTTATAATACATACAAACAAATCATAAAAATCGGGGAACTTTTTTTTTTTGATTTTTGTCGTGCTAGATTGGCCAAATGTGGCACTGTGCGCGGGTTAAATTTTCGGATTTGGCTTACAAGGAAGGTCTTTTAGATTGTCCTAAAACTTGAATATTAGAATGAGGGCAGAAAAAAAAGAGTTACCTCTTTTTTTTTTTAGCTGCCCAATCTCAAAATTTAAAAAAGGGTTGCCACCTTATGATAAAATATGGGTTTCGGGAAAATTCGAATAAATGCCGAACTAACAGGAATTTCGCCAAACGTAAAAATACGGGCCAGCTTAATTTTAATAGAGATTATTATATATGATTTTGGCGGACGTACGAATATACATCTCAATATAAACTACCCCAACGTTTTTACATTTTTGACAAAAACGTACTTAACGAAGCCGAATTTTGGCACGACCGATATACCATTGAATAGGCCTTCCAAAAACCTTTCGACTAGCGCATTTAAATTTCGTTGCTGCCAACTTTATCGCTAACTTAAATATTACCATTGCTTTCCTTTGTTTATCCTCTTATATATATTTTTTGTTGGATCCAAATCAGATTTTCAAATGTGTTTGCAAACAAATAAAAAAGAAAATAAGTGGAAATTGCAACCAATTGACAGCAAATAAAAAAAAGTTGGAACAGTTGACAACGAAACCTTTAAATGCTTAAAATATATATGTAACAGAAGCGACCCATTTATCATGTGGTGAATTTTTTGTATGTGTTGTTTTAAAGGGCAAAACAGGGGCAGTAGCAATTCATAGTGAAATGATGCCAGTGAACTTTACACTCGACACTGCTCTCTCAATCAAAGCTGCAGCAGCGTCACTATTAAGTTTCATTCTAAATATCATTGTGTGCAGGGATAAATGAAAATGAAGATGAAAAATAAAAAAATAAAAACTAACAAAATCTTCCTCAGGCTTTTTTATAAAATTGAGACTGTCATCAAATGCAAATAAATCTTTTGTTGTTGAAGTGAGAAATGGAAATGGAAAGTATCCGTATTATGTATAGTTGGGAATACATGGCATGGCAAAAAATAAGAGCTTTGAAATGAAGAAAGAAAAAACTTATTAAAAATGTTTTTATCCTTCACTCTATACTCCTCTGCCTTTGGTCTAACTTGTGTGTGTGGCAATAGAAGGAAGGATTTACTTGTTATGTTCGTTGGTGCACAAGCGTAACGTCAACGTCATGATTGTGTCGTCGCTGACGTCTTATTTTTGTGGTGTTGTAATACTAGTGCATTCCATGGCAGCTTGCATAGCATTGCATCGCAAGGCATTTTTAGCATGGGATAAGAAGATAATAAGTAAAAAAATTAGATTCGACTTGGTTGAATCCATAAATACCCTCCACTACTACTAAAACATGTTGAAAGCAAATGAATTTGAGTGCAAAAACACACTTTTTTACTGATTATAATCTTTTTAAGTAAAAAAATGTATACAAAGTTTATAGTTTTACATTAAAACCCTCTTTTATATATTTTTATAAAAAAATTTTGAGTGTACACATTTTTTTGAGTGAAAAATTTTTTTTGGGTGTACAAATTTTTATGAAAGAAACTGTAAAATATTTATGTAGCTTACCTATTAAAATCGTGTTTATTATGTTTTTCAAAACGTTAATTTAAGGTTAAACCAATCTGAAATTCACGGTTTTGCTCATAACTTCTAAACCACAGCACCGATATCGCTGAAATTGAATACCAACCTGACCAGGAATATTTCATGTATATATGCAAAGCTTCAGAAGCCTCAGAATTGTTTTTCTAAAGTTAGCGTGATTTCAACAGACAGGCGAGCATCGCTGGATTATCTTAAGATCGATCGTGGATCATTAATATAAACACTTAATGAGAACCTACACCTATTTTTCGAGGTGTTACAAACGGAACGACAAACTTTTATATACCCTCTATGTCTAAAGTGGAGGGTATAACAAAAAAATAGAATTCAAGTTGGTGACAACTAAGGATACATGAGATGCTTCTCACTAGATCCATATTGACGATGAATATAAATACATTAACAAACAGCCTTTGTTGTTGTTGATTTTTGTTTTTCCTCATCGTCCTTATCATTGTCATCGTTCTACTCATAGTTTTTGTATGAGTTCATGTATATGTTCCTCTGTAATTTTGATTGGGTTTTTGGTGGGTTTTGTTGTCATCCTTTAGTTTGTTTGTTATTAAACATTGCTCTGTATGCTGGTTTAAGGTTTATGCATGGTTGCTGCCGTTAAAAAACTTATGCAAATCCATTTCCTTCTAGTTATTTTATTTTTTTTTTATCCTTAACTTACAAGGGAAGTCTCCCTAGTGTCACCCGCGGATCTTTATGGAATTGGTTTTATTTTGTAGATCAGAAAAAATAAAGGGACACATATTTTTTTTTAGCGGCCCAAATTCATATTTAGGGGGTAAAAACGAGGGGGGAAGACAAGGCCATTTTTCAGTTTTTTTCGTTTATCTCCTATATTATGCAAAGAAACCTATTCATGTTACATACCAAATGAAAGGTCTTTGGAAAACCTATCTACGTGTGCTAAGAACGTGACCAAACATGCACAACTTTTCGTCATATTGAGTAAAACACCAAAATTTTTGGACATTTTTGTTAATAAGTCGAAAAATATTAACTTCTTTGGCCCGTTGTTAGCACCACGAGATAGGTATTTTTAATACCTTTAATCTGATACCACACATGCCTATATTAATTTTGTTAAAATAGGCGTAAATCGTAAAAAACTGAAAAAGGTCAATTTCCCCCCATACAAGTCGACCCACCCTAAAAATGAGTTTGGGCCGCTAAAAAAAAATACGTGTCTAATTAATTTTCGTTCTTAACAACATATCCAAATTTCATGAAGATCGGTGGGTGACACCAGGGAGACTTCCCTTGTTAGTGAAAATGTGTATATATAAGCTTTTCATTTTGTTTGTAACACCATGAAATTGATCGATTTTAAGACGATCAAGCGATGCCTGTCTGTACGTCTGTTTGTACACTATGGTGGCTCGTTTTTGGGCTTTTCTCTCTGATCAAATTCTAATACCCGCCAAAACTGTCGGTCCCCTAAGGGTAACTCACATGCAAAATATCACTCCGATCGGAGTTAATCTCTGTCTCCACTTTGAGCCTCAAAATTGGGGTTTTGCAAAAAAGGACTTTAAAAAAAAAAATACTTTTTTTATTAAAATAATTAAAAAATTATTTTTGTATAATATTTGATCTTAAATACTTAAATATGAAATTTAAAAGTTTTACGATATCTTTAACCCTTTCAAACTTGATACCAAAAAAATGGCATGATTTTGGGGGCGTTCTCAAAACACCTTTTTTCAGAATTTGAAAATTTTATTAAAAAAAAATTTTAAATATATAATTTTTTCTTTCTGAATTCATTAAGAACACCTTGGAGAAGAAAAATGTGAAATATGGCGGATATCCGTTGGACCACTTTTCGGGAATCGCGGGGGATAAATATCGGATTTCAAGGAAATGTTGGTTTTGTCAATAATTTGAATTAATAAAATCTTCTAAATTACATTTTTGGGCAAAATAACAGTTTTTTGGTTTCGTGGCATTCTATTAAATAACTTTAAGTCTTTCATGAAATCTTAACGATCTAGGACGCCTTTAACCCACATTGGCTGGGGGTCAAAAATTACCCCCGCAAGAAAAGTTGATGTTTAGAGCTTAAATTTTGTGCTATAAACAAGTAAAAAACGGCTTTTGTGTTTTGTAACCCAACTATTATTTTGTATTCATATATTATCTTTAAAAAAATTGTTAACCCTTCTTGGCAGGGGGTCAAAAATGACTCAACTATTAAAAAATATATATTTTGTTAATATCAAAAAATTCAAGCACTATGCCTAAAAGCCTTTGCCGGGGTCATTTTTGACCCCGGGCCAATGTGGGTTAAAGATATCTTAAATTGGTAAGATTTTTGGGCTGATTTAAAAATATCTAATAGATTGCCACAAATTAATTTTCTATAAAAAAATAAAAAAAAATTTATTGAATGGGTCCCCTACTAAGAAGGGTTAACGATTTTTTTAAAGATAATATATTAATACGAAATAGTAGTTGGGGTACAAAGCACAAAAGCCGTTTTATACTTGTTTATAGCACAAAATTTAAGCTATAAACTTCAAATTTTCTGAGGGGGTCATTTTTGACCCCCAGCCAATGTGGGTTAAAGACGACCTACATCGATAAGATTTCATGACAGACTTACAGTTATCTAATAGTATGCCACAACACCAAAAAACTGTTAATTTGCCCAAAAATGTAATTTATAGGATTTTATTAATCCAAATTATTGATAAACCAACATTTCCTTGAAATCCACTAACTTCCCCCCGCGATTCCCGAAAAGTGGTCCGACGGATATCCGCCATATTTCACATTTTTCTTCTCCAAGGTGTTCTTAATGAATTCATAAAGAAACAATTATATATTTTAAATTTTTTTTAATATAATTTTCAAATTTTGAAAAAAGGTTTTTTGAGAATGCCCCCAAAATCATGGCATTTTTTTGGTATCAAGTTTGAACGGGTTAATGATATCGTAAAATCTTTAAATTTCATATTTAAGTATTACGATCAAATATTATACAAAAATAATTTTTTAATTATTTTAATAAAAAAAATAATTTTTTTTTTCCTGTTTTTTTTAAAAAAATTCCTTTTTTGCAAAAACCCCAATTTTGAGGCTCAAAGTGCAGACAGAAGATAAACTCCTATCGGAGTGATATTTTGCATGTGAGTTACCCTTAGGGTACCGACACTTTTGGCGGGTATTAGAATTTGATCAAAAAGAAAAGCCCAAAAACGAGCCACCCTATTGTACACTCCTTTTTTGAGAGAAATTGCTCTAGCTCGAGATCACATTTCTTTACTAATCATTACGATGATATTGTCCAAGCAACATTTTGCAAGACTTTCTCGACACTTGTTTCGATCTTGTCGGGATGTTATCAAGATTATTTAGCAAACTGACATTTCCAATTGTATTTCAGAATTTATCAATAGTATTTCAGAAATTATCAATTGTTTTTCAGAAATTATCAATTCTTTTTCAGAAGTTATCAATTGTATTTCAGAAATAATCAATTGTATTTCAGAAATTATCAATTGTATTTCAGAAATTATCAATTGTATTTCAGAAATTATCAATTGTATTTCAGAATTTATCAATTGTATTTCAGAATTTATCAATTGAATTTCAGATATTATCAATCGTCATCAATTTTATTTCAGAAAATGGACTTCCAAAACTGCAATCCAAATTGTTCAACACAATTCGTTTTCGAGATATTCGCATGAAATAATTTTCAATCGCGAATATTTCGAAAACGGAACATGCTAGAAAAATTTCGATTTCATTTTTGGAATCAGTAGGTCCATTTTATATAAAATCTATACATTCTTTGTGGAAGCGACGTAGAAATAAGTTACAGTGGTCCCCCAAAAAGTGGTAAATTATTGCTTTTTGAATTTTTAACAGCGAATATCTCAAAAACGGTACATACTACAAAAATTTGGATGGCAGATTTGAAATCAGGAGAAAAAAACTATAAAAATCTTTTTGATATTTTACTGGTAGATTTTTGTTGGCGAACAGTGTAATTATTTAGCAATAACTCGAAAGCAGAAAAAATTTATACTACAAAAAATTTTTATACTAAAATTTTTTTTTTACTTTAAAAAATTACAATCTCTTAAGAGTATTCAAAATTCTTAGTCATTGTAAGAGGATGGTATTCAAGAATTCGGCCAGGTCGACTTAAACTTTTTTACTTGTTCTATAGTTCTTTCTTTTGTTGTTATTATTTCATTCGTTGTGTATTGTGCTGTTCTACATTTTTGCAATGAGACATGTTTGAACTTGCAGGCTAAAATAACTAAGAAATGAAGCTGCCGTTATTGCACTGCATAGAAAATATATTTACATACGAGTATATGTATTTATGTGTGTTTAAATCACAGAAGTCACAAAGAAGTACTAGATTTTTGAAACATTTTGAGTTATCTTTTAGAAAGGTCCTAAAATCAAAAAAGTCCGTCAAAAAATCTTAATTTTTCAAAAAAAATTCCGTGTAGAAAAATTTTTTGATTCTTATAGAATTTTTGTAATACAAAATTTTCAGATCTTAAGACATTTTTCTGTAGAGAAAATGATTAGATTTTTAAAAATATTGTCAAATTTAATGTTTTTTCTAAAATTGCGATTGTTGTCAAATTTAATGTCTTGGTTAAAGCTACACTGAAAAAAAGACATAACTAAAATTAAGGGAAAAATGTCTTTGAAAATTTATTATGAATTTTCCAAAAATTTAGTTAAATTTAACTTAAAAATGAGAAATTTTCTAAACTATGAGCAACAAATTTTAGTTCATTTACTTATAATTAGTTCATAAATTTCTTTAAACGGATTTTTTTAATATTAGGAAAAAAATTCTTACTGCCAATGAAATTTTCCACAAATCTAAGAATCGTGTCTTTATTTTTAAGACATATTTCTTAAAAAACAATTTAGTTAAAGTTTAGTTAAAATTTACTAAAAAAAACATCAGGGTAATTCCAAAAATTTTCGCCCCACTGTTCGGAAACATGCCTTTGGACGCCACTGAGAATTTGGCTCATAGATATCCACGTTTATATGAGATATGTTGCATTTTTGGATTTTCAAAATTTGCTGTAGTTTTCAAATTATCGCGGGTCAAAGTTCGACTTTTTTAGCAAAAGTCAGAAAAATACATGACGTTTAACGTGCTCTAACTTTTTAACTAGTAATCCGATTATCACAAGTAATGGCTCATATGAAAGCTTAATTCTTCTTCTCTTAGGAAATATTTTCAAAAGCATACGGTTTTTTCAGAAGTGTTGCAAAAATTCAAAAACATTTTTTTTTGCGAATATTTAAAAAAACACATCTTTGATTTTTTTAAAAAAAAGTTTGGTGATAAACAATACTGTTTTGTACAACATATCCAAAATTCAGAGTGGGATCCCAATGGGATCAAAAAATATTCTGGTTTTAGTACGAAGTTCTTAAATTTTACCTTAGAAAATTAAAATTTTATGTTTCTTCAATATAAAAATATAAATTTTCAAAGAAAATTATACTATTAAAATTTTGAAAAACATTCAAAACATTAGAAATTTAAATTTTCTAAGGGAAAAATATGAGAACCTCGTACTTAAAACAGAATATTTTTTGATCCCATGGAGATCCCACTCTGAATTTTGAATATGTTATACAAAACATTGTTATTTTTCACCAGAATTTTTTTTTAAAAAATCGAAGATGTGTTTTTTTAAATATTCGAAAAGAAAAAATGGTTTTGCATTTTTGCATCATTTCTGTAAAAAAAACTGTGTTATTTTAAAAATATTTTCTAAAAGAAGAACCCCAGCTTTCACATGAGCCTAAATTTGTGAAAATCGGGTCATTGGTTAAGAAGTTACAGCTCTTTAAACGTGATGTATTTTTCTTACTTTTGCTTAAAAAGTCAATCTTTGACCCGCCATAATTCGTTAAATACACCAAATGTAAAAAAACGATATATGGTACATATATCATATTTATGAGGGCTATCTATGTGTCAAGGTTCAAATTATTCTGAGACACCATTTCCAAAAATGACTAAAATTTGAGCTAAACTTTCTGGAATGGCCCATCATCGTATTTCTCTTCTTTGAATTGAGAAAGTGTAATTCTTAGAATTTAGTTAATGACTTCTGAGAATTTAGTTAAAAATTCAAAATGGCGATATCTCGAAAACTAAGCGAGATTGAGCGAAACGGATGAAATTTTCAAAAGAAAGACTACAGAGAAAAATATGGAATAGCCTAGCTCTGCATATCTGTCTCAAGACCCTAATTTTAGATCTAAAATTTGAAATTCCCGAGATTTTATATATGCACATATCTCGGAAAATACTGCCAACACGAGAAAAGGTCCAACGGCATTTTTATAGCTCTTGACTCGTAGAACACTTCCGCAAAATACCCGAAAGCCCTCCGATTAATAGTTTTTGAGTTATTCAGTTTTTAAGATTCTCAAGACCCTATCAGGCCCCTTATTACTGTATCTCAAAAACTAAGCAAGTTAGAGCGAAACGGACACAAATTTTGGTTCAAAATCTATGGGGACCCTTAAAGGACCCAACGGGGTCTCGAGTTAAATGGGGTCCGAACCCATGGATCCAGGGTCTAGACCATAGAAAAGATTAGAAGGTACGCAGTGTTTTTGAGTAAATCCATATCAACATAGCAAAAAAAATTGAATTTTTGACGTCAATCGACCTAAATTTCGTGAAATTCGGTATATATGTAGGCACTTACTCGACTAATACTCAAACAAAATTTAAGACTTTTAACTTCCGTAGTTTTGGAAATATGACGTTTCAAAAGTCAAGAAAATCTTTTAAAGGGTAAATTATAAATATTTATATCTTGATAAGTATTTGAGCTATATCACTCCCAGATAGCTTTTTTTAAAGGCAAAACCATCACTTTTAATATATCATTTCGCGAAAATTTTTATTTTGTGATCTTTTTTGTATTTCTGCACAATTCGCGATTCTCGATAATATATCAAAAAAAGCGACATTTTTAAAAATCTGAAAAAAATATATGTTAATGGTTTAAGTCTTAGCTACAAGGTCTAAAAATTTCGCTTTGGTGAACGTATTAAGTCCAGAGATATTAATGAAAATGTGTTGCCAAGTAGGAAATTTTTTCCAAATCTCATGAATATTTAATTATTATTTTTGAATATTTTTGCAAATACATAAAATAAAACGGTGAAAAAAGTAAAGTTGATGGTAATGTACGAATACTACACATGAATACAATGTAACATAACTTTTTATCAATTACACTACTTAACAAAAGTCAAATTTTTTTTGCAGAGACTTCTAGAACACATTTTTGAAAGTATTTGCCCTGCACGAATCTGTCATCATAAACATTTTATCAAACTGTCTTCTGAACATATAGGCCTTTTTAACAGACTAAACCCTGAAACCCAAAAAAAAAGGTAATAATAAATGTTTCACATTGCCATACCTCATATTATTTGTTCGTTTAATATTTTTGTATGCTTCAGCTGCAAAAACTAAATGGGCAAATTTCGAAAACGCGATTATATAAAAATGACAATGGATTCGCGTTCAATGGATTCACGTTAAAGAGGGCAAAAGACTTAAGAAAATGTATTTTAAACAATAAAAATTACAAAATAAAAATATTAGGGAAAAAAGTATATGCAAATAATATATGCAAATTTTGCTAAAATTTTTGATTTTTTGCAAAGATTTTCGGATAAACTCAATGAATTTGAAATAATATGCATTTTGAATTTGTTTATATAAAAAAATGCAATATAAAGTCATTCGTTGGTTTTTATCGGCATGGACCGCAAAAAAGGTCTTATCTCGAAAAGGGGATTTTATAAATTTTTTATGATGACAGATTCGTGTTAAGGAGGTCAAAATACTTTAGCAAATGTATTCTAGGAGTCTGTGCAAAAAAAGTTGATTTTTGTAGAGTAGTGTAATTGATAAATATTCATGTTATATTGTATCTATGTGTAGTACCCGTCTGTACCATAAACTTTACTTTTTTCACCGTTTTATTATATGTATTTTCAAAAATATTCAAAAATAAAAATTAAATATTCATCAGATTTGATAAAAATTTCCTACTTGGCAACACATTTTTATTCATATCTCTGGTCTTAATACGTTCACCAACCCAAAATTTTTACAGCTTGTAGCTAAGATAACAGCCGTTAACATATATTTTTTTCATATTTTTAAAAATGTCGCTTTTTTAGATATATTTTCGCGAATCGCGAATTTTGCAGAAATAAAACAAATTTCCAAAATAAAAATTTTTGCAAAATGTTATTTGAAAGGTCATGGTTTTACCTTCAAAACAAGCTATCAGGAAGTAATATAGCTGAAATACTTTTGAAGATATAAATGTTTATATTCAATCCTTTAAAAGATTTTCTTGACTTTTGACACGCCATATTTCTGGAACCACGGAAGTTAATGGTCTCAAATTTTGTCTGAGTATAAGTATTATAAGTCTCAACATATACACAAAGTTTCATCAAATTCGGAGACATTGAAGGAAATCAGGGGTTCATGTTGAAAAATTTTAACTCATTTGATGTATTTTCCAATATGGTGGCAAAATGCTTGTTCTTCCTCATCTCACACGTATTTAATATCAAATTAGATTCTTTGTTTATAAAAAATGGAATTTGTCTTTTATTTAATTAAATTTATCATTTATTTTGCTTTATTCAACGTTTTTTTAAAGATAATAAGCACTATTGATAGTTTAAAAACTTTTTTTTTCTCTTTTGTTGTTTGCTTTGTTGTTGTTCTCCTTTATGTTGCATTGTTTTTATTAAACGTCAAAAGTTACATAATGTGCTGTCACTAATACTTATTCAAGCGAAGTACGACTCTGTTTCATATCTATTTTTTTCTATGGTCTAGACCAATGGTTCTCAAACGGTGGGTCGCGACCCCCTAGGGGGTCGCGGAAGAGTTTCAGGTGTTTTAATAATATACAAATACTTTTATTAAAGAAAAAAAATTTTCCATCACTTGAGGTCCCTCCATAATCACTATGCAGTTGTTAATTTCTCGGGATGCGCAACACTTATTTGTGAAGTGTTTTGTAGAGTTGTCAACCGATTAAGAATAATTCTATTAATCGATCAAACAAAATCAAACTCTTGTTCGATTAATTTAAAAATTATGGTTTTCGAATAACGAATAAATCTATTAATTTATGCCAATTAATCGAACAATTAAATGTTCCCCCTTAAAGAACTAAAACACCACCAGAGAAACACAATTTGTTTATAATTTTTTTTTTTTATGTTTGTTCAACAAATGAAATATTTTTATACCATATGAAGTTGTTTGACCCGTATTTGGACCAAGATGATTAGGAAATTGCTTTTTTACGGCCCTCCCCCTTTTAAGGGCGTGGTTATATAAAGTAATACAAAATAATGATAAGGGTTTTTATGCGTATTTGTAAACATTTATGAAGAGGGAAAAGGTGTCCTCCAACGTCGCCTGCCGACTTCCACCAATTTAAAACTTAAAATTATTAAAATTTAATGGTTTTATGCATTTTTTACTTAAAAAGTAAATTCAGAAATTCAATTTATAAGTTTTTTACTTATTTATTGTTAATAAAATATTAACTATTTTGTTTTTTGTATGAATTATTTATTTTTTTTGTTAATAAAAATATTTTTAATGACCACTTTTTTATTCGTTATTCTCTTCGATTAATCGAATAATTTTTTAGATTTAATCGTTTGATCGAACGAACAAAAACAATTATTTGAATTATTCGAACAAAGTTAAAAGGCGAATAATTGACAACTCTAGTGTTTTGACTATGTCTGGAATCTGACAGTTCGTTTTCTATTAACTTTTCGATGCTGATTCCGAATCTGGGTTCCAAATTTTTCTCGTGCGTTACGTTTTTGAGAAAATTAAAGGCAAAGTTCACAAAAACGTATTCTTGTGCATTTTAAAGAGCTTTGTTTGTGAAATTTTCGGTGCGTCTTGGATCTGACCACTTTTTTTGATTTACTTTTTAATGCTGATTCCAAATCTGGATCCGAATAACGGATCTAGATTCGTGATCGAATAAAATTTCAATCACTACCAAACATTGGTACATAATTTTGAAAAAAAGAACAATCATTACTCTAAATAGGACTTTAAATACTTTCTTCGTAAACATTTCTTCATTTCTGATCAGGTTTAACTGGTGTTTTTCTTTTATTTTCGGGAATAAAAAATCGATGAAGATAGTAAGTTTCGATATAAAATGCTGTAGTTCGGGACCTGGTTTCCAAATTTTTGAGAAAATTGAGGTTAAAGTTCACAAAATTGTGTTAAACTATATTTTTTAGAAGTTTTATACTTAAAGTTTTTGCCATGCGGGGGGTCACGAAAAATTTGAAATATTGAAAAGGGGTCGCAAAGCAAAAGTTAGTGAGAAGCTCTGGTCTAGACCCAATCTATTTCTAAAATGTGAAGTATAATTTTTCCCATTTTCTAGTTAAAATTGACTTAAAATTAAATAACTTTGTTTTCCTTATTTTTGGGAAAATTATGAACTAAAACCAAGAAAAAAAATCTTTGGAGCCAAATCATTCCCTCTTTTTCTCAAAATTGAGTTAATTTCCCCAGATTTTAGTTCACTTTTTTTTGAGTGTAGGTATTCTGTCAGCCTAAGCATTTTTCCGTTTACTGAAATATTTTTTTTGTATAAAAGAGTTTTGTAATTGCTTTCCCAATCAATCAAAATATCGATCTAGAATTGATCCTTGATGAAATCTAAGACATCCTAGCGATGTGCGTCTGTCCGTCTGTCTGTTGAAATCACGTTACAGGCAAAACTAAAAAAGGTAGGTTCCTGAAGTTTAGCTGGAATATAACTTATGGTCATAAACTGGTTAAGTTCTTGAATGGGCAAAATCGGACCAGAGGGAAAAAACTTTTCCCTTGAAAAACTAAAAGATTCCTCGAAAAACACAATATTTATTGCTTTCGATTCTTTTAAATCTCTGTTAAGTTGTTATTTTTTTTTTTTTTTTTGTTGTTGGGTTAATGCTTATTTTAAATAAAGTTAACACGCCTTATATGTCTCAAACTACAAACTAGAGAATACTATTGCAATAATGTTGACGACGATAATGATAAAGATGATTCTGTTTACTTATATATAAGTAGGGATGTGATTTTCATGCAAATGCATTTTTTTTTGTCGATAATCGAAAAACGATATCATTAGTCGAAAACGATTAAATTATCTTTCCGAATAAGAAAATTTGTGTTAAAATGCATCGATTTGTTTTTGCATATTTTGGTGAAAATGCATATTTTTGCATATTTTGGTTTTAAATGTGTTACTATTCAAACCCGGCATTATTTTTTTTTGCTTTTTAAGAAGTTTTTCGTATGAAAACAAGAGTTTATTGTACATATTTTATTTTTAAGTGCATATTTTTAGGGTTTTTAGTGCATAGTGCATATTTCCAACTTGTAAGTGCATATTTTTTTTAAATTTTGTATAGATTTAAATGTTACTATTTAAACCAGGCGTTATTTTTTTTGCTTTTTAATAAGTTTTTCGTACGAAAACAAGGTTTTTATTGCACACATATTATTTTTTAGTGCATATTTTTGGGTTTTTAGTGCATATTTAAAATTTTTTTAGCACATATTTTAAGCGCATATTTTCGATTTTTTAGTGCATAAAAATCTCATCCCTATATATGAGTCTTAGTATAAAAATGGGAATATGTTAAACTTATTTTAAAAGTGTTTTCTTTTCTAAAGAAGAATTCTCAGTAAAACAATCACGCATCTTCAACAATAAACAACTTGCAACTTGTTAATGTTAACGTCTATTATGTGTGAATATAAGATTCTGCAATATTGTTTGTCTATGTACTACTACTACTGCATATAAAAAGTTTAAAAAATTGTACAAATATGTCAGACAAATTTAAGAAAGATAATGAAAAATAAAATACAGTAAAAAAGTTTTAAAAAAAATTGTTGTTAGTGGAAAATAGAAAGCATGTATGAGACATTATTTAAAAATTGCCCGTCTTAGGAATACGCAATTAGATTTTATTTGATGAATACCGGTAAAAAATGTTCATATATGTACATTAGAGCAGCATTTTTTGTATGGCATAAACGTTTTTCTTCTGATTATGAATGTCTGGGCAATTTTGTATTCCACTAGACCTAAAACTTATGTGGTACAAATTTGATGGCAATCGAATTTAAATAACACGTTGCGCTGGAAGTTTTGGAATTTTGAAAATTAAAAAAAAAAAACAAATAGAAAAGTTAAATTCGACTTGTCCGTTTCTATGAATACCCTCCACAATGCCTTTTTAAGAGATGGTAAATTTTCTAACGTAAAAAAAAAAAACAATATTGATTAGAAATATTTTTTTTTTGTAATTTTGAGTGTAAAATTTTTTTCCAGTGTATTTTTTTTAGTGTAAAAATATTTTTGAGTGACAAAAATACGTTGTAAAATATTTTTGTGACTTACCACACTCAAAAAAAATCTTGTAAAATTAAAAGAAAAATTTGTAACTTTTTTTTGCTACCTTTTCATAAAAATCCCTAGTAATTTTACTAGCTTTGTACCAATAATATTGTAATTTTACAAGGTTTTTACCAATAAAATTGTAAATTTATAAATTTTTTTACATGATAAAATTTACAAGGAGGTTTTGTTACTTTACTAGATTTTTTGCTACCTCTTATTTTACAAGAATTCCTAGTAATTTTACAAGCTTTTTACCAATAATTTTGTAATTTTAGAAGCTTTTTACCAATAAAATTGTAAATTTACAGTATTTTTGGCGCAATTTAAATTACAAGAAATTCTCGTGAATTTACTAGATTTTTTTTTGTAAAATTATCTTGGAAAGTTTGTAAAATTACAAAAAAAAATTAAATTTGGCTCCAAATTTGTTTGTTAAAAAACAAGAAAAACTGTCAAATATTGGTAAAATGGGATTACGAAACTTTTCCTAGTAATTTGACAAAGTTTTTGTAAATTTAATAAATTGTCCACTAGTGATTAATTTAAATAAAATAGAGGTGGATAAAATATAATAAGAAAACAAACAAAACAAAAAAAAAAAAACATACGGCGTCAGCCAGCATCAAACTCGCCACCTTCCGATTTGTTACAACACTTCTTAACCACTGACAAGGAAGGTCTGTCACAGGGCACCCACCGATTGTCTTGAAACTTGCACATAGGGAAGAAGGGACCAAAATAAGAGTTAACTGTTTTTTTATAGCTGTCCAATCTCACAATTAGCAGGTCAAAGGGGAGGAAGAAGAAGAAGATGTGAAGATTTTTCACATTTCTTTAAAAGAAACTATGTGAACATTTTATATAGGTCGAAAGGTTTTTTGAAGGCCTATCCAAAGGTGTATCGGTCGTGTCCAAATTCGGCTTTGTTAAGTTCGTTATTGTCAAAAATGTGTAATCGTTTATATGGAGATGTACACTCAAAAAAAAAACTGTAAAGTTAGCAAAAAAAAGCTTGCTTTTTTGGTAAAGTTAGCAAAAACGTTTTGCTAAAAATTAGTTAACTGAAATTACAGAAACCATGGTCTAGGGTAAATCCACATTTAATTTAATCTTTAGAAGACACAATTTTCTTCTTCAATCAGAAAAACACAAACAACAAATTATTTTTATTTCAAATTAGTTTATACACATTTGAGGAACCCATTGGGTTCGGACCCGATAGGTCCAGACCCCGATGGGCCTAGACCTAGTTGGGTTCCTTAAAAATCGTCATAGTTTTTGATCCAAAATTTGTGTCCGTTTCGCTCTACCTTGCTTAGTTTTTGAGATACGTGATTTTAGGGGAACACCTGTCGGCAATATTTACCGAGATATGAGCATTTTAAAATTTTCGGGAATGCTAACTTTTTTGTATCTAAAGTTAGGACCCATTAGGGTCCACACATGTGGAGAGGACCGGCGATACAATGGTGAGCTCGAGAACCAAAAATGGCCTCCGTTTTGCTGTATCTGTTCGTTTTTGCTTCGTCATAGTTTTTGATCCAAAATTTGTGTCCGTTTCGCTCTACCTTGCTTAGTTTTTGAGATACGTGATTTTAGGGGACCACCGGGGTTTTGAGAATTACAAAACTCGATAACTTCAAAAATATTACTCGGAGAGCTTTTGATTATTTTGCGGTCTTGTTCTACGTGTTGAGAGCTACAAAAATGCTTTTGGACTTTTTGTTGTGTCGGCAATATTTACCGAGATATGAGCATTTTAAAATTTTCGGGAATGCTAACTTTTTTGGATCCAAAGTTAGGACCCATTTGGGTCCACACATGTGAAGAGGACCGGGAGAGCCCGAGAACCAAAAATGGTCTCCATTTTGCTCTATCTGGCTTAGTTTCCGAGATAGCGCCATTTTAAGTTTTCTGAAAATAAAAAAAAAATTTACCATTTATTTTTGCTAATATTAGCAAAAAAGATTGTAAAAATTTGGTCAACTCAATTTTAAATTTAGCAAAAAATACTAGTTCAAATTTTGTTTAAAATTGCTAATGCGCTAAATGAAGTTTACAAGATATTTTTGCTAACATGCTAATCTCAACTAAAAATTTGCTAAAAGTTAGCTAACCAGCATTAGCAAAAAAAATTAGTAAATCTACTAATGTATTATTTTGAGTGCACTCAAAAAAAACTGTAATGTTAGCCAATAAAGCTTGTAAAACTACAAGAAAATTTGCTGATTTTGAACCCACAATTTTTTTGGTAAAGTTAGCAAATATGTTTTGCTAATAATTAGTTAACTGAAATTGTTTTTTATTTCAACTAAGTTCATACACATTTGAGGACCCCATTGGGTTGGGACCCGATAGGTCCAGACCCAGATAGGTCCAAACACCGATGGGCCTAGACCTAGTTGGGTTCCTTAAAAATCGTCATAGTTTTTGATCCAAAATTTTTGTCCGTTTCGCTCTATCTTGCTTAGTTTTTGAGATACGTGATTTTAGGGGACCACCGGGGTTTTGAGAATTACAAAACTCGATAACTTCAAAAATATTACTCGGAGAGCTTTGGATTATTTTGCGGTATTGTTCTACGTGTTGAGTGCTACAAAAATGCTTTTGGACTTTTTGTTTTGTCGGCAATATTTACCGAGATATGAGCATTTTAAAATTTTCGGGAATGCTAACTTTTTTTGGATAGTTAGGACCCATTTGGGTCCACACATGTGAAGAGGACCGGCGATACTATGAAAAGCCCGAGAACCAGAAATGGCCTCCATTTTGCTCTATCTGGCTTAGTTTCCGAGATAGCACTAATGTATTATTTTGAGTGTAGCAAAAATATTTCAAAATTATATATTTTTTTCTGAATACAATATGTCTCAAATCTGTTTTTTTTTTCTCTTGGAAAATTGTTTCAGAATCTGGAACTTTTACTATCAAAAAAATGCCTTAAAACCTGAGACTTTTTCTTTAGGAGAAATTTTTTCAAAATTTCAAAAAAATTTTTAAGAAATCTTTTTGGTAGCAATAACTTGTGAAAATTTCCAAACATTAACATAAAAAAAATTGTACTCTACAAGAGATTTACCCTCAAAAATCCAAATAAACATTGTGAATCCTTCGTGCGTTTCCCTGTAAGCCAATTTGTAAAAGAAAATATTCCCCCAATAAACCCAAGAGCTGGATCCGCGCCTGGAGGATAGTATACAAACAACAATAACAATTTATTATATTTTTTCGGCGTAAGCCAAGTGTATTAAATTTGTTGTTTGTGTTTTTCTGATTGAAGAAGAAAATTGTGTCTTCTAAAGATTAAATTAAATGTGGATTTACCCTAGACCATGGTTTCTGTAGCCACTTCTACGTCATCAGTAGGCAATTACATTAAATTGATTATTTGATATTTGCTAGAAAAATTCTTTATATGTTTTTTATCAACAGACTAGCCTGACATGAGCTTCGAACCTGTGTCGTTAAATCACTCATGTTTTGTAAGCCGAAGCTATAACCACTAGGCTATACTCGGTCTATAAACATCAGTGACTAAACGTCGTTTGTTTTTAACTCACAGTAGGTTTCGTATGTGACGTATGCAGAAAAGCTTTTTCTCTAACTCAAGCAATGCATTTAATCTAGAGACCATGGTCTCTGCATGCAACAACAATTTTCTTAATCTTTCATTTACTTTATTTTATGCAAACTTTACTATAGCAGAGAATTTTTTGTTCTTCACACTACAGTAACGCATAGTTAAAGTGAATTGCTCACACAATGCTTATTGTTTTCTATCAGGACTCCTTCTCTGAGTATTTCAGAGAAGTTACTTTATTCTGTGACTGTTGATTATGTTTGTAATTTAAACAAAAATTCAATGTTGCCGACATTTCGGATACACTTATCCACAGACAACAAGAAAGATGTAATGTATCAATTGTATACAGTTTGGCTTTGGATGCAACTAAGTGAGTGAGTGTGTGGGTGAGTGTGTGTGAGTGTGTGTAAATGTGTATTATGTGGGTATATGTGTTTCTGTGACAAATGAAATGTATGTCAGTATGCGGTTATTGTGTTGTTACGAACTTATAACAAAAATGAAAGAACGAATGAATGAATGAACAAATGAACGACCAACCGAACGTACGTGTCTATGTTGTGCAAATTGCAATTGCTTCCCATTTCTCACCATACACAATTTTTGAGTCATTGTTTGGTTTATAGTCTTTTACATTCTTCACTTTACCACTCTACATACAAACCTACACTCACACACACACACTACCATAAACAAGCAGTAGTGTTGAAAGCCATAATGCGTGTATTATATGCAATGAATGTGTAAGTTAGTCCTGGCTTGATATTTTTTATAATGCGTGAGTGTGAGTGATTGTATAGTATTGTTGCAAGTGTGTTTGTGTGCATTTAAAAAAAAGGATATTTCTGCTCTGATAACTTTTTGCATTTGTTGTCATTCATTGCAACAATAACATACACACATACATACAAACACACACATAAACATCCATTGGTTTTTGTTTTTTTTTCTCCGTTACAGAATTTTTACCGGATGACATGGTCGTCTGGTTGGAAAATCTCTTGTCTCGTGTTCAGCAGAAAAAAAAATAATATAGAATCCAGAAAACAATCATGAAAAAAAAACTATATACAAAAAATAGAATATGCAATCGGATTGTTTTCCCTTGGCTTAATCTCATCCTGTAATACAATATCCCTGTAGGAACATAATCCTAATTCAAATGCGCAACACTAAACTGGTGTACATGTATTACACCTCCTTTCTATTGTTATACAAACTTTTTTTTTGTTTTCCATATAGTCACATAATACACAATGGATTGAAGTAAAACTACAATTTCTATACAAAAATACATAAAACATGTAGAAAAGTTAAATTTGACTTGGTTGAATTTATGAATACCCTTCACAATGATCAAAATATTTTAAATACACATGAAAATACTGCTGATTGTGTATTTTTTTTTTAACAGAAAAGCTATTTTTTTTAATGCATTTATATAAATATAAAATTTAAATAAATAAAAAAAAATCGAGTGAACATTTTTTTGAGTGTAAAAATTTTTTTCAGTGAATACTAATTTTATTTTTGAGTATAAATTTTTTTTGAGTTTAATTTTTTAACATGTGAATTACAGCGTTTAAATTACTACGACGAAAGTAGCTAAAACAACCAAAATTGACGATATGTGTAGTTTTAAAAACAAACAATATGTAAATCATTCAATTGCTATAACTACTAATACTTGCACATTTCTGTTTTTGTAGCGAGAGCTTACGATTGTTTTTTAAAAATAAATAAGTAGCAAAAAAACAAAAACATTAAAATTGTGTAGCCTACAAGTAGCCTACAAATTATTTTTGGTAGCCTACCTGTAGCCTACAAATTATTTTTGGTAGCCTACCTGTAGCCTACAAATTTTTTTTGGTAGCCTACAAATATTGTTTTTGTAGCCTACAAAGAGAAAATTTAATAAAACTATAACACACACACACACTTATCTTGTTTAACATAACTGCTTTATTTTAATGTGTATAAAGAATAGGGTTGGATTGTTTTAATGTAAAATTATAATTCAACTTCTCAAAAAAAAACTTTGGCAAACATTGTTGTGGTGTTCCCTTGTCATTAAAAGTAGAGATGGGCACATGAGCAGATAAGAACGTGATTCACGCGTGACCACGCTTGAGTGTGACTAAATTCAATTTTACTCACGCACCTGTGAGTGGAGTGTGCGTGAGTAAGATTTTTGCGTGAGTGTGCGTGAGTCGATTTTTTAAGTTACGCTGAACTTTAAATTTTGTTGAAAATTTTAAAAGATTTTTCAAATTTTAGTTTTTAATTTTTTTTTTTATGAATAAGAGTTTCGTGAGTGTGAGTCAACGAGAGTGTGAGTGAGTGCACGTGAGTGTGAGTTGTATTAAGTTTACTCACGTGATTGTGAGTGTGAGTAGAAAAAATTTGCTCGTGAGTGAGTGTGCGTGATTCAAAAATTCCTGTCGTGGACGTGAGTGAGTGTGAGTCAAAAATCACTCACGCGCCCATCTCTAATTAAAACCATGTTTTGTGTATTTTTCAACACGTGAATTTTCGAAAAACCCAATGTAGAGATGGGTGCGTGAGTGGATTTTGACTCACACTCACTCAAGCTCACGCAAAAATAATCGAATCACTCACGCAATTTTTTTTACTCACGCTCACTCACTATTCACGTGAGTAATAAAAATCTTACTCACGCCAGATTCAATCACGCTCACGCGTAAGTCACGCGTGATTCACGTGAATCACGCAAATCACGTGACCAGCGCCCATCTCTAACCCAATGTTAATGTCACGGTTTTTCTCATAACTTCTGAGCGTCTAGACCGATAATATTAAAATCGCGTACATATTCGAAAATATCGAAAAATTCGACAAAATTCAAAATTTTTTTATATTTTTTTGACCAAAATTAAAAGAATTTTATTAAAAATTATTATTATTCTTTTTTCGATGTTGTATTCATTTTACACCATCTTAACGAAATTTTTAATATGATCACTACACTCAAAAAAAAACGTGGGTATTTAATACTAAAAATTTAGCTACGAGTACTAATGTTTTAGTCCAAAATGATCTAGTGCAGGCGTTGCTAACCATTACTAAAATTTGTTACTAATATCTAGTACATGAGAAATACTAACAAAACAGTAAATATTACTGCAATTTACTACTAAAAAAATCATAAATATTTAAAATTTTTGTCCTATTTAGTAAATAAAACTACTAATTTTAGTAAATAAAATTATTAATTTTAGTGATTAAAATTACTACCTAAATCAATTTTAATAAATAAAAGTCAGAAAAATATTATATATAAATGATTTTATTTCACTTTGGTTTTTTATTTTTTTATTTCACTTCGGTTATAAGATATACTTAATTACATGTCTTCTTAAGCTGTTTAAAAAAATGTAGCGTTCATTGTACCACGTAAACGATTGCTAAAAATATAAGAAAGAAATAATATATTCTCAATACATGTTCAAATGTATGTACAAACATTTTACTACAGAGGGCGCTTTTTTATACCTACATTTTTTTTTGTATTCGTGTGTGTATCCATATTCTTCTTCAGCTTGAATTTTTTTCTTACACAATCATTGAAATAAAAAACGATTTAAAAAAAAACTGTCGTAGTTTTATTATTAATGCATATTAATTTTATTATAAACACATTTAAATAAAAAACATTTATATATAATTACTTTAACACAATTTAATTATATAAATGTAACATATATTTTTTTTATAAACACTCCGTGACTGGGTATCGCGTTGTTACTTTTTCTAATTCTTTTTCGCACTAAACAAACAGAAAAAACAGTTGGTAGCACTGCAGTTAATGCGAGCAAACGTAGTGTTCGCACACACTGCAGCAGCAAGCAGCAGACGGCAAAAAATATAAAGTACCTGTTTAATTATAAATTATAAATTTATAAAAGCTGTACTTATTGTATTTGGAACTTGATGTGTGCTTTTGCAATGTTAAGAAATAAAAAATATGGCATTTTAGTGAAATTATAATTAAATAGTCTACTCTTAATGTTTGCTGTCTGCTGCTTGCTGCTGAATTGTGAAGGAGCAAATGATCGCTAATAAAAACAGTGTTGCCATTATCAATATGAAAAAAAACGCAAAAATCGTAGGAAAAGGCCAAAAGTCCTTATTTGTAAATTCTCAAAAAAATGTTTACCAGTTTGTTGGGCATATAAAAAAAATAAAAAAAAAAAATAAAAATATAAAAAGGGTCAAAAATGCCCTTTTTCGGCACTTTAACCGCGAATTACTCAAAATCCTGACGTGATAGACAAATTTGGTCGCCGGATTTGGATTTTGACAGTAAACAAAATTGTTTAAAAAAACAACAGTCATTAAACATTTAAAAAAATACGTAGTTGTAAAAAAAAATTAGAAAATATGTACCAAAAAGTTTTTACACAAATACAAGTAGGAAAGTCCAAACATGGACCGATTGGATATTTTTTTAAAATCTTTAATTACTGGAAAAAACACATATAAAACAATTTTGAGAGAAATATGCTTCTTTTAACTGAATATCGGCGACTAAATCTACAGGGAGTAACAGTATACATTACCATGTAATGCATAGCCACAAAAAATGGAAAAATATGTACTAGTTGTTCCCTACCGCTTCCCGTAGGCCATATTTTTTTTTTAATTTTTCATGCATTACGAAGGTTCATGCATTATTTTTAGTCTTATCCCAAAAAAAAATCATTAATCCTGTATAGAGTAAGGCCACGTTCACACTACATGAACTTATACCTAATTCACACCTAAGATGAAATCACATTCCATCACAACGCATAGCGTTGTTCAAAATTCTGTGTAAATTGGTTTTGTAAACAATAAATTGTATTGAAATTTTTACGAAAATAAACCCCAATTTTCTTTATTTAACTTTATCAAAAATACATATTTTGATTGCGTCATTACAAAAATACAACTCCATAACCAAAAATTTAAATAAGCCGACGATTGAGAGCAAACGCCGCCGTCTGCAAGCAAATGGGGCGAGTCGCCACCACCGTAAGTTCCTCTTCGGCACAATTTAAATTAATTGTTAGAGTCACTTAATTCAAATTTAAAGGGGTTGTTTGCATGAGGCCAAGGTCCAAACATGGATAAAATTTTCCAAATTTCATTAGGTCTGGGCTTAACTTTCAAATTTCAGCAAAATCTATTGATAATATAAAAATCACAAATTAAAAAAAAATGGAAAAAACACCATAAATACCTTATCTTTAAAAACGCGTATTTAAAAAACGGCAAAACCAAAAAAGCACCAGCAGATACCCAAAATGTAACATAATGGCAACACTGAATTCAAATTTAACGATTTTGCAGCAAAAACAGTTGGTAGCTCTGCTTGTAAACAAGCGCCCCCTTACGGAATTATTACTAACAAAAAAAAATTAAAAACCTAATAAATTACTGTATATTAGTACTTTTATGAACTAAAAATAGTAAAAAAATTAGTACAACCGACTACCAACAAAAATTACTCATAAACAGTAAGAAATACTAATTTTAGCACTTTTAAGATACTAAAAAAACTACTGTAATACTGGTAATTGGTAACTTATTAGTAGATTTGGATTACCAACGCACTTACTAATTTTTTTACTGTAGAATTATTTTGAGTGTAGGGCAAGTACTTTCATGAAAATGCATATTTTTACTCAGCGTTGTACACATAACATAAATTAAATATCTATCCGAATCAAAGAATTTGCAATAAAATGGCATTGATTTGTAGTTGCATATTTTTGCATATTTTGGTATAAATGCATATTTTTGCATATTTTGATATAAATTAGACTTTTTTTAAATATCATCAATATTTTTTTCAAAACTTCTTTTAGAAAAATGTATTTATTTATCGAAATCATATTCTAATGCATTTTTTAAAGAAAATGGATTCTGGAAGTATAATTTTTAGATTCTGAAAAATTTTTCCTATTTAAAATGTTTCTATTCTGAGATATTTATCTCTTCACTAATCGTAAAGAAAAAAAATGTTTTCGAATTTAAGATTTTTTACAGGAAAATTGAATTTTTATTTTGATAGATTAGGGTTTTTTTTGCCTTTAAGTTAATTTTTTGACTTGAAAATAGGAAAAAAGTAAAAAAAAAGTATTTCAAAAATAAAACTTTTTTTTTTAGAATAAAGTTCTGTAAGTATTGAAAAATAACTTGTTTAAGAAAAATATTGTATTATAATTTTTTTTTTTTATAAACTCTTTTACTTCAGAAATATTTAGTGACTCAAAGAAAAAACTCCCTAAGTTAAAAAATATTTTACTAACTAAAAATTGTTTCCCCTCAATAAAACATTTTTAAGAATTGTCGAGGGCCTTAAAATATTTGACAAAGCCTTAAAATATTTGACAAAGCCTAATTTATGTTGACAATTTTTTTTTTAAGTAAAAACAATAATTTTTAGATGCATATTTTTAAAGTTTTTAGTGCATATTTTGGATTTTTAGATGCATATTATAGGCACATATTTTCGTTTTTTAGATGCATGAAAGTACTTGCCCTAATGATCACGTTTTTATATTGCAACATTTGTCTACAATGTGATACTGTAGTAATACTGTAGTAATACTACTGTAGTAATACTACTGTAGTAATACTACTGTAGTAATACTGTAGTAATACTGTAGCCTACAAATATACTACTGTAGTATATTTGTAGCCTACAAATATACTACTGTAGTATATTTGTAGGCTACAACAATAAAATTTGTTTTCCGCTACTGCTCTGTTTGGAGTTTTTATTTTTTTCATGTTGTTGTAGTTTAAGCAAACACAAAAAAGAAAAGTAAACAAAAGCTATAACTTATAATATTGAAATTGTTTGAAGTGATATGAAAAGCAAAAGCAAAAAAACGAGTAGCTAACGTAGTCTTTTAAACGCTGGTGAATTAGCGAAAATCTCCTGTCGAAATTTACGGTTTTGCTTAAAACTTTTGAACTACTGGACCGATTTTGCTGTAATGCAATATCAACCTGAACAGAAAAATTACAAACTTTCGAAGCTTCAGAGTTGTACATCAAAAGTTAGCATGTTTTCTTCCGACAGACAGACGGAATGACATCCCTAGATCGACAGAAAATCATGAATATATATAAACTTAACCGATATTTCCAGGCGTTACAAACGGAATGACAAACTTATATATCACTTTTGTGTAGGGTATAATAAATGTTCTTTTGTTTGTGCAACAAGACTCATCATTACAGCTACCAATATTTCATACAAAAATATGGAATTAAAGCAACAATTGTTCAACAAATAGTACTTTAATTGAGGTAAAACCTAAGATTGAAATGTCAATGGTTTTTGTTCACTTGTAGTTAAATCCTTTAAGCAAAATCTCAAATACTGAGAAATTTCTTGTATAGACAAACTTAAAGATTCTGACATATTTTTCTTTTAGAAATGTTTTCTGATTCTAAAACATTTTTCTTGTAGAAAAATTCTCAGATTACGGGAAATTTCTTTTAAAGAAACATTTTGAGTTTTCAAAAAATTTTTGCGAAAGAAAAATTTTAAGTTACTAAAACATTTTTGCTCTAAAAAAAATTCTCAGAAAATTGTTTTATATAGAAACATTTTCAGATTCTACAACATTTTTAAGACATTGGCTCCACCTTCCATAACACTGTGCTACAGTGAAAAAATACTTCTGATGTGACATAGTATAGGTTGTTTGTCTTGTCGAGTAGATCACAAAAATGCCCATTAAAGTTGCCAGACACCCTCAAATTTTAGAGTTATTGTCAAAAAACTTTTTTTGGGACTTTTCTCACTAAACCTTTTGTAATTCAGATAATTTTCAACCGATTTTAAATTTTTTAACTGTTTCTGATAGAAGAAGGATGGGGCTTTCCATGTGTGTGAATTGGTCTATACATATAAGAAAGATATTTATTCACTCAAAATAATAACTCTGTTAAATTACAGAAAAACTCTGCTAATTTAACAGAGTACACCATACTTTTCCAGCTAACAACATTTCTTGGTAATTTTACTAAAAAACTCTGTAAAATGATTTTGACAGAAAAAAACTGTTAATTTACAGAGTTTGTAGTAAAATATTAGTTAAATATGAAAGCTTTTTTACAGAGAAAACTCTGTAATTTTACTATTAAACTCTGTAAAATGCTTTGGACAAAAAAAACTGTTAATTTACAGAGTTTCTAGTAAAATATTGGTTAAATAAACCACCATTTAACAAAGAAAACTATGTAAATTTACATATATTTGTAAAATACATTTGATGCAAAAAAAATACAGAAAAAACTCTGTAAATTTACAGAGTTTAGTTAAATGCATGTTATTTTGTAAAATTTTTATAAAATTTCTAAAAAATTTTTTTTGATAACTTTTTTTGCTACTATTTAAACTTTTTCTCAAAAAATAAAAATATACAGATAAAATTTTGATGTTTGGTAACAAAAACTACTCAAAACAGAAATTTTTTTTGGTTATAAAAAAATACGAAGTATTTTGCTTAGGTCTGTATTTTAGCAGAAAACTCTGTTAATTATCTGTAAAATTAAGATTACGAAGTAAAAAGTAATATAACAGATGACTCTTTGTTTTTTTGTCACAACAAAATACAAAGTATTTTCTTTAAATCTGTATTTTGACAGAAAACTCTGTCAAATATCTGTTGAATTGAGATTACAGTCATTTTACAGAGTATTTTACAGAGTTATTATTTTGAGTGTTGATTTCACAGCTCAACAAGAAAATGCGTATTGGATTCTGTTTAGTGATTTGGATAGTGTCGCGGTTAAAGTGCCGAAAAAGAGAATTTTTGACCATTTTTAAAAGCTTATAAAATTTTATCCTGACATGCAAATAACTTGGTATCAGGCTCGTTCGAAAGCTTGTAATTTTCTCTTAAAGATAAGATAAAATGTTATAAAAGTTTAATTTTCTAAAATGGTAAAAACATCATAAGCAAAAAACCTTCCATTTTTTTAATATTTAGTTTATTTACACAGTGTTTTTGAACAAATTTCCATACAAATTCATATGTAAATTTAAGATTTAAAGCACTTGTGGCTAATGATTTTTTTAACAACTTTAGAAAATTAAATTCCACGAAGATTTGATCTTGTCTGGAGGAGAAAATTACACACTTTCGAATGAGCTTGATACCAAATCATTTGCATGTCTGGATCTTATTTTATAGGCGGTGTTTTTTCTATAAAATCTAATTTTTCTGTTATTTTTTGAAAATTTTTCGAGTTTATCGATTTTTTTCTGCTATAGTTCGCTTAACAACATTTATATTTATAAACGTATTTTTAAAGAAAATTTGAATTGGAATACGATAAACTTTCCCCTGAAGAAATCGGATAACAATTGACAGAGTTGTAATAATTTTTCTAAAAAAGAAAATTAGGATTTTGCAGGAAATCGCCGTTCAGATATCCCAGACAAAAAAAATAATTTTATCATAAGAGGTCATGTTCCATATTTTTAAAGGTTTTTGACGCTCTGAATCAGAATCTGGACTTTAAATTGCTCTATCTCGTCAGGTTTTTGAGATATTTAACATAAACTGATATATCAAAAACTTAATAAGATAGCGCAATTTCAAGGTCAAATTCGAATTCAGGAGGCCAAAAACCTTTAAAATAATGATACGCGACCTCTTAGTATGTTCGTTTATTTTTTTATTTCTTTAGCCAGGGTTATCCGAACGGCAATTTCAAGCAAAATCTTAATTTTCTTTTTTAGAAAAATTATCACAACTCTGTCAATTTTTATCCGATTTTTTCGACATAAAGCTCATCGTATTCACAATTAAATTTTCTTTAACCTTTATGTGCTCGGGATTGTAAACTTACGTTGGAGGTCGGAAGTCTACATTTGTAGCAAATATGTTTTTTTATGGAAAACATATGAAAAAAACACTAGCACGCATAGTGTTCTATTTAAATACATAATTATTAAGAAATTTATGATTTTTAGATACAAAGTGAATGTGAAAATGTTTAAATTTAAACTTCACAATATAGACAACGATCAGGGTGCATGGGCTGTATGTTGGTAGAAATATCAGGAGGGTGGTTCATATTAGTGCCAGAAACAGGAAAACTATCAAGCGCCACTTCAATGGCCAGGTGTGTTAGAGCATATCCTAATACCCTTGCATTTTCAGAGCGCTGTACAGTTGCTGGCATGAAGGGCTGGCTACTTTACAAGGCTTCGCAGGAACTTTCGTTGTTTGACTGTTTGGTAGATATGGTCGTTATTTTCCGAAAATATTATGAATGCGGCTAGATAGAGCGCATATATCTAGCATGTTCAAAAATATTGCCAAAGACCAGAGCATAGTTTTGAGTTTTGACTTTTTGAAAGTTAGATTTTTTGACATCAAATGCCAACACAGATTCAATGATGTGAAAATATTGTCACACACGACACTCTCTCCAACATTTGTTGCACAGCTTGCATTTGAGCTCTTCTTTACTCTCAACAGCGAGATTTATACAAGAATATCGCTGTTGAGAGGAAAAAATTACTTTACATCGCATGTGAACCAGACTTATATGCAATACTTTGCAGGCTTGGGTGGGATGCGTAAATCCGTGATATGCAAATAGTTGTTCGTCAACTGTAATTTCTCTCGATGGTTGATAGTACCGGCGAAGACTGTTGCTCATTATAGCCATTAACGAAGAAATTAGATCAACCTTATAGTTAACCTGTCCAGCAACTCTATCAAACCAAATAAACCGCAAAATGTCCTTGAACCGAGATTTCGGCATTATTGCACGGTAATAACAAACTGCTTCTGTACTCCACTATGCATGTGTATCTTCATCGTTTAATTTATTAACGCCAGCGAAAAATAAAAGCTCAAAGTGATGTGAATTTCCATACATTTTAAATGATGTCTACATTTGTAGACTACCCGCCAGGAGATGGTCATTTTGAAAAGTAGGATCTGGGAGGTGCTGTAAATTATTTTTTTAAAGTGTTAGTGGCTAAAACTGCTTAGAATTGATTTTTAGGAAGCTACTGAAAATATCGGACCCAGTTGTTGTGGACAGTTTTTTTTATTCAATCTTTTCTGCAAAAATGCTACAAATGTAGACTACCGAGCACATAAAGGTTAAGAATACGTTTATAAATATAAATATTGTTGAACGAACTATAACAGAAAAAAATCGATAAACTCAAAAAATTTTCAAAAAATAACAAAAAATTAGATATTGTTGAAAAAATCAATACATATCTTTTTTATATGTATAAACCAATTTACACACATGAAAAGCCCTATCCTTCTTCTATCCAAAACAGATGAAAAATTGAAAATCGGTTGAAAAATGTTTAAGTTACACGCATTGTTGCCAGAAGTGACGATTTTTCGTCATTTTGACGATTTTTTCATGAAATTTTGCAAATGACGACTGACGATTTTCTGATTTGATTCCCATACATTTTGACGATTTTTTGTAACTCCACTTTTATTCACAAAAATGTAAATTTGCAAGTTTTTTATTTAATTTTACAATGGTTTGAAAACAAAAATTAAATAAAATTCAATTAAAATAAAATAGGAAAGACACAAATTTACAACATTTCATTCTCTTTTGGAATTATAACTGCACTTAAAAAATTATGTCGTTTTAAAGTCATTCATTTTTGCGCTGTATGAAAAAATAAATGATTCTTTTAATTTAATTTTAATTGTTTCTATTTTTACATGAGAAATCTTTTTTTTAATATTTGAATTCCTAGGGAACAAACATACTCTCTAGTGACTCCAAATATGGAACAAATTTAAGCTCTTTTGAGTCAGTTTTTGGGGGGTGTTTTCGAAGGCTCATTTTTAGCTCCAAAAGGGTGAGTTTTTTAACAAAAAATTTTTGATACTAATAATTTATTTTTTTAAATGTATATCCTTTTAAAATCTGAAAAATGTGGCCGAAGAACAGTGTTTATTTTGAAGAGTTCTAAAGTTCTAAGACAAATAACACTGCTAGTTTGTTTTCTGTAGTAAAAATAAATGTAAGAAATTTTATTTGTTTAAGATTGAATGATATTTATTTTAAAATTTAATGTTGCTGTCTTTTGAAAGAAATGAAAAATCGAATGACTTTCAACTATTTTGTCACTTGTTTTAAAAGAAAATTCCCTTTTATTTAGCTAAAAAATATTTTTTGTAAGTAAATTTAAAAAATTCATTAAACAAAATTGGATAGAAAAAAATTTATTGTGCGTTTTAAAATTTTCATATATCAAAAATGTGTTTTTTTAACATTTTTGAATGTGACGATTTTTTGACGACTTTTTTTTAAAACTTTTGACGATTTTGACGACTTTTTCTCCAAACTTTGACGATTTTTCACAAAAAAAGCCTGGCAGCACTGGTTACACGTGGTTTAGTGAGAAAAAATCGTTTTTTGACAATAACTTTAAAATTTGAGGGTGTCTGCCAAGTTTGATTGGCATTTTTGTGATCTTTTCGATGAGACCTACAACCTTAACTACCTCATTTTAAAGGTATATTTGATTTTGTGTTTTTTGTAGCACAGTGTAATTATCTATATTTTTATATTAATTTATAATAATATAACCGCTGAAGCTAGAGACTTGAAATTTGGACTGTATGTTCACCTTCCGAAATATACACAGATCCACTAAGGCTGGATTAGTAGATAAAAGTACCTTTTATAATAAGTACCTTTTATAAAAAGTACCTTTTATAAGAAGTACCTTTTATAAAAAGTACCTTTTATAAAAAGTAGCTTTTATAAAAAGTAGCTTTTATAAAAAGTAGCTTTTATAAAAAGTAGCTTTTATAAAAAGTACCTTTTATAAGAAGTACATTTTATAAAAAGTACCTTTTATAAAAAGTTAATTTTATGAAAAGTACCTTTTATAAAAAGTACCTTTTATAAAAAGTACCTTTTATAAAAAGTACCTTTTATAAAAAGTACCTTTTATACCTTTTATAAAAAGTACCTTTTATAAAAAGTACCTTTTATAAAAAGTACCTTTTATAAAAAGTACCTTTTATAAAAAGTACCTTTTATAAAAAGTACCTTTTATAAAAAGTACCTTTTATAAAAAGTACCTTTTATAAAAAGTACCTTTTATAAAAAGTACCTTTTATAAAAAGTACCTTTTATAAAAAGTACCTTTTATAAAAAGTACCTTTTATAAAAAGTACCTTTTATAAAAATTAACTTTTATAAAAATTACCTTTTATAAAAAGTACCTTGTATAAAAAGTACATTTTATAAAAAGTACCTTTTATAAAAAGTACCTTTTATAAAAAGTTTTTTTTTATAAAATTACTTTACATTAAAAGTACCTTTTATAAAAAGTACCTTACATTAAAAGTACCTTATATAAAAAGTACCTTTAATAAAAAGTACCTTTTATAAAAAGTACCTTTTATAAAAAGTACCTTTTATAAAAAGTACCTTTTATAAAAAGTACCTTTTATAAAAAGTACCTTTTATAAAAAGTACCTTTTATAAAAAGTACCTTTTATAAAAAGTACCTTTTATAAAAAGTACCTTTTATAAAAAGTACCTTTTATAAAAAGTACCTTTTATAAAAAGTACCTTTTATAAAAAGTACCTTTTATAAAAAGTACCTTTTATAAAAAGTACCTTTTATAAAAAGTACCATTTATAAAAAGTACCTTTTATAAAAAGTACCTTTTATAAAAAATACCTTTAATAAAAAGTACCTTTAAAAAAAGTACCTTTTATAAAAAGTACCTTACATTAAAAGAACCTTTACTAAAAAGTACCTTTTATAAAAAGTACCTTTTATAAAAAGTACCTTTTATAAAAAGTACCTTTTATAAAAAGTACGATTTATAAAAAATACCTTTAATAAAAAGTACATTTAAAAAAAGTACCTTTAAAAAAAGTACCTTTAAAAAATGTACCTTTTATAAAAAGTACCTTTTATAAAAAGTACCTTGTATAAAAAGTACCTTTTATAAAAAGTACCTTTTATAAAAAGTACCTTTTATAAAAAGTACCTTTTATAAAAAGTACCTTTTATAAAAAGTACTTTTTATAAAAAGTACCATTTTTAAAAGTACCTTTTATAAAAAGTACCTGTTGTAAAAAGTACCTTTTGTAATATTGTAAAAGGTACCTTTTGTAAAAGTATCTTTTGTAGAAAGTACGGTTTGTAAAAAGTACCTTTTCTTAAAGGTACCTTTTGTTGAAAGTACCTCTCGTAAAATTAATCCACTAATGCTGGGCTTTTCCCAGTGTTAATTAAAGGGGATAAAAAAATGTACTTGGGGTACTTTGAGACATAAGACATAATGAGACATGAGACGTGAGACATAATGAGTCATGAGACATAATAAGACATGAGACATGAGGCATAATGAGACATGAGACATAATGTGACATGAGACATAATGAGACATGATGAGACATGAGACATAATGAGACATGAGACATAATGAGACATGAGTCATAATTAGACATGAGACATAATGAGCCATGAGACATAATGATACATGAGACATAATGAGACATAAATGACATGAGAATAATGAAACATGAGACAAAATGAGACATGAAACATGAGACATAATGAGACATGGGACATAATGAGACATGAGATATAATGAGACATAAGGAGATATGAGACATAATGAGACATGAGACATAATGTGACATGAGACATAATGAGACATGAGACTTAATGAGACATGAGACATAATGAGACATGAGACATAATGAGACCTAATGAGACATAAAACATATTGAGACAAGAGACATATATTGAGACAATAGAAATAATGAGACATGAGACATAATGAAACATGAGACATAGTGAGACATCAGACATAATGAGATATGAGACATAATGAAACATGAAACATAATGAGAGATGAGACATAATGAGACATGAGACATAATGAGACATAAAACATATTGAGACAAGAGACATATATTGAGACAAGAGACATAATGAGACATGAGACATCAGAAATAATGAGACATCAGAGATAATGAGATATAATGAGACATAAGGAGACATGAGACATAATGAGACATGAGACATAATGAGACATGAGACATGATGAGGCATGAGACATAAGACATAATGAGACAAAAGGCATAATGAGACATAATGAGATATGAGACATAATGAGACATAATGAGACATGAATCATAAGCATAAAGATGTTTTGTACTTTTTTGCTGATTTGTTATGCTGCTAAACGTCTTTTTAAAATTTTTCTACTGGGTATCAAGATTGTAATGTACACTTCAATTCTATCCATTTTTATTTTACATTTTTTTTTTTATTCTAACCAAAAGTCTTTAAATCTCGTACTGTTTGTTTTAGATTATATAGTATATTTTATACAACAGTAGCTCTACAATGGTTGCTGGTCTGTTGTTATATAAAATCGTATAAAAGCCACAAATAAAAAATCTCTGCTCTTTAGCTTTTGATATTCCTATTTATTTTATGTGTATGTTTGTATACGATTATAAAGATTTTCTTTTATAAAATTCATGTGGAAAATGCAAAAAATCTGTTTTAAAAAAAATATGTACAAAAAACCAGAAATATTTTTCTTTGTTTTTTTTTTTGTCTGTTTGAATTTATTTGACTTTTGACTATACAAATCAAATATAATTTGATTCTAGTTGTTTGTAAATTCGTTTCATATTTTTATTTTTTCTCGATTTTACTGTTAAAATCATGTGCATTTCATATTTTCCCTATTTCACTTGGGTTTTTTCTAATATTTATATATTGAAATGACTTTTTTTTCATACAAGTATTCAATATTTTATGCTCTATGGGGTTTTTGTCGTCTATTCCTTGGTTGAAAGAAACCTCCTGTGTTGCAAAAATCACTATTTATGGGTGTTTAAGAATGAAAATGAAGAAAAAATGCAAAAAAAAACATTTTTGGAAGTGCAGCAGCATACACACGTTCAATATACAATAGTTTTTTTTTTTTTGCTTTTTATGCTGTAATAGAATATTTGAAGCTATTTTGCCAGGGAACACATGGTGTTTTATATTA
This sequence comes from Pegoplata infirma, assembly GCA_963921195.1. NCBI lineage: Eukaryota > Metazoa > Arthropoda > Insecta > Diptera > Anthomyiidae > Pegoplata > Pegoplata infirma. The sequence goes on along the minus strand of OY992538.1, from coordinate 35,057,689 downwards.
TTACTACTTGTGAAATTCTTTCCTAAATTTTTTTCTTTTTTTTTTGTCAGTTTCTATTTGTACATGTATGCCATGCATAACTTGTTACTTTCACAAGATTTTTTTTTCTGTGTTGCACAAAATTAAATTCCAGAAAAAGAAAAATTTTGAATAGTTTTTTTTTTTTTGTGATGGTAATTTTAACAGTGGTTAAAATCTGGAAATCGAATTTATAGTTGAGATTACTATTGTACCACACAATTTGGGTTAAAAAATATTTACTGAGATTTAAATACTAGAAAAGAAAACTGTATAACTAATAGAAATGAATAACAAAAAAAAAAACAACAAGTTGAATATTAAACCGGAATTACTTTTAAAATTTAATAAAGGATAATAAATTAACTGCGAGTGAGACAGTGATATGAAAAGTATAAGAAGGGTAGTAAAAAAATAACAATTTTGATTAGAAATATTTTATTTTGAGTAAAAAACTTTGTTTTAGTCATTTTTGTAACAAAAAAAAAAAATACAAAAATTTTTTTTGAGTGTATTTTTTGTTGAGTGTAAAATTTTTTTCGAGTGTAATTTTTTTAGTGTAAAACTATTTTTGAGTGACAAAAATAGGTTGTAAAATATTTTTGTGACTTAACTTGTTTAACGGTTTTTCAACACGTGAATTTAAGGTGAAACCAATCTGAACATATCGATAAATATAGAATTCTCTGTAGAAAACTTGAATGTTCTTGTTTTATTGATAACTATAGAATTTTCTTTACAAAAATTTTATGTAATCGATTTATCGATAACTATAGAAATTTCTGATTATATCGATAACTAGAATTTTCTATAGAAAATTTTTAATGTTTCGATTTATCGATAATTATGGAATTTTCTATTGCAAAATTTAATGTTATCGATTTATCGATAACTATAGAATTTTTATAGAAAAATTTAATGTTATCGATTTATCGATAACTATAGAATTTTTTATAGAAAAACCTTAATATAAAATTGTTATAGAAAATTTTTAAATAATAATTTATCGATAAATAAAAATGGATTTTTCTATGAATTTAGAATTTTCTATAGAAAATTTAAATGTTATCGATTACTATAGAAGTTTCTATAGAACATTATAGTGTTTTAATTTTAACTGTAAAATTTTCTATAGAAAACTTTATCGTTATCGATTTTTCGATAACAAGAGTTTTTTATAGAAAATTGTGCTGTTTTTAATTAATCGATAACTATATAATTTTCTATAAAACATTTTAAAGTTATCGAATAATTGATAACAAAAATTTTAAAATTTTATTATTGTCGATTTATCGACAATATACAATATTTGCATGTTATCGACAATTATAGCATTTTTTATAGAAAATTTTATCGTTGCAAATATACGATTTATTTTCTATAGAAAATTTATCGATAACTATAGATTTTTTTAAAATTATTGCTATCGATATATCTATAACATTAAAATTGTTTATGGAATTGTCCAAAAACAATTTTACGAAAAAACAACAGCAACAACCACACATGAATTGAAAAACCATGATTTAGTTGATACTTGCTTAACAGCCAACTTAGCGTATCGGTCTAGAGTGATCGTACCTAAGAGGCAGTTAATACCAAAAACATTACAGATCATGGGTTCAATCCCTGGCGGCTGCGATCTGTTAATAATTTTCACATATAGAATAAAATTGACTATTAACTGAATAAATTTGACATTAAAAGTTTTTCTGATGATTATAATAACTGGATTATATGAAACTAGTAAAAAACGAACCAGGATGTCTTAAATTTTTAGAAAAATAAATTTTTCTTTCACACCTTTCTCAATTCAAACCATATATACAGTGGGCGACAATACATTGGAAACTTTTTTATAGTAGCTGAAATTTGTTAAAGACAAAGTTAACAATACTAAACGTTATAATTATCAAACAAGTATTATAAAAAAAAAGCTATGTAGGTAATTTATCAAGCTTTAATTTAAGCTTAATAGCGTCCAGATAGGGAAAATAATGAATGTGTTACGAGGGTCGATGTGAAAAAGGAAAAAATTTATAGACATTTTTCAGAACATTTTTAAAAAACATTTTCGGGTCGATTTTTTCCAAGTTAAAACATCAGAAATTTAAAAAAAGGTCCAATAGTTTTTACTCAGTGATCAAATAATTTTTTCAGCAACCCAAACAAGCAGTGGAATTTTTTAAGTAGAGTAGCAAAAATCCATATTTTTTGACCTCCAATTCTTTTGACCACCAATTTTTTGTAAATAAAGAAAAGATGTTATTGTTTATTATTTTTAGTACACTTAAGTATAAGCTAAGGATATATTAAGATAATCTTAATTTTTCTTTGTTAACAGAAAATTGGTGGTCAAAAGAATTGGAGGTCAAAAAATGTGGATTTTTGCTACTGTACTTAAAAAATTCCAGTGTTTGTTTGGGTTGCTGAAAAAATTATTTGATCACTGAATAAAAACTATTGGACCTTTTTTTTAAATTTCTAATGTTTTAACTTGGAAAAAATCGATTTCGAAATATTTTTTAAAAATGTTCTGAAAAATGTCTATAAATTTTTTCATTTTCCACATCGACCCTCGTAAAACATTCATTATTTTCCCAATCTGGACGCTATTAAGCTTAAATTAAAGCTTGATAAATTACCTACATAACGTTTTTTTTTTAATACTTGTTTGATAATTATAACGTTTAGTTTTGTTAACTTTGTCATCTACTATAAAAAAGTTTCCAATGTATTGTCGCCCACTGTAATTTTAATGTTACCGATAACTGTAGAATGTTTATAAGAACTTTAATTTTATCGATTTATCGACAGCTACATAATTTTTATAAAAACTTTAATTTTATCGATTTATCGATAACTACACAGTTTTCTAAAGAAAACTTTAATTTTATCGATTTCTCGATAACTACCGAGTTTTCTAAAGAAAGATTTAATTTTATCGATGACTAAGAATTTTCTATAGAAAACTTTAATTTTATCTTTTATCGCGTATTTTGAAATTTTCTATAGAAAATTTTAATGTTATCGAATTATTAAAAACAAGAAATTTCTAAAGAAAATTTTAATGTTTTAATTATAACTGTAAAATTTTCTATAGAAAATTTTAACGTTATCGATTTATCGATAGGAAGAATTTGCTAAAGAAAATTGTGTTCCTATTAATAAATCGATAACTATAGAATTTTCTATAAAACCTTTCAATGTTATAAATGTATTGATAACAAAAATTGTTTATATAAAAATTTAATGTTATCGATTTATCGATAAGTATAAAATTTTGTTTAGAACATTTAAATATTATCGATAAATAGAATTTTCTTTAGAACTTTTTATAGAAAGCTTTAATCTGATCGCTTTATCGAGAACTATAGAATTTTCTATGGATAACTTTAATGTTTAGCTGTAGCATTTTTTATAGAAAATTTTAATGTTATCGATTTATCGATAATTAGAATTTTCTATAGAAAATTGTGATATTATCGATTAATCAATAAACACAGAATTTCCTTTAAAAATCTATACAAATTTTTATAGAAAGCTTAAATTCTACCGATTTTAATATACACTCTAAAAAACCCATGTAAACTTACTATTATAAATTGGGTAAATTTTTGTTGAATAGTACGCATTATGTGTTAATATAAACACTAAATGCGTATAATAAATTCAAACCAATTAAACGCAGCAAATTAAAAATGTTATCCGTTAATTCAAATATTTTACACACAAATGCGTAAATAAAATTGTCGAACAACATACATCCACACATGTTAAATAACTAAAACGCCAGATAAAAGTATAAGCTTCCGTAGCGTAGTGGTTGAGAAGTTTACTTTCAAATCAGAAGGTGGCGAGTTCGATGCTGGCTGGCGCCGCATGTTTTTTTTTTGTTATATTTTATTCACCTCTTTTTTTATTTAAATTGACCACATGTGGTCAATTTATTCAATTTATACATTCAGAGTAAAATTACCCAATTTATAGTAGGAGTCCAGTTTCCTACTATAAATTGGGTAGATTTCAACAAATTTTGATTAGAGTGTAGCTATAGAATTTTCTATAGAAATATTTAATGTTATCAGTTCATCGATAACAATAGAATTTTCTATAGAAAAGTTAAATATTATCGATTAGTCGTTAGCTGTAGCATTTTGTAGAGAAATTTTAATTTAATCGATTTATCGATAACTATAGAATTTTATGAAAAAAAAATGTTAGTGTTATCGCTTTATCTATAACAACAGAATTTTTTATTTAAAACTTTAATGTTATCGATTTATATCTAAATGCAAGTTTCCATAGAAAATTTTGACGTTATCGATTTATCGATATTAGAATTTTCAATAGAATATTATCAACTAATCCATAATTAGACTTTTCCACTAAAAACTTCATTTTTATTTACTTTTATAGAATTTTCTATAGAAAATTTTAATGTTATCGAATTATACAGGGCAACACTTTTTTTTTGCCCGGGTTCTGATAGCTAATTTTGGGTATTAGGGGTACGCTGATTTCAAATCTGGCTTCCGTTGTTTTGGGTCAGCTCTAGTTTTCGAGATATAGCCTAAGAAAACTTTGAAAATAGGCTGTTTTTGGCATGTTTGTGAGTCCATATTTACCAACACTTGTCTTACATCCAAAAAGTGAATGACGATTTTAGGTATGTTGGATATGCTAATTCCAAAAATGCTCTTACTTTTGTTGAGTCATCTTTAGTTTTGGAGATATCGCTAAAATAAAATTTTTAAATTTATTCCCTCGTTAATTTTGTCTGAATATTTATGCCATTTTTAATAACTCGAAAACTAAAGCTGTCAGAAAAAAGCTAATACCGGTTTTGGAATCCTGGCATCCAATATAGTTAAGTTCGTGTTTAAAACTGAGGCACTAAAATTTTTTTTGGAAATTATAGCCAAGCAAAATTGGTAAAAAACGTACTTTTTCGACTCTTTAACAGCGAATAGCTCGCGAACGCGAGCTGATGAAAACAATTGGATAACAGATTCGGAATCAGCACACTAAAATCCATATAAATCAGTTGTCAAAGGTCAGGCAAATTGAAAAAGGTAAAATTTTGTCAACCTGTGTTATCAATAACTATAGAATCTTCTAAAGAAAACTTTAAATTTATCGATTTAACGATAACAATATGTATAATTTTTTACAGAAAATTTTAAAAAAATTTAAAATTTTTACGAATTATCGTAAGCTATTTACGCTATTTTCTATGGAAAACTTTGATTTGAACGATAACTAGAATTTTCTATAGAAAATTTGAATGTTATCGATAACAAAACAATTTTCGAAAAAAACTTTAATAATTTCGATTTATCGCTTACTGTAGCAGTTCCTGCAGATAATTTTAACTTTATCGATTTATCGACAATTATCATTGTCTATAGAAAATTGTAATGTTATCGATTTATCGATAACTATAGATTTTTGTATAAAAAACTTTGAATTTATCCATATAACCATAGAATTTTTAAAAAAAAAATTTGTAAAAAATATTATTGTTCTCAATTTATCGATAACTATAGGATTTTCTATAGAAAATTTTAATGTTATCCATTTATCGATAACTATAGAAATTTCTTTAGAAATTTTTTATATTATCGATAACTATACATTTTTTTAGAAAGCTTTAAATTTATCGAAAAAATATTAACGTTATCGAATTATCGATAACTATAGAATTTTCTATAAAAAGTATTAATTTTATAAATCTATCGGAAACGAGAACATTTTCCATAGAAAATTTCAATGTTATTAATTTATCGAGAAATATAATTTTCTATTAATCGATAGTAACAGAATTTTCTATAAAAAAATTTTAATATTATGTATTTATATTTTGTGAGGATGTTAATTCTGGCTCGAGGTCATTTTTTTCTTTACTAATTAAAACCATGATATTCTCATAGCATAATTTTCAAGAAAATAATTTTTTGTTTTAAATTTATTTATGATGGTCATTTTTGCAAGACTTAATCGACACGTGTTTCGGAATTTGTCAGATTCCATTGTCAAGATTATTTAGCAAAAATAGAAACGATTTACTACAAAGTAGCAAACGAGTCTAATGACAAATCCTTTGTGCACAAACTAAAGTATTAATACATATTCGACTCTATCCACAATGTGAATTAGAAAGACGAAGAAATTGTACTATACTAGTAAAGCAACGATTGTCAATAACCAACAAAAATATTTAAAACATTTTACATACGATAGTCCATTGGACTACAACAATATGTTTTTTGTTGTTGTGAATGAAATTATACCATATTAGGGCTATTCATCACTATGGCGTGCCAACCATTATGTTCAAATTCTGATTAATTTTTATTAAAAAATAAAAATTGTTTTATTCGACCTTTAAAATATTATATTTTGTGAGGATGTTTATTCTGGTTCGAAGTCATTATTTTCTTTACTAATTAAAACCATGATATTCTCATAGCATAATTTTCAAGAAAATTATTTTTTGTTTTAAATTTATTTATGTATTTATCGATAACTGTAGAATTTTATATAGAAAACTTAAATTTTATCAGTTTTTCGATAACTAGAATTTTCTATAAAAAACTGGAATGTTATCGATTTATCGATAACTATGGAATTTTCTATAGAAATTTAAATGTTATCGATTAATCAATAACTTTTTAAGTTTTTTATCGAAAATTTAAATGTTATTGATTTTTCTATAACTACAGAATTTTCTATAATTGTAATTGTAATTTTACACTCAAAAAAATTTTACACTCAAAAAAATTTTACTCCCGAACTTTTTTTTTAACAGAATTTATTAAAATTTTGACAGTCAAAAACCAATTTCACTAAAATTCTGTTTTTTTTTTTACTGCGAACAAAAGCCATCAAAATGTTTTATGCAACAAATTTAACATTTTTACTAGTTTAGTCCGAAGTCAATCTATACTGACCATTTTTGCTTTAATTATTCTTTTGTTTTCCTTTAAAGATACTATAAACAATGCTTCAACCCTTTTAAAGTTAAATGTTGCCATTACTTTTAAAATCCTCTTAAATTTATGTGTCTTGCAGCTATTTAAACAACTATTCCATTCCATTGTTTCTATTTAAAAAACCATGCACCATTAAAAATTTCATTTATCCAATTGCATTTACAAACAATTCATTTAATAAACTGCCAAGCATTTTTTTATTGCTAAACTTTAAGTGTAAATTCTCTTTAGTTAACACTTTTTATTTTTGCAATTCCTTCGTTTTCCTCACTGCTTTTTTTTTTGTCATTCTAATATAAATTTTCTCACAACAGTGCACTGATAATCGTATTATATGCCGCTTTAGTTGTAAAAACGTTTAAAATAATTCGATTACTTATGAAGAGAAAAATAAAAAAAAAAAATTAAATTGGAAATTGGAAAACTTGCCGCGCTAATACATATTAACGATTATGAATGGTTCGATGATAATGATGATGATGATAAGGGAAACCAAAAATATTTTCTAAAAAACGGTTTTATGCGCTTAAAATTTGCAGCATAAAACGGAAAATATGCTTTTAAAAGTTAATTTTTCCTTAAAGATTCTACATAAAAACTACATTTCTACAAAAAAATTGTTTGATATAATTTTTTTTTTTTTTATAAAAAAAATTGCTTACTAAAAAAATTCCTTTAAATTTTTTAGCGAAATATTTTTCCTGTTTTCACCAATGCATAAAATTTGTATGCTTTTCTATCAAAATATGCAGTTTTTTGTAAAGTATGCTCTCAAAACACCAAAATATACCATAAAAATATGCTTTTATACTAAAATATGCTCTTAATACTAAAATATGCAATAATTTGCTGTAAAGACCAAAATATGCAAAAAAAAATATGCTCTAACGAATACATGCCAGATTTCTTAAATTTATCTGAAACAGATAAATATCTTACTCGTATATCAATACACTGCATAGGAAAAAAACATAAAATTGCATATTTTTGGTTTCCCTGATGATGATAATGGTCGGTGGGCATAATAATTTGTTATGGATACTTAAAACCACTGTGCAAGTATTTTTTTCCGCTAGTTTCATATTGCAAACGGTGTTTTGTATATTGTAGAACATCAATTTAGTAAAGTGCTATATGATGATATGCATGATATTGCAACGTCTGTTTCCGCATCCGTTTACAGAAACGCTACATGAACTCACACACACTCAAGCACAAAACACACACGCACAAACATGTGTGTTAGTTACCCAATTACACTCATATATGCATATTTACATGCATCTACTTACATTCATATGCATAATAAATAAACTCTCAATATTGTATAAACATCTACCTATCTACCTCATCATCAACATCATCATCGTCCTCATCATCATCTTCCTTAACATATTGATGCAAATTTACAAGGAAAATGAGTTAAAGATGTTGAATTTCTGCCCGTTTGTCTTTTCTGTCTATATGTCTCTCCATATGTCGTCGTCTGTCTTTGCATCTGTCTGTCTATGTGGCTGGCTGCGTATAATGTATGCTTAAGTATGCTTATTTTCTATGTTTAATATTGGAAACTAAGTTTGGTATAAGTAGTAAACTATGCTATACGTAGGGTGTTCAATAATTGTTAAGCCTTAGAATTTAAGAATTTTTCTATAGGAAATTTTCATGTTATCGTTAGCTATAGAATTTTTAAGAAAATTTTAGTTTTATCGATAACTGTAAAATTTTCTCTCGAAAATGTTATCAATTTATCGATATCTATAAAATTTTTTTAAGACAATTTTAATTTTACCGGTTAAGCGTTTACAATAGATTTTTGCATTTAAATGTTATCGATAATCATAAATTTCTTTAAAAAAAAATTTTATGTTATCGATCTATCCTAATGTTATTGCTTTATCGATAACTTAAGAATTTTCTATAGAAAAATTTGAATCATCGATAACTTCGGAATTTTCTATAGACAATTTAAGTGCTATCGATTTACCGATTACAAAAAAATTTTAGTGTTATCGATTTATCAATATCTATAGAATTTTCTATAGAAAATTTTATTATTGTCGATCTATTGATAACTATAAAATATTCTATAGAAAATGTTAATGCTCGATTTCTCGATAACTATGAAATTTTCTATAGCAAATTTTAATAATATCGATTTATCGATAACTACAAGCTGAATTCACAATGACGGAGTACTCTGTGCCAGAGAGTGGATTTTGGTCCTTTCTCTTTTGCACTAACACATTTTTTGTATGTTGTCTTCTTTATTTTTAGAGATGGTACTGTGCAGTACAGAGTACTCCGACATTGTGTCGTAGCCTTTAGGAACATTTTAACGTTATCAAATTATCAAAAACTATAGAATTTTCGTTAGAAAATCGTTAGAAAATTTCAAATCGAAATTTTTAATATAAAACTTTAGTGATATCGATAACTCAAGAATTATCGCTTTATCGATAACTGTAGAAACTTAGGAAAAATTTTAATGTATCGATTTATTGATATCCCTACATTTTCTTAAAAAATTTAAATGTTATCGATAACTCTAGAATTTTTTTATTATTATTTTTTTTATTAGAATTTTTTATTATTATATACTTATCGATAACTGTAGAAACTTATGAAAATTTTTACGTTATCGATATCTGTAGAATTTTCTATAGAAAATCGTTAGAAAACTTTAAATCAAAATTTTTAATATAAAACTTTAGTAATATCGATAGCTCAAGAATTATCGCTTTATCGATATCTGTTAAATTTTCTATAACCAATTTTAATGTTATTAAGTTACCGATATCCTTAGAATTTGCTATAAAAAATTTAAATTTTATTGACATCCCTACATTTTCTACAAAAAATCCCTACATTTTCTATTAAAAATTTAAATGTTATCGATAACTCTAGAATTTTATATAGTCAATTTTAATGTTATAGATTTTTCGATAACTCTAAAACTTTCTTTCAAAAATTTCTATTGAAATTTTAGTGTAGTCGTTTTATCGATAACTATACAATTTGAGGCAGAAAATTTTAATGCTAACGACTTATCGATAACTAAGATTTTTTAATAGCAAATTTTAATGATATGAATAACAGTGGAATTTTTTTAATAAAAATTTTAATGTTATCGATAACTATAAAATTTTCTATAGATCATTTTAATGTTATCGAAAGCTTTAGAATTTTATATAGAATATTTGAATAATAATAGAATATTTTAATAAAAAATGTTTATAGAAAATTTTCTATGTTATCGATAAATCCAAAATGTTCTATTCATTAAAATTTGTTACTTAAAAAATTTCATAATTATCGATAAGTCGATAGCATTAAAATTTTCTGTCGAAAATTTTATAGTTATCGATAAAAACGACTACACTAAAATTTCAATAGATATTTTTAAAAGAAAGTTTTAGAGTTATCGGAAAATCTATAACATTAAAACTGACTATATCAAATTTTAGAGTTATCGATAACATTTAAATTTTTTATAGAATATTCTAAGGATATCAGCAACTTGATAACATTAAAATTGTTTATAGAAAATTCAACAGATATCGATAAAGCGATAATTCTTGAGTTATCAATATCACTAAAGTTTTGTATTGAAAATTTCGATTTGAAATTTTCTAACGATTTTTTAACGAAAATCTAGACTACACAAAAATTTCAGTATAATTTAAAATATTTAGAATTTTCTAAAAATACTTTGATGTTATCGATTTATCAACAACTCTTTCTATAGAAAATTTAAATGTTATCGATCAATCAAGAACAATAGAATTTTCTACAGAAAATTTTAATGTTATCGATAACTATAGAATTTTTTTATAGAAAATATAAATGTTATCGAAAACTCTAGAATTTTCTATAGAAAATTTAAATGTTATCGATTTATCGATAGCTTTTAATTTTTCAATGTTATCGATAACTTTAGAAGTTTCTACAGAAAATTTTAATGTTATCGATTTTTCGATAGCTCCAGAATTTTCTATAGAATACTTTAATGTTGTCGATATATCAACATCTCTAGAATTTTCTACTTTTTAATGTTAGTGATTTATCGATAACAATAGAATTTTGTATGGAAAATTTTAATGTTATCGAGTTATCGATAATTTTCTAAAGATCACTTTAATGTTATCGATAACTCTCGAATTTTCTTTAAAATATTTTAATGCTATCGATTTATCAATATCTGTTGAATTTTTAATAGAAAATTCTTATGTTATCGATTTATCGATAACTCTTCAATTTTCCATAGAAGATTTTAATGTTTTCGATAAATCTGGAATTTTTTATAGAAAATTTTATATAGACTATAGAAAATTTTTATATTTTCTATTAATCGATGACTATCGAATTTTCATTAGAAAATTTGGTTATTATCGATAGATATGGAATTTTCTATACAAAATTTTAATGTTATCGATTTATAGATAGTCCTACAATTTTCTATATAAAACTTTTAATATCACCGATAACTCTAGAATTTTCTACAAAAAATTTATTTGTTTTTAATTTTTTGGTAACTAGAATTTTCTATAGAAAACTTTAATGTTATCGATTTATCGATAACTATAGAATTTTCTATAGAAAATAGTAAAGTTATCGATTTATCGGTAACTGTAGAATTTTCTTCTTAACATTTTAATGTTATCGATTTATCGATAACCATATATAAATCGATAACTATAGAATTTTCTATAGCGAATTTTAATGTTATCGATTTATCGATAACCTACAATTTTTATAGAAAATTTGAATGCCCTTGATTTATCAATTAGCATTTCCTACAGAAAATGTTGATGTAGTCGATTCATTGACAACTCTAGAATTTTTTATGATCAATCTTAATGTTATCGATTTATCTATTACTCCAGAATTTTACATAGAAATTTTGAATACTATTGATAACTCTTAAATTTTCTATAAAAAATGTTAATGTTATCGATAACTATATAATTTTCTATAGAATATTTTAATATCAAATAATCAATAAGTATAGACATTTTTAATATTATCAATTAATCGATAACTATAGAACTTTCTGTGGAAAATTTTAATATTATCGATTAATCGATAACTATGGAATTTTCTATAGAAAATTTTAACGAAAGTTATAGAACTATTTTTTAGAACATTTTATTTTGATATTGATTTATCAATAACCAATGAAAATTTTAATGTAATCGATTTATCGATAACTATTAAAAATTATCGAAAAATCAATAACGTTTATATTTTCTATAGAGAATTTTAATGTTAACGATTTATCGATAACTATAAAATTTTCTATGGTTATCGATACATCGAAATTTTCTATAGAAAATGTTATAGTTATCGATAAGTCGATATGATTAACATTTTTTATAGAAAATAAAATGTTATAGTTATCTATAGAAAATGTTATAGTTATCGATAAATCGATATTAAATTTTTTATAGAAAATGCTAGATATCGATAAAACAATCACATTAAAAGCTTCTATAAAACATTCTATAGCTAGCAATAAATTCTTAACATTTACATTTTGTATAGAAAATTCTATAGTTATCGATAAATCGATAACATAAAAATTCTCCATAGAAATTCCATAGTTATCGATAAATCGATAAAATTAAAGTTGGCTGTGTAAAATATTTTATTTATCGATAATTCGATAACATTAAAATTTTCTATAGATTTTCAATTTATCGATAACAATAACATTAGCTTTTTCGATATTTTGATAACTAAAAAATTTTGTATACAAAATTTCAATGTTATCGATTTATCGATAGCTATAGAAATTGCTAAAGAGAATTTTGAATGTTATCGATATCTGTAGAAATTTCTATAACAAATTTATTCTTATCGATAAATATAAACATTTCTATACAAATCGATGACATTAAAAGTTTCTATAAAGCATTCTAAAGTTATCAATAAATTCTGAAAATTAACATTTTGTATAGAAAATTTTATAGTTATCGATAAATCGATAACATAAAAATTCTCCATAGAAATTCAATATGTAAAATATTTTAGTTATCGATAATTCGATAACAATAAAATTTTCTATAGATTTTCAATTTATCGATAACAATAACATTATCTTTTTCGATATTTTGATAACTAAAGAATTTTGTATACAAAATTTTAATGTCATCGATTTATCGATAGCTATAGATATTGCTAAAGAGAATTTTTAGGTTATCGATAACTGTAGTAGTTTCTACAAAAAATTTATTCTTATCGATAAATATAAAATTTTCTATACAAAACTTTTATGTTATCGATTTATCGAGAACAATAGAAAATTTTGATATTATCTATTTATCGATAACAATCGATATTATCGATAAATCCATAACATAAACATTTTATATAGACAATTTAAATGCTAAGAAATATTTAATGATATGGATTTCTTTTTAACAATAGAAATTTTTATATTATCGATGGATTCGATTACTATAGAATTTTATATAGAAAAACTTTATGCTATCGATTACTATAAAAAATTTTTATCGACAAATTGATAACTATACAACTTTCTATAGAAAATTTTAATGTTATGAATAAATTGCTAACTTAAAATTTTCTATAGATAATTTTTATGATATCGATAAATCGATAACTATAGAATTTTCTATAGATCATTTTAATGTTATCGATAACAACGAAATTTTCTACAGAAAATTTCAATTTTATGCAGAAAATTATAATGTTATCGATCGATCGAATTTTCTATAAAAAACTATAGCGTTATCGATTTATTGGTTTTTATAGAATTAAAAAAAAAAATGTTAATGATATCAACTTATCGATATCTAAAGAATTTTCTAAAGAAAATTTTATTGCTTTCAAATTATCAATAACTATAAATATAATGTTATCAATTTATCGAAAACTTTTAGACTTTATCAAAAATATCTCAAAATCTATTATTTTTTAAAAACAACCCTCGTATAAATATATATAATATTAATATTTGCATCATCATATTGCCATGCAATATATTAAAATTATGTTTATGCAACATCTTACACTCCCACCCACAATCCTCCTTTTATGGTATCACATGCATATTAAACATACAAACATAATCAAAATGTTACTCTTACAATTTATAAGCAGCAATATGCATAAATTTGATATGTACGTTGTACGACAAAATCAGATTGAAATATAAATATAAACTTATGATTATATAATATCCTGTAATCCCTGGAAAAAAGAAATGAAATTTCAAACTATTATTTTAAATCAAATTTTTATTTTATATTTTTTTAACCATTTTTTTTTTTAAGTAATTTCAATTTTTTGCACATTTTTTCCAAATATTATTTAATAAATAAATAATATTAAACGTTTTCCATAGAAACGCGCTTGAAATTAGAGATGGGCGCGTGAGTGGATTTTGACTCACACTCACTCACGCTCACGCAAAAAATAATCGAATCACTCACTAATCACTCACGCAATTTTTTTTGTTACTCACGCTCACTCACTATTCACGTGAGTAATACAAAAGTTACTCACGCTCACGCGTGACTCACGCAAGATTCAATCACGCTCACGCGTGAGTCACCCAAAATCTACTCACGCAATAAAATTTCTTACCAAAAAAAGAAAAAAATTAAAAAAAAAAAATTTTTACAAAAAATTAAAAAAAAATTGGGCAAATCAAAATATCTAATCACGCAAATTCACGCAAAAAATAAATGACTCACTCACAAATCACTCACTCAGATTTTTTTTCAACTCACACTCACTCACAATCACGTGATTGAAATGAAAATCACTCACACTCACGCGTGATTCACGCGTGATTCACGTGAATCACGCAAATCACGTGACCAGCTCCCATCTCTACTTGAAATACTTGTTGTTATTGTTTTTAACACCTAGTTGTTGTTTTGTTTGCTTTTACTTGTTTTTTTGTTACGTTGTATTTGTATACGTTCTAGGGGATATTATTTACTTAATACACACACACACACAAAAGTAAACTTTTTAACACGTGTGAAACAAATTTATATATGGGGCATTCCATGTTAAATCGGACACTTTGAAAATTTTTTTTTTAGATTTTCCCAATTTGTTTACAGTTTTTAGTACATTTCGAAAACTCTTTCGTGGTAAGTTTTCAGATTTTTTTGATGACCCGTTCAAAAGATATCGAATTTTTAAAAATTGGTAATTTGTTCCTTTACTCAAACTTCTTTTACTCATAACTTCTACAATAACACAGTGATACAAAATCGAACTTTCGGAATCGGAATGGGATGAAACCAAAAGCAAATGAAAGCTGACGTTTTCCATAACAAAACCCTCAAGGCCTTTTTTTTAGGTCAGAGCTAGATTTTATTTTACACGCATTTAAAGTTGGTGATTTTAAAGCATTTAAAGTTTTTGTGTACTAAACATGTCCTACTTTAAAGGCCCCTGGTGGTGCCCTTACTGTACATGTAGGGTCCAGTTTCCAAACTTAAGCTCAAAATTACTTCAGCTATGACTGGTATGAATTTTCCTGCAATCGGTCCAGTACCTATTTACTGTATAGCCAAATTATTAAAATAACCACTGTACACCGTTGCGTATGATTGTTATTTAAAGGCAATTACAATATTAATCATTCGCCACTAATACAGTTTTCAAGCATTTATTATTATAATTATAATAAAAGTGCACTAACTTCAAATGCGTGTAAAACAAAATCTAGCTCTGAACTAGGAAAATGCCTTGAGGGGTTTGTTATGGAATATGTCAACTTTCATTTGCTTTTGGTTTCATCCCATTCCGATTTTGTGTGTTGCACTGTGTAATGGTCCAAATTTAAAATTTTTTTCTTAAAAATTTTTGTTTTTTTACGCAATTTAAAAAAAAAAAATCCCAAAAATTCTTAAAAGCGCTCTAGTATGCGATTTTTAAGTTTTAAAATTTAAATCTCATTTTTGAAAATGTTTGTACTCTTCGATTTTTTTGAAATTTGTTTGTGTAAAACTTCTATCGATTCTACAAATTTTTTGCCCAGGAGGATTGTGGGATAACAATTATTACTATTTTGTAAAATTTTTTTGAAAAACTTTTGTTGTAATATTCCAATCTTAAAATCATTTCTACTGCTCCAATGGTGTGTCATAGAGGGGTCATTTATGAGACCGACCCCCATTAATTTTTACGTCTTAACATTTCTTTGGAACAAACTAACACCCTATCTCCAATTTCTAAGGGGGCTCCCACACAAAACGACATTTTTTTAAATTTGCTCCAACCGCTCTAACTGCCCTAATAGTGCCCTTAGAGCAACAAAATGTATGACCGACCCACAATATTTTTTTAGTCCAAACAATTTCTCTGAACACACCCTCTATCTCTAATTGTTAAGGCGGTCCCCATACATTTTTTTTTTATTTTTTGTAAATTTGTTTTATTTAATCAGCTTCTACCGGTCCAATGGTGCGTCCGAGAGGGGTCATTAGTGGGACCGACCCCCATTTATTTTTACCCTAAAACATTTTTTTACAAAATACCAACGCCCTATCTCCACTCCCTAAGTAGGCTTCCATTCAAAATAACATTTTTATAAAATTTGCTCCGTTATTTGTATGGGAGCCTACCTACTTAGGGAGTGGAGATAGGGCCTAGGTATGTTTTAACAAAATGTTGTAGGGTTAAAATAATTGGGGGTCGGTCTCACTAATGACCCCTCTCGGACGCACCATTGGACCGTTAGAAGCTGATTAAATAAATCAAATTTACCAAAATTAAAAAAAATTGTATGTGGACCGCCTTAACAATTAGAGATAAATTGAAGGTGTGTTCAGAGAAAATGTTTGGACTAAAACAAATATTGTGGGTCGGTCATACATTTTGTTGCTCTAAGGGACTATTAGGGCAGTTAGAGCGGTTGGAGCATATTTTAAAAAATGTCGTTTTGTGTGGGAGCCCCCTTAGAAATAGGGTATTAGTATGTTCCAAAGAAATGTTAAGACGTAAAAATTAATGGGGGTCGGTCTTATAAATGACCCCTCTATGACGCACCATTGTAGCAGTAGAAATGATTTTATATATATATATGTCCTTTATTTAATTAAATATAATATAAATACAAATTGTAGAATAAAATACTTAAATAAAATGTTCACGAAGAACATAGGGCGTCAACAAATTCTCTCCATTTATTACGATCTCTGGCAAGTAGCTTAATTTCGTTCCATGTTTTTTGAGCTGATTCGTGTTCATTTCGTATGCACCGGATCCATGTATTACGTGGTCGGCCTGGATGTCGTTGACCTTGAGGGTTCCACTCAAGTGCAGCTCTGGCAATATCATTTGCTGGTCGCCTGAGAATATGGCCGATCCATGTCCATTTACGTTTCTTAATATCAAATTCGATGGGACAACAATCTGCCATATTCCAAAGGGCTTCATTTGATACCCAATTTGGCCAGTATATACGTAAAATCTGTCTCAGACACCGATTCACGAAAGTTTGTATTTTCTTCATGGCCAGTTTTGTAAGGCTCCATGTAGTGCAACCATACAGCAGCACAGATTTTACGCTACAGTTGAATATACGCAACTTAGTTTTCTGGGATATGTTGTTAGCGCGCCAAATTTTGTGCAGTTTGAGGAACGCAACACGGGCCTTGTTGATTCGGTCACCAATGTCGGCTACAGAGCCACCGTCTTTTACAATTTTACAACCAAGATAGTTGAAAGATTCTACATCTTCCATTACGGTACCATCCACAATAAGGGGCGATGAAATATTGGTACCGATACGCATCAGCTTTGATTTTTTAAAGTTAATTCTCAATCCTACTTGTTTGGCGTTTTCGGAGAGTCTCTTTATCTTAGCTTCAATATCTGCAAAGCGATGGGCCATTAGACAAATGTCATCTGCGTAGTCTATATCATTTAGGTACTCCATCATATTCCATCGAATGCCGGTAGGGGCCTCACTATTTGTCTTTTCCATTACACAGTCTAAAAGAAGAATGAATAATGTGGGAGACAGGACACAGCCTTGCCTTACGCCTGTAACGGTTGTGTAAGGTTGGCTTTCCCTTCCGTTAAATCGGACCTTACACTCTGCGTCTTTGTACAGCTCGCGTATTAGAGTGACTATTTTTTCAGGTATACCTTTACCAATTAATGCAGACCACAAAGAATTTCGGGATATTGTGTCGAAAGCACGTTCAAAATCTACGAAAAGCAGGTATAGGGGTGTGTTGTACTCTGCCGATTGCTCAATAATAATGCGTAGAGTATTGACGTGATCGACACAAGATCGTCCAGGCCGAAAACCTGCTTGTTCATTACGAATAGTTTGTTCTACCACTGGTGAAATTCGCTGTAGTAGTAGAATTGCCATCACTTTCCCTATAGCGTTAAGCACGGTAATACCGCGCCAGTTTTTGCACTGAGTAAGGTCACCCTTTTTAGGGATTGTGACTACTACACCCTCTTTCCAATCTGCAGGAATTTGATTGTTGAGCCATGCACGTCTTATCAGTGGAGTCAGAACTTCAGCTAATGTATCAGCACCATATTTTAATAGCTCGGCGGGTATGTTGTCGGGACCAGACGATTTACAATTTTTCAGCTGTTTTAATGCCGCTGCCACTTCGGAACATGACGGGGGATCAGTAGAAATATCCCTTCTTGGATTGCGTCGTGTAGAAAACGTTACCGGATCAGCCTGGTTGTAGTTGTTGTTTTCAGTTGATGCCTGTGATGAGAAGTGTTCGCGCCACCGTTCTAGTTGTTGATCTGTGGTGGTTAGCTCTGTACCATCATTTGCTTTAAGCGACATAGTGCCTCGTATATTGTTACCGCTCATCTGCTTAATGGCAGAGTAAACTGCACGCAGATTGCCTGTGTTGGACGCTTTTTCGGCTTGTTCCGCTATACCATTAAAATATTTTTCTCGATCAGCCCGTACCATATAATTAACTTTCCGAGAAGACTGGCGGAGAAAATGATTTTAAGATTGGAAAATTACAATAAAATTTTTTCAAAAAATTTTAAAAAATAGTAATAATCGTTATCCCACGATCTTCCTGGGCAAAAAATTTGTAGAATTGATACAAGTTTTACACAAAAAAATTTCAAAAAAATCGAAGAGTACAAACATTTTCAAAAATGAGATTTAAATTTTAAAACTTAAAAATCGCATACTAGAGCGCTTTTAAGAATTTTTTGGTATTTTTTTTTTTTTTAAATACGTAAAAAAACAAAAATTTTGAAAAAAAAAAATTTAATTCGGACCATTATTGAAGAAGTTATAAGTAAAAGAAGTTTGAGTAAAGGAACAAACTACCAATTTTTAAAAATTCGAAATCTTTTGAACGAGTCCTCAAAAAAAAAACTGAAAATTTACCACGAAAAAGTTTTCGAAGGCTACTAAAAACTGTAAACAAATTGGGAAAATCTAAAAAAAAAATTTTCAAAGTGTCCGATTTGACATGGAATGCGCCATATATTTTATTTTTTTAACACATGCATAATACTTTTATAGGATATCATGGACAATGAAAATATGTATGCATGCATATGCATGCATATACTGCATAATAAAAAGTAACAATTTATATTGTTTAATATTAGTGGGCTTATCACAACTCGATTTTTTTCCTGAAAAATTTATTTTCACTAAATTTTTTTTCACTCAAATTTTTTTTACCAAAATTTTTTTTCCCTCAAATTTTTTTCACAATTTTTTTTTTTTTTCAAATTAAGTTTTTTGCAATAATCTTTTTTACATTATGTGTGATATCAACATATTCTGCAAGTCTGAATTTAGTTTTTTACCATCCCCTCTTTCATTTTTTGAATTACCTTAACTTGTTACTCAATACAATGAAAATTTAAATCCCCCTACTGTAAATGCGTATTAATAATTTACATACACTCGTATTTACTGTAAAAAACAGCAGCACTTTATTTATTCCTGTAGAGTTCAGTTCATGTATGGAGGGTAACATTATATACTCTTTTGTATGAAAAGGATGAATTGAAATTTTATAAACAATATTGAATTTTGTGTTTTGATACTCAACAATCAAGCTATTATTGTAAATATTTCTTAATTGGATGGCTAAAATTTTATTGGTTTTATGAAGGGATTCTGCTAATTAAAGCAACAAAGGTGTTGTAGAAGAACATTTTAAATTCTGAGAACAAAATTTAAGTAGAACATTTTTTTTCATTCTATTTGAAACACCTTGAAATATATATAATTTGTTAAAGACAAATTTAACAATACTAATCGTTATTATTAAAAAACGAGTATTATTAAAAAAAAAATGGTGTGTTCGTAATTTAAAAAGCTTTAATTTAAGCTTGATAACGTCTTGATTGAGCAAATATTAAATAAAATACGAGGGTCGCGCTGGAAAATGAAATTATTCATAGACATTTATCAGAACATTTTTTTAAAATATTTATAAGTCAATTTTTTCCAATTTTAAACATTAAAAATTTTTAAAATGGTCCAATAGTTTTTATTCAGTGATCAACAAATGTTTCCAACAATCCAAACAAAAAATTACATTTTTAAAGTACAGTAAAAGAAATCCGCATTTTTGGACTTCCAATTCTTGTGACCACCCGTGTAAAAAAATAATTAAATCAAGACATATCTCCTTTGATAAAAACATATATGGATCATATATAAATGGATATAATCAGATCTACTCCATATATATTCATATCTGCTTCAGATATGTTTTGATCCGTAAATTGAGTCTATCTGACAATTTTACATATATGAACATATCTGAAAATGTCTGATCATATATGTCATATATGCCAGATAGACTCAATTTACGGATCAAAACATATCTGAAGCAGATATGAATATATATGGAGTAGATCTGATTATATCCATTTAGATATGATCCATATATGTTTTTATCAAAGGAGATATGTTTTGATATAATTATTTTTTTACACGGGCACCAATTGAACTTTATTTTACTAATTTTCTAAAGAATTCTGATGATGGGAAAATTGGGAAATCCCCGAAACGATCGTCAATTCATTTTTGAAAATTGCCAAATTTTTTTAAAGCATTTAATGGGAAAATAATGGCTATTTAATGGGAGAATATATCCTAATAAAGAAAGTAGAGTTAACATAAGTACTTGTTGTGTTAATTCATAATCGGGAAATTTGCCTCGAACTGGAATAAACACTATTTCATTTATTGACAAATATAGATTTTTTTATAGAACATTTAAGTGTTATCGATCCCTATAGAATTTTTTATAGCAGTTTTTAATATTTTGATTTATCGACAACTTTTAAATTTTCTATAGAAAATTTTAGTGTTATCGATAACTATAGATTTTTATATAGTGAGTTTAATGTTATCGATTTATCGATAACTATAAACTTTTCTAAAGACATGTTAATGTTATCAATTTATCGTTGTTTGTTGAAAACACGCTACTTCGAATTTTCTATAGAAATTTTGAATGTTATCGATTTTTCGGTAAACTATCGAATTTTCTATAGAAAATGTTATTGTTATCGATTTATCGAATACTGCAGAATTTTCTTTAGAATATTCTGATTTTAAAAATTTAATGTTATCGAATAATCGACAACTGTAAATTTTCTATAGAAAATTATCGTGTTATCGAATTATTTTTAGTTTTATTGATAATTATTGAATTTTGTACGTAAGTTTTTATTTCTATTGATTTTTCGATAACTATGACTTTTCTATATAATTTTTATAGTGTAATCGACTTATCGATAACTTAGAATTGCTTTGGTATGCATTAAAGTGTCATTGATTTATCGTATATTCTATTGAAAATCTTAATGGTTAACTTCTTCTAGATATGTCGACCTTTTTCAATTTCAAATTTATTTTTGTTTAGAATTTTTCTAAAATGGGCTTTCAAGGTCACTATTTTAAAAAGTAAATAAAAGACTATTTATTCATTTTCAAACTCCGACGTTTCGCTGGGTATTTTCCAGCATCTTCAGGGATGAATTTTATTTAATCTGGCAACATTACAAAATAGAATAGAGAAAAATAATACACTGGTTTTAAAACAACAACAATGATCAATAACAATAAAATATTACAACTTACAAATATTCTTTCGTCAATTTTTTTCACATTAAATTCTTTAAAAAACAAAACGTTTTACACAATAAAAATTATACCACATAAAACACAAATTTAATTTAAAAAAAAATAATAATAAAATAATTGAAAAATAAATAAAAATATCACAGTTGTTTCTTCTTTAATGTTACGTATCACAGTAGTAGATTAAAACTAAGTTATTGCTATGGTGTATATTGCATTAATATTATCTAAATCCTCTCTTTTGTTAACTACATATTTAGATTTTTGCTGAATTCTTAAACTTTCTAATGTATAGCGCTTATTTTCTACTCTTTCCTTATTTAAAATTCTCACATCATCAATATTTATATTGTGTTCCTTCTCTATACAATGGACTGCAAGTGCAGTTGAAGATCTATTATGTTTTATATCTGCTTCGTGTTCAGCTAACCTCGTCCCTAAGCTTCTTTTTGTTGTACCAATGTAAAGTTTCCCACATTCTTCGTCTTCCTTTCCTACACATTTAATTTCATACACAACGTTGCTTTGCTGTGTTTTTTCTACTTGTGTTTTTGTTCTTTTAAATAGTGCGTTAATTGTTTTGTTTGCTTTGTGTGCTATTGAAACATTTTCGTTCCCGAGTAAAAATTTTTGTATGGAGCAATATATGTTCTTATATTATTCCAGATCTGTTGATAGATCCGAGATTTGAAAGATCAGCACTGATCCGAAAAATGGATCGCTAAGATTAGATCAGTTTTAACCGGACGGATACAATTTGATCCGAAAAGTGGGTTTATCTAATTAGATCAGTTTTAATCGGTGGGATACAATTTCATCCGAAAAATGGTTGGAACTTATTGGACCAAGACAAAAAAAAAAGATTTTTTTAGCTGGATAAAAAAAGATAAAATTTCATACGAAAGAAAAAAAAAATACCCGAGTAAAAAAAGTTATATGACGCAATATTTAATTATATATGAACAGATATGCTTTTATGTAAATCCATATTAATTTTGATCCGAAAATTGGCGGATCGAATATTATACGATTATATCAAATTCTATTATTTTTGATAAAATAATATCAAATTTGATTAAGTTTGATCCCAAAAATGGGTCTATCTAATTGTATTAAATCATATCTTATCTGTTAAAATTAGATAAATTTTTATATAATAAGATGAAATTTGGTAAAATTTTTTGGAATTTTAAACGTGAAATTAGAAATTATTTTATCAGTTTGGATATATTATCATTTAGAAGAGTTTTTATTGCATTCTTTGGATTTTTTTCTGGACTTAGCAAATTATTAAAAATTTGTCAATTTTTTTTTCTAAAATCATTTTTAAGGGATTTAAAAATTCCAAAAAATGTTTGTGTCTTAGAACATTTAAAAACATTTTTCCGGAACTTAAAAATTTTTCGAAAAAAATAAAATTTTTCCTAAAAACATTTTCAATGTCTTTTTTACTCCAAAATAAATTGCCAAAAAAAAATTTTGTGTCCGGGACTTTGGAAAATTTTCATAAAATTTTTTAGGACTTGAAAATTTTTTATTTTTTTTTAATTGCCCGGGACTTACAATTAGAAAATTTTAACATTTTTTTTCGGGATATAATTATAAATAAAATCATATATCTATTTATCTGCCATATCTAAAAATTCAGGACCTTATATGTCATATCTAATTTCATATAGATCGGTATATCAATAGATATGAATATGTATGTTATCATATTAAAAAATAAGGAAAAATACAATGCTATATATAAACTTATATGTCCATATCAATGTTCATGCATAACCATATATAAATATAAATAATTATATAATAGCATATATGATTATATCAGATCTTTTTTACTCGGGTATTACAAAAAACTTTAGATAAAATTTTATCCGAAAAAAAAATCTATTTTTAGAACTATATATAATTTAATCCGAACAATAAAATCTATTTTTAGAACTGATAAAGTTTTATCCAAACAATTTTTTTCAATATTAAGATATAAATATATATAATTAAAATTTATTTAAAAAAAAAAAAAAAAACTTCGAGCGGCGGGGGAATCGAACAGCTACCAACTGTTTTGTAATCGCAATCTCTACCCTCTGACCCAGCGGACGTTGTTAATAAATGACAACTTTAAAAGACTATGTTTTAAAAAAACTTAAAAAATTTTTGAAAATAGTTTATCATATATAATTATATCAAGTTTAACTTATATATAATTAAATCCAGTTTATCTTATCGGGTATATGATTGTATCAAATTATATTCGACTTGAATTTGAACAAAATTTTAAAAAAGACTTAGAAAATTTTTGCTAAAATTTGTGATTTTTTTTTTTTTAGTTTATTTGCTGAGCTAATAGGGGTTTAATACTGAGTTCAACAACATGATTTTCATCTTCCAATGCTCTTAATTTTCCAAGTTATAAAGCTTTAAAGTAAAAACGGTTTTTGACTTATGAGCTTCACATTTTTCATCGGATCCAAATTTTCTTTCTGCCGTTGTATATTTAATAAAAATACCTTTAAAATGGTATAAAACATGTATAAACTTTTTTACTCACCAACGGCCAAATAATGAGTTTTAAGTTTTTTTCGGAAGTTTTTTCAGACAAAAATAATTTTATCTGAAAATATTGCCCACATAAGTTCGAACCAAATACACTTTTAATTATTGGCAACAAATAAAGCTTTGATTTGAGCTTGATCTGAGGACTTTAGCTCTCTTAAAACCAGAGATATTGATGGTTAAACATTAAAGTTTTAAAATATTTTTTTCTTCGGATTAAATAATATATAATTATATCAAAATATAATTATTTTTGAAATATTTTTGTTAAAATTCAGGGATTTTATTTTTTTTAAAATTTGAAAAACGAAAACGCATTAAAAAATCATTTAGATTAAAAAAAAATTAAAAAAAAAATATTTTTTTTCTTGACTTAGTCGGGAATCGAACTCAGGGTCCTCAAGAATTATATATTATCATATATGATGCAATATAGAAAGTTATATTACTATATATAAATAATATTTATTTCTAAATATTATCATAAAAAATAAATTAATCAATATTTTTAAGTTTAGTAAAAAATTAAAGCTTCTAAAACATATTTTCTTTAAAAAAAAAATTAAAAAAAACAACTTTTTTTCTTAGCTCAGCCGGGGATCGAACCGAGGGTCCCTAGGAACCATATATTAACTTATATGATGTAATATATAAAATTATATAACTATAAATAAATAATATTTATTTTTCGATTTTATCATAAAAATTTAATTATTCAATATTTTTAAGTTTAGAAAAAACAAAAAGGTTTAAAAACATATTTTCTTTTTTAAAAAATTAAAAAAAAAATAGTTTTTTTCTGGGTTGAGCCGGGAATCGAACTCGGGGTCCCCAAGCATCATATATTATCTTATATGATCTTATATAAAGTTACACACAACTATTTAAGTTATATGCATTTTTTAAACATTTAACTTTTAAAATCCAATATGCATTTTTTTAAGTTTTAAAATACAATGGATTAAACAGATTTTTTTTCTATTTAAAAATTTATAGAATTTATATATATTTTTTTTGACTGATTTTAGGTGCTTTGAGAATCATATATAATTATACAAGCTCTCTTGTATACTTAAATAAAAATATATATGATGCAACATTAAAAAAAAATATTGAAATACTGTCATATAAAAGTATGCATAATTATATATAAAATTTTGTGAAAGAAAAAAATATTTTTTACCTTATACAATTGTATAACATTTTATATGGCATTACATGTGCCACCATTTAAAATTATATATAGAGTTTAAAAAAAATTGTATTTATATGGTACCTTACAAAACTATATACGGTATCTCATAAGCCATTTATAATTATATCTTTGATAATATTAAAAAAATAAATGTTTGATGCCATGTATAGTTTTATATAACTGTATATAGAGTTATATGTGCGACCATATATAATTATATTTGAAATTTTTTTTTTTCGTTTTTTAAGATGGAACCATATATAGTTTTAAATGGTTTCTTGTAAGTCATATATAATTACATATATAATGATATTGGATTTTTTTTAAATATGCTCGTATACGTTATTTGATATTAAGTTACATATAAATATGTATGCAATCAGATTAAGTTATATGTGTCACATATGATTATGTCTCCCACATGTATTTATATATTAATATGGTTATCATTAGATATAATTTTATATAACTCCATTTAAAAAATTTGGAAAAACTCAATGCGAGATATAATTATGTACTTTGTTTGATATGAAAACATATTATTTCATATGGCTATATATACATACATCAAATAATGTAAAATTATATGTATTCATTTTTACTCGGGTTGTTTATTATTTCTTTAAGTTGTGCATTTTCAGTAAGTTTAGGAATAAACGGCAGGCTGTAAAATTGTTTGGTGCTGCCAATGGTTAACAATAGAATTTAAAAAAAATATATGTTATCGATTTATCGATAACTATAGAATTTTCTATAGAAAATTTTAGTATTACCGATTTTTCGTTTATTATAGAATTTTTATGCATTTATAACTACAAATTTTAATGTTATCGATAGAATTTTTTCTTATCAATTTATTTATATTTAACTACAGAATTTTCTAAAGAAAATTTTAATGATATCGATAATTTTCTATACAAAAAATTCTAAAGCTGAAGGCATCAATTTTTTATAGATTTTTTTATAAAAAATCTGTTGGTTTATAGATAACTATAAAATTTTCTAAAATAAATTATAATTTTATGTATTTATCGATTTATCGATAACCATAATATTTTCTAAAGAAAATCATTTTTTTTTATCAATTTATCAAAAACTAAGGAATTTTCTATAGAACATTTTAACGTTATCGATTCTTGGATAACTGTTGAATTATTATTTATACAAAATTTTGGTGTTATCGATAATTTCAGATTCTTTTGTATAGAAAACACAGCTCAACATGAAAATGCGTTTTGGATTCTGATAAGTGATTTAGATAGTGTTTGTTGCGCTGATTCCAAATCTGCGAACCAAATATGGATTTTGAGTTATTCGCGGTTAAAGTGCCGAAAATTGCCATTTTGGACCCTTTTTGAAAGCTTATTATACAAGATCCCGACATGCTATTGACTTGGTATCAAGCTCATTCAAAAGTATGTAATTTTCTCTACAAGGCAAGATAAAATGTTCTTGAAATTTAATTTTCTAAAATGGTAAAAAAATCATTAACAAAAAACCTTCCATTTTTTAAATATTTAGTTTATTTACACAGTGTTTTTTTAACAAATTTCCATACAAATACATACGTAACTATTAGATTTAAAGCAATTGTTGCTAAAGATTTCACCATTATAAAAAATTAAAATTCAAGAAAATTAGATTTTGTCTTAAAGAGGTGCTCAAAAATGCCCAAAATGTGCCTTTTTTTGGGACTTTAACAGCGATTTTCTCAAAATTGTGACGTGATAGAAAAATTTGAGTGACCGTTTTGGAATCGGGAAACTAAAAACTATAATATTTTATTGGTTTCATTGAAAACGCAGCTACAAACCTCTGATTTGTACAGCGGTGAAATTCATAATTTTAGTGCTCTTGATTTATCGACAAAATTTGACTTAAAATTTGTTGTACTAAAAATTAAATATTTTTTTAAAAAATTTTTTACACTAAAAAAAATGTTCACTCAAAATTTTTTTTTACAAAAATGAGTAAAAAAGTATAGACTAACATTTTTACGTTAGGAAAATTTTTATCTAAAAAGTTATTGTAATTTTTTAACATTTTAAAAAAGAAAAATCTCAGATTCTAAAACAGTTTTTCTATCGAAAAAATTTCTCAGATTTTGAGACATTTTTTTCTGTTTTTAATGTCTGATTCTAAAACATTTTTTTCTAGTGCCAGATTCTAAGGCATTTTTTTTTAGTTTCAGATTCCAAGATATTTTTCCAATAGAAAAATTTTCAGATTCTAAGACATTTTCCCTAGAGAAAAATCTCCGATTCTAAGATATTTTTTTCTAGAAAAACATAAAATTCTAAACATTTTTTCAATCACAGAAAATAAAATCGTTAAATTTAAATCAACAAACATCAATTGTAAATCAACCAAAAATGATATCAACCAAACATTTAGTAAAAACGGCCGCCAGTTAGTCCATAATACAAAATTTCGATTTTGTTTTCAACAAACTTAGTCAAGTAATTTTATTTCAAAATTATTTTATCATGTCAACAAATAGTTTTTGTGTTTGTTGAATTTGTTTGTTGAAAAAAATAAGATTTTTTACGTTTGTAAGATCAACAAATTGTGTTTGTGTTTGTTGAATTTCTTTGTTGAAAAAAAATTTAAGATTTTGTACGTTTGTCAATACAAATAATAATTTAAGAGAACTATTACAAACTCGTTTATCAATTTTTTTTACGTTTTTTTCAACAACTAATATTTACAAACGTTAGTTGATATCACAAATTTTCGTATAGGAGCACTTTCAGTGAAAAAGTTAATTGTATTCACAAATATGGGGGTCAATTTAACAATTCGTATTTTTCTGTGAATATGTAACAAATGCTTTTTAAATTCATGGTCTACCGTACGTATGAGTAATATTTCAATTTATATTCTCTTCTCTAATTAATATTACTCATACGTATTTGATATTTGCACTTCAAACTTTTACACTGCATTGTAACAATTATGATATTCATTATTTACACAATTTTTTTAATTTAAATTTTGGAAACAAAAATAAATTGAACATTTATTTAGTTTTGTTTATTTTTTTTTTATTTTTTTTTATTTTTTTTTATTTTATTTCATTTGTTTTTAATTATATTTAAAATTTCAATTTAGTTTTTTGTATCCTCGTTTAAAATTAAAACGGTGTATAAATTCCAATCATCACACTTTGGGGAAACTGCAACAAAAAGATAAATATTTCAAAACAAAGCACAAGTTGAAATCAACAAACAACTATTTATTCATGAATTTTAAATTGAATATATAGTTTTTTTTTTTATATTGTATAAATTTATGATTGTAGTATATTATACAGTAGTATACATCACTTATCTCTGTGTGTGTATGTATAAATTTATGCTATTAATGTGTTATAGTAAAAAAATGTGTTATAAGTGTTAAAGCAATTTCGTTCGTTTATTTATATTGCACACATACGTATACACTAGGGTGGCTCGTTTTTGGACTTTTCTCTCTGATCAAATTATAATACCCGCCAAAAGTGTCGGTCCCCTAAGGGTAACTCACATGCAAAATATCACTCCGATCGGAGTTTATCTTCTGTCTCCACATTGAGCCTCAAAAATTTTAAATATACCATTTTTTCTTTCTGAATTCATTGAGAACACCTTGGAGAAGACAAATGTGAAATATGGTGGATATCCGTCGAGCCACTTTTCGGGAGTCGCGGGGGGAAGTTAGCGGATTTCAAGGAAATGTTGGTTTTATCAATAATTTCGATTAAAAAAATCTTATAAATTTCATTTTTGTGCAAATTAACGGTTTTTTGGTGTCTTGGTATTCTATTAAATAACTGTAAGTCTGTCATGAAATCTTACCGATCTAGGATGTCTTTAACCCACATTGTCTGGGGTCAAAAATTACCCCCGCGGAAAATTTGAAGTTTAGAGCTTAAATTTTGTGCTATAAACAAGTATAAAACGGCTTTTATGTTTTTTACCCCATCTATTATTTCGTATTAATATATTATCTTTAAAAAAATCGTTAACCCTTCTTGGTAGGGGGTCAAAAATGACCCATTCAATAAAAAGTATATATTTTTTCATATAAAATTAATTTGTTGCAATCTATTAGATAACTTTAAATCAGCCCTTAAATCTCTCATATTTAAGATATATTTAACCCACATTGGCCAGGGGTCAAAAACGACCCCGGAAAAAACTTTTAGGCATAGTGCTTGAATTTTTTGATATCAACAAAATATATATTTTTTATGAAATGGGTCATTTTTTACCCCCTACCAAGAAGGGTTAACGATTTTTTTAAAGATAATATATTAATACGAAATAATAGTTGGGGTAAAAAACACAAAAGCCGTTTTATACTTGTTTATAGCACAAAATTTAAGCTCTAAACTTCAAATTTTATTTGGGGGTCATATTTGACCCCCAGCCAATGTGGGTTAAAGACGTCCTAGATCGGTAAGATTTCTTGACAGACTTAAAGTTATATAATAGTATGCCACGACACCAAAAACCCGTTAATTTGCACAAAAATGAAATTTATAAGATTTTATTAATCCAAATTATTAATAAAACCAACATTTCCTTGAAATCCGCTAACTTCCCCCCGCGATTCCCGAAAAGTGGCTCGACGGATGTCCGCCATATTTCACATTTTTCTTCTCCAAGGTGTTCCTAATAAATTCAGAAAGAAAAAATGGTATATTTAAAATTTTTTTTAAATAAAATTTCAAATTTTGAAAAAAGGTGTTTTGAGAACGCCCCCCCAAAATCATGCCATTTCTTTGGTATCAAGTTTGAACGGGTTAATGATACCGTAAAATCTTTAAATTTCATATTTAAGTATTTACGATCAAATTTTATACAAAAATAATTTTTTAATTATTTTAATAAAAAAACTTATTTTTTTTTTTATTTTTTTTTTTTAAAAGTCCTTTTGTGCGAAAACCCTAATTTTGAGGCTCAAAGTGGAGACAGAAGATAAACTCCGATCGGATTGATATTTTGCATGTGAGTTACCCTTAGAGGACCGACACTTTTGGCGGGTATTAGAATTTGATCCGAGAGAAAAGCCCAAAAACGAGCCATCCTAGTATAAACTACATGTACTATTTATGTATGAGTCTGAGTTTAGCGTTTTAGTATGTTTGGCGCTACTCTATATGCAATTTTATTTGAAAAACATGTTCGTAACTCATTCCAAATAAGTAAAAAAATTTAAATCGAATTGAATCAAGCCATTAATACCCTTCATTAGACTAGCATTTTTTTGTGTGGCAAAAATGTTTTTCTACCGATTTTGAATTTTAATTTTTCTAGGTCTAAGACATATGTGGTAAAATTTGAGGTCAATCTGACTGCGCTCAACACGAATATCGAAATTTTAAAATCGGTCGAACGGTTGATGAACGGTGATAGAATCTAAGAATTTTTCTTTACAAAAAATGTCTCAGAATCTGAGACTTTTTGTATACGAAAAATGTCTCAGAATCTGAGAACTACATATGTCTCAAAAATTTTGACATTTTCTACACGAAAAATGTCTCAGAATCTAAAACTTTTTCTACACAATATATGTATGTCTCAGAATCTGAGTAAAATGTCTTAGACCAAAACTTTTTTTTTTAATTTTCAAATTTTTTTTTGTTTTTTTTAACAAAAAAAATTTCATGAATAATGTTCTTTAGGCCGAAATGTTAATGAACTGTTTAAACTGCCTCTAATGATATAAGTTCTGCAGAAATTAAGATTTTATCCACTGTAGGGTCCTTCTCCAGAGCTCACAAATTTCTAGCTAGCCGAGTCTTCCACTTAAGACAGAAAAGTTATTCTGGCCATTTAACATAAGAGTAATATAAAAAACTCATACGCCTCCAGTAAAAAATGTTACCAATTGTGCAACTAATTAAACTTTTTTAAACAAAATGATAAAATTTCACACATCTAAAAATCAAAAATAGTATATCAAATATGAAAAAAAAACTTAAATTAAAAACCAGAACAAAAAAGTAAATAATCAAAAAGTTTTCCTGTTTCTGAATGCCGGAAACTATAAAGTTAACTATTTTTTTGTTTTTTTACAAAACTTTTTTTACTTAGTTGTTTAGTTAAAACTATTTAAGCCTACTCATCTATTATCTCAACCCGACCATTTTTTTTTTGTTTTGCTTGTTACCAATGTTTTGAACACACATTTAAACCAATACACCAATGCACACATACAGTGACTCAAACATATAGTGGCAGAGTTCTTAAACGGAAAATTTATCAATACTAATCCTGATTATTATCAAACGACTATTTTTTAAAAAAGTGCTGTATAGGAAATTTTACAAGCTTTAATGTAAGCTTGATAGCGTCCAGATTGAGCAAATATTAAATGAGATACTAGGGTCGCACCGGAAAAGGAAATTTTTTATAGATAATTTTTAGAATTTTTTTTAGAAATATTTTAAAGTCGATTTTTTCCTAGTTTAAACTTTAAAAATTTAAAAAAATGGTCCAATATTTTTTATTCAGCTACTTTTTCCAACAACCCAAACAAAAATTAAATTTTTTAAACACAGTAGCAGAAATCCGCATTTTTTTTGACCT
Organism: Pegoplata infirma; assembly: GCA_963921195.1. Lineage (NCBI taxonomy): Eukaryota > Metazoa > Arthropoda > Insecta > Diptera > Anthomyiidae > Pegoplata > Pegoplata infirma. The sequence goes on along the minus strand of OY992538.1, from coordinate 35,025,238 downwards.
CTAACTCTTTTGACCACCAATTTTTTGTAAACAAAGAAAATATTTTATTATTTATTAATTTTAGTACACCTAAGTGTATAGTAATGAGTAGTGATGAGATTTCCATGCAAATGCATGTTTTTTTGTCGATAGTCTAAAAACGATATCGACCAATTATCTCTCCGAATCAAGAAATTTGCGTTAAAATGGCATCGATATGTTTTTGCATATTTTGCTGAAAATACATATTTTTGCATATTTTGGTTTTAAATGCATATTTTGTGCATATTTCCAACTTTTAAGTGCATATTTTGGCATAAATTAGCAAAAACCCAAATTGAAATTTATTTGTTTCAAAAACTATTTTAAATTTTAAAAATTTATTTGGAAATAAGAAAAATATTTTTATACCCTCCACTTAGTGATAGAGGGTCGGTCTCACTAATGACCCCTCTCGGACGCACCATTGGACCAGTAGAAGCTGATTAAATAAAACAAATTTACAAAAAATAAAAAAAAATTGTATGGGGACCGCCTTAACAGTTGAAGATAGAGGCTAGGTGTGTTCAGAAAAAATGTTTAGACTAAAAAAATATTGTAGGTCGGTCATACATTTTGTTGCTCTATGGGCACTATTTGGGCAGTTAGAGCGGTTGGAACAAATTTTAAAAAATGTCGTTTTGTGTGGGAGCCCCCTTAGAAATTGGAAATAGGGTATTAGTTTGTTCCAAAGAAATGTTAAGACGTAAAAATTAATGGGGGTCGGTCTTATAAAGGACCCCTCTATGACGCACCATTGGAGCAGTAGAAATGATTTTAAGATTGGAAAATTACAATAAAATTTTTTCAAAAAATTTTAAAAAATAGTAATAATCGTTATCCCACGATCTTCCTGGGCAAAAAATTTGTAGAATTGATACAAGTTTTACACAAAAAAATTTCAAAAAAATCGAAGAGTACAAACATTTTCAAAAATGAGATTTAAATTTTAAAACTTAAAAATCGCATACTAGATCGCTTTTAAGAATTTTTTTGGATTTTTTTTAGAAAGTACGTAAAAAAACAAAAATTTTGAAAAAAAAAAAAATTGAAATTTGGACCATTATTGAAGAAGTTATGATAAAATGAAGTTTGAGTAAAGGAACAAACTACCAATTTTTAAAAATTCGATATCTTTTAAACGGGTCATCCAAAAAATCTGAAAATTTTCCTCGAAGGAGTTTTCGAAGGGTACTAAAAACTGTAAACAAATTGGGAAAATCTAAAAAAAAAGTTTTTCAAAGTGTCCGATTTCACATGGAATGCCCCATATATATAAGTTTGTCATTCCGCTTGTAACTCATCGAAATATTGGGCTGGGACCACATAAAGTATATATATTCATGATGCCCGATCGATTCTAAGTAGAGTTTTTCTTTTCCCGGACTTTTTCATTTCCCGGGAAAGCGGGATTCATTTTTAAATTTCCCGGGATCCCGGGAATTCCCGCAAAAACTAAAAACCTACATTTTTTGCAAAAAAAAAATATATAAAAACCTTATGAATGCGATTTCACTATTTATAATGTTTATTAACACCGTAAAAATCGTATTAAGTACCTTCCCAGTTGGCAAAATAAAATCACACCTGACATACTGCTGACTTTCCTTTTATGAAATCGCTGACATCTTCATATAATTTTTCAAAATGTCATCAATGACATGTCAGCAGTTGGTCAGCAGTGTCCACCAGTATCGGTGGCCACTAACAATTCGTTTAAACAACTGCTGACCAACTGCTGACATGTCATTGATGACATTTTGAAAAATTGTATGAAGATGTCAGCGATTTCATAAAGGGAGAGTCAGCAGTATGTCAGGTGTGATTTTTTTTGCCGACTGGGTTTAAAACAAAACAAAAAGAGAAGTTTCGAGAAAAAAGAACCATAATTGTTACCCAGTTTTTATAAAAAACGGCCCAAATATGTCGAAGTCATTTAAAAGTATTTTTAAGGGAATATAGTATTTCAAATCGCTATATCTGTTGTAATAATAAAAATTCATCATTTATTCTAATTCATATCAGTTCATTTTTACAATTGGTTCTCAGCGCTTTGCCTCTAAAACACAATGAAACTGATTCAATGAACTGATCCAATTATGTCTCTGAAACTGAATGTAACTCTTTTAGAGAAATAAAATTATAAGAAAATTTACCCAAACAATTATTAAAAAAATTAAAAATTCTGGTTTCTAAAAGAAAAACACGTTAATTTCAGAGTCTCCTTACACAGATTTTATATCAATTTATCAATTAAAAAAGAATCATGTCCAGAGACATAAATATTTTCTATAGAAACAAATAATCATACTGCAAATTTTTATAATAAAGGTCTAAGAAAGAAAATTTCTCAGCTTCTGAAAAAAAGTATCAGGTTCTGATAAAACAGTGCAACAACTAAAATCGGAATGAAATGAAACTAAAAGCAATTGAAAGCATAACAAAACCCTCGACACTTTTTTTGGTTCAGTGCTAGATTTTTTTTACACGCAATTGAAGTTGGTGAACTTTTATAATAATTATTGCTTAAAAACTGTATAAGGCGTATAAATAATTTTGTAATTGCCTTTAAATAACAATCATACGCAACGGTGAACAGTGGATTATTTTTAATAATTTGGCTAACTTTAAATACGTGTAAAAAATAATCTATCACTGAACTAAAAAACGTTTTGAGGGTTTTGTTATGTAGAATGTAAACTTTCAATTGCTTTTGGTTTCATCCTATTCCGATTCGGAAAGTTCGATTTTGTATCACTATGTAATTGTATCCTATCGAAGATTTAGATATTGTGAGACTTTTTTCATTTCGTAAGTCTCAGATTTTATGAAATTTTTTAGTTAGAAGGTCTCTCTTGGAATACTTTTTGGGTCCTCCTTGTCCCTTCGTACATTTTTGTCATCTATTATCAAGAATTTTAATAAAATCTAAAAAACTCACATACAAAATAATCAATAGAAGTCAAAAAATCAACAAATTCAAGGAAACTAAAATTCCCGGGAATTCCCGCTCTATTTCCCGGGATTTCGGGATCGAAAACTTACGGGAATTCCCGGGAATTCCCGTCCCGGGAATTCCCGAGAAAAACTCTAATTCTAAGACATTCTAGCGATGCCCGTCTGTCTGTCTGTGGAAAATGCTATCACGGACAAAATATTGTACAGAGATGACTGAAACTTAACATATTTATTGGAAGTTCTCCCGAGAAGTTTGGTATTGCATTTGAGCAATATCAGTTCAGCGGTTCAAAAGTTATGAACGAAAAGCACATCTCAAAAATGTCAGTACATTCAACATAACCTAAAAATACAAATGCTTTAATTTGGCTTCTGGTTGACATATATGAACATAATTGAACACCAAATGGTATTTAAACAAGTACGAACATATTTTTTGACCAAAAAGAGTTGGAGGTAAAAAATACGGATTTCTTCCATTGTATTTAAAAAATTTAAATTTTTGTTTTGGTTGTTGGAAACACTAGATGATAACCGAAAAAAAATACTGGATTATTTTTTTAAATTTCAAGTGTTTGAACTTTAAAAAAATCGAATTAGAAATATTTTTAAAAAAATTAAAAAAAAAAAATATCTACAAATAATTTCTTTTTTCAGTGCGACCCTCGTATCTCATGTAATATTTGCTCAATCTTGACGCTATCAAGCTTAAATTAAAGCTTGGAAAATTTTCTATATAAAATTTTCTACAAAAAAAATCGATTGATAACACTGTGCTACAGTGAAAAATACTTCTAATGTGACATGGTATAGGTTGTTGGTTTTGTCGAGTAGATCACAAAAATGCCCATTTAACTTACCAGACACCCTCAAATTTTAGAGTTATTGTCAAAAAACGTTTTTTTTTTGGACTTTGCTCACTAAACTTTGTGTAATTCAGAAAATTTTCAACCGATTTTAAATTTTTTAACTTTTTTTGGATAGAAGAAGATAGGGCTTTCCATGTGTGTGAATTGGTCTACACATATAAGAAAGATATATATTGATTTTTTCTATAATATCTAATTTTTTTGTTATTTTTTGAAAATTTTTCGAGTTTATCGATTTTTTTCTGCTATAGTTCGTTTAACAACATTTATATTTATAAACATATTTTTAAAGAAAATTTAGTTCTGAATTTGATGAACTTTATCCTGTAAAAATCAGATAAGAATTGACAAGAGTTGTGATAATTTTTCTAAAAAAGAAAATTAAGATTTTTCAGGAAATCGCCGTTCAGACAATCCAGGCAAAAAAAATAAATTTAACATAAGAGGTCATGTACAATATTTTTAAAGTTTTTTGGCGCGCTGAATCCGAATCTGGCCTTTAAATTGCTCTATCGCGTCAGGTTTTTGAGATATTAAACATAAATTGATATATCAAAAACTTAATAAGATAGCGCAATTTCAAGGTCAAATTCGAATTCAGGGGGCCAAAAACCAAAAAAATAATGATACGCGACCTCTCAGTATGTTCGTTAATTTTTTTGTTTTTTTTTTTTTTGCCTGGGTTGTCCAAACGGCAATTTCAAGCAAAATCTTAATTTTACTTTTTAGAAAAATTATCACAACTCTGTCAATTGTTATTAGATTTTTTCGACATAAAGCTCATCGTATTCACAATTAAATTTTCTTTATAAATATAACTATTGTTGAAAGAACTATAGCAGAAAAAAATCGATAAACTCAAAAAATTTTCAAAAAATAAAAAAAATAGATATTGTTGAAAAATTCAATACATATCTTTCTTATATGTATAAACCAATTCACACACATAAAAAGCCCTATCCTTCTTCTATCCAAAAAAGTTGAAAAATCTTAAATCGGTTGAAAAATGTTTAAGTTACACGTGGTTTAGTGAGAAAAGTCCAAAAAAAAAACGTTTTTTGACAATAACTTTAAAATTTGAGGGTGTCTGGCAAGTTTGATGGGCATTTTTGTGATCTTTTCGACGAGACCTACTACCTTAACTACCTCATTTCAAAAGTATATTTGATTTTGTTTTTTTTTTTTTGTAGCACAGTGTAATAATATGGTTAAGTATGTATAACTTTTCCTTTAAAGAGCAGCTATCAAATAAATGCTGTTCCATTATAAGATTGAGTCAATGTACATTTGATTTGTCTAGGGGCACTCTTGGGGCAGTTAGAGTGGTTGGAGCAAATTTTATAGAATTTTTATAGACATGTCAAAGTGGACAATTCGAGTATAGGGTTTTACTATCTTTTGTTAATAGAAACGAACCTATATAGTCAAGTTCTTGTGTTTTTCAACAAGTCTTTATTTGTTGAATAGTGTAATCGACTATAACTGCTATGAAATTTTCACTGTTCCATTATTTTTTGAGTCACTGTATACACAACCAAAAAAAAAAAAAAAAAAAAATTTTCATAAAAATTCAAAATCATGTTTGTATGGTGAAAATTACTTATTTTATAAATGTATATGAGTGTTTTTTTGGTAAAATTTATATTTTAATATGAATAACTTTATATTTGTGTATGTGGTATGTGTGTGTGTATGTATGTGTTAGTATGCAAATACTGACATATAGTTTTAAAACAAAAACTTTTTTTTTTTTTGTTTAGTACAAAAAATGAATAACGAAAAGTGTTTGTTACTGTGTGAGTATGTCAGCAACAACAGTAGCAGCAACAGAAAAAAAAACCGAAACTATTACTCAAATATAAACAAAATATGAATATTTTTTTTGCAACAAAAAAGTAAAGGATATAAATGTTTTTTTTTTGGTATGCAACGATTTGAGGCCAGTCAGCCCGGAGTTGAATTTTTCATATTTTTGTTAGAAAAATTTATTTTATTCAGTTTTTTTTTGTTCTTTATTTCATTTTTTATTTTTAATTTCATATTTTTAGTTTTTATAGCACTATTGCTGCTACACATACACATACACACTATAGTTATACATTTAAAATTGATTTCCTTCTGTCATAGGAATAAAGAAAAATGTGTGTGAATTCATGAATTTTAAACAATTGGTTTAAATACCAGAATAAGGGGATTAAGTTTTAACCCTCTAACAGGCCAACAAAAAAACTACATGCAGTAAAAGTCAAAACAATTGATAGAGGGCTGGGGATGATGCAATTCCTTTGAAACAAAATTAGCAAGACACAACCTTATTGTAACACTGTCTTACAGCCAATATTTAACATTAACCGGATGATATACGTCTGAAAGTAGAGATCAAATAGAGTAAAACTCTATTTACACATTTTTTCATTTCAAGATCCTGTTTCCTTTTAAAAGAACTTCCAAGTTTTCAAGTATACATTTTGTAAAATATTTTTTAAATTGTTGTACTTGTCCTAGGATGACACAGGTGATGGCAAATGACAGAGGAGGATCTCTCGTAATTTTTCCACTTTTCTATTTGCCATATCAGGATAAAACGATGTAAATAAAGTCATCTCGTAATTTTTCCACTTTTCTATTTGCCATATCAGGATAAAACGATGTAAATAAAGTCATTTGAAAACTTTATCAGAATATTTTGTTGAAAATTTTTAATGATATTAAAGGATACATTTTTAAAATGACGTTACCTCATTTTTTCTGAATTGTAAAAATAATAAGATAAAACAATTAGAGGAGGTCGGTCCCCCTATTTCATTTGCTATAAATTGTGGCATTCTAAAACAAGTACAAATATTAGAAAAATATTATATAAAATTTAATCCTCTAAAATTTTGAGGTGCTTTTAAAAGGAAACAGGATCACGAAATGAAAAACTGTAAATGCAGCTTGACTACATTTAGTCTCTAGTTTCCAACGTATATTATCCAGTTCGTTTTCACCGACTTTTTTGATTTTTGTCGGACGTCATTTATCAAGCTTTAATTTTAATTTTACAGCGTCCAAGTTTATAATAAATGTTCTACGAGGGTCATACTGGAAATTTAAATAATTGAAAGACGTTGTTTTTTCAGAAAATTTTTTAAAATTATTTCCAAGTCGATTTTTTTCAAACTCGCAATTTTGTATTTTTAGCAATGTTCATATACAGTTGAACCTTGATTATCCGGGCCTCTATTAACCGGTGCCTCTATTAACCGGCATGCTGTGTGTTTGTTTTTTACCTCTATTAACCGTGCTTTACCTCTACTATCCGTGCAATTCATACATGTACGTACATATTGTATTTTTTGTTATTGTTTTTACCTCTATTAACCGTGCTTTACCTCTATTATCCGTGCAATATATTAATGAACATATACAAAAGTAGAAAAATATATAACCTCTTTCAACCGTGTTTTTCGACTATCCGTGCTAAGTCCGGTCCCGTGCAACCCGGATAATCGAGGTTCAACTGTAGTTCATATTCAGTTATCATATAATTTTTCCAACGACCCACAAAAATATTAAAAATCAATCAGTGACTAAAACCTAGTGACTCAAATCAGTGACTCAAACTAATAATGGAATAGCATATATTTGATAGCAGTTCTTTAAAGGAAAAGTTATAAATACTTTATTGCCAATCGTGTATTTTTGTGGAAAATACTATATAGGAAATTTTCCAAGCTTTAATTTAAGCTTGATAGCGTACAGATTGAGCAAATATTAAATGAGATACGAGAATCGCAATGAAAAGTTAAATTATTTAAGATATTTTTTAGTAAATTTTTCAAAGTCGATTTTTTTCAATTTGAAACACAATAAATTTAAAAATATAACCTGAAATTTTTATTCAGTTATCTGCAAATTTTTCCAAAAACCCAAACAAAAAATTTAATTTTTTTTAATACAGTTGAAGAAATCCGCATTTTTGACTTCCTTACCGTCCCAGGAATTCCCGTGAAAAAACGAAACGAAAATTCGCGGGAATTCCAGGGAATTTTCGTTTCCTTGAAATTGTTAATTTTTCGACTTCTATTAATTATTTTATATGTGATCTTGATAATTGATGGCAGAAACGTACGCAGGGACCAGGAGGTCCCAAAAAGTATTCCAAGAGAGACCTTGTAAATAAAAATAGTCACAAAATCTGAGACTCACGAAGTGAAAAAAGTCCCACAATATCTAAATCTTCGATAGAATATAATTTTCAGAACCTGATACTTTTTTCAGAAGCTGAGAAATTTGCTTTCTGAGTATGCAGTATAATTATTTTTTTCTAAAGAAAATATTTGTCTCTGGGCATGATTCTTTTTAAATCGATAAATAATAAATAACGGGGTTTTCTTTTAGAATCCAGAATTTTTAATTTTTTTTCAATTAGTTTAATAATTTTTTGTGGTAAATTTTCATATAATTTCATTTCTCTGAAACAGTTACTTTAAGTTTCAGAGACATAATTGAGAAATTCCTCTGAATCAGTTTTATTGTGTTTTAGAGGCAAAGCGTTGAAAACCAATTGTAACAAGTATAAAAGTTATAGTCGGCCAAGACCGACTATATGATACCCTACACCAGTGTTTCCCGGAAAATGGGCCCCAAATCCAAACATGGAACGATTGGATCTGTTGTTGTTAGATCTTTATTTAGTGTAGAAAACACACACATGTCAAATTTTAGTGGAATTGGCTTATTTTTTTGTCAATTAACCGATTTAACTGAATATCGGTCCAAATTTGTATATTGGGGACTAAGTCCAAAAATGTTCCAATTATATTCCGATTTGATAAGGTTACTTAAGTACACGTTTAAAACCTAAAAATAAAATGTTTATCAAATATTTCCATTTTTATGAATTTTGAGGAAATTATGTGAATATCGGGAGAATGGTTTGTATGGGGACTACCAGAAGGACTGACTCGATTCCTTTGAAATTTGGAATATCTATTAAAATACGGTTATTAGAGTCATTTAAGCCTAACCCAAAGGGGGCGTTTGTATGGGGGCTACGTCTTAACATGAACCGATTTTTTCAAATTTTAATAGGTTTCGTCCTTGGGCCAAAAGATGCTTAAGTTTCAAATTTCAAGTCAATTGAATAAAAATTGCGACCTGTATCGTGCTTAAACCGACAGATGGACATACGGACGGACGGACGGACGGACGGACGGACAGACGGACGGACGGACGGACGGAAATCGCTTAATCGACTCAAAAACTAATTCTGAGTCGATCGGTATATTTAAAAGGTGGTCTAGGACCAATATTTCGGGTAGTTACAAACATCAGCACAAACTCATTATACCCTGTACCACAGAGTGGTGTAGGGTATAAAAATGAACTGAGATGAATTAGAATAAATGATGAATTTTTATTATTAAAACAAATAAAGCGTTGTGAAATAACATATTCCCTAAAAAATACTTTTAAAAGACTTCGAAATATTTGGCCGTTTTTTTATTAAAACTGTGCAACAAAAATTGTTTTTTTTTTCTCTCGAAACTATTTTTTTGTTTGTTTTAAAGGTACTAAATAAGACTTTTATGGTGTAAGCAAACATTATAAATAGTGTAATCGCATTCATAACGTTTTTAAATATTTTTTGGACCCAAAATTTAGGTTTTCAGTTTTTGCGGGAATTCCCGGGATCCCGGGAAATTTAAAAATGAATCCCGCTTTCCCGGGAAATTCTCCAACTCTTCCAACTCTTTTGACCACCAATTTTTTGTAAACAAAGAAAAATTGTAATTATTCTAATAACTCATTACTATACACTTAGGTGTACTAAAATTAATAAAGAATAAAGTATTTTCTTTGTTTACAAAAAAATTTGTGGTCAAAAAACGGATTTCTTCCACTGTATTTAAAAACTTACAGTTATTGGGTTGTTGGAAAAAGTTTTTGATAACTGAATCAAAATTATTGAATAATTTTTTAAATTTTTAATGTTTGAACTTAGAAAAAATCAACTTATAAATATTTTTAAAAAATTTTTTAAAAAATATCTATAAATAATTTCATTTTCCAGCTCAACCCTCGTATCTCATTTAATATTTGCTCAATCTGAAAGCTATCAAGCTTAAATTAAAGCTTGGAAAATTTCCTATATTGTATTTTTTTAAAAATAGTCAAATGATAATAATCAGGTTTAATATTGATAGCTTTTCATTTAAAGGGCCTCTGTCAAATTATGCTATTCCATTATTAGTTTGAGTCACTGTGAGAAAGAAAAAAAATTTATTTTTGACCCTTAATTTTTTGACCACCATTTTTTTAAGAAAGGGCGGCTTGAGGGTAAACAAATTTATTCATATCAGCTGTAATCAGTTAAGATTCCGTCCATTTTAGATAGCGTATGAATCATATTTTCATAAAACAATCATACGTCTATTCAATTAAATTTTTATTTGCAAATTCTTTAAAATTTCTTTAAATAATATGGGAATACATTTTTAAATTTATAAATTGTTATGAAAATCTTAAAATTTATATCTTTTTTAATTATAAAAACAAAAAAAAAAACTTTAATTAAATTTACAATTTCCAAATTAAATATTTTCATAACTGATTGATTTTGAACTAAATATTTTTTGAACTTTTAAAATCAGCATAAAGGCTTTTAGAAACATATATGTCTATGTGGCAAGATTAAAATCTACATATACATACGTACTTTTTGTACATCCATTAGTTTTCATCTATGCATGGATGTGTATAACGTCTGTATAAATCATATGGTTAGTTATCATACTAACATTGTTAACGTGACCACCAATACTACTACCACTACCACCATGCAGAATTACAAGTGTGTAGTTACAGCACTCGAATGTACGTACAATGTATACAATTACAGTGTTTGTTGTACATTAGCATACATGTACAAATATGTATGTACCTACCCGACTAAAAAAAACTAATACGGCGCCATGTATCATTTGATCCCAAAAATAGAGGATCCAAAAATATACGATTATATCCTTTTAGATCAAGTTTGATACAATTAGATATAATTTGATCCCAAAAATGGAACGGTAAATATTATCTAATTTGATATTATAAAAAACTAGATATAATAATATATAATTATATCATATTAGATCTAATATGATCTTCAATATCAAATTGGATGAAATTTACCGTTCCATTTTTGGGATCAAATTATATCTAATTATACCAAATTTGATCTAATAAGATATAATCATATATGTTTAGATCCTCCATTTTTGGGATCAAATGATAGATCAATTTATATATAATTATATTAAAAATTATATGATTATATCAAAACTTTTTTACTCGGGTATCAATAAAAGGCATATAAAGTTATATATGGGGCATTCCATGTCAAATCGGACACTTTGAATTTTTTTTTTTATTAGATTTTCCCAATTTGTTTACAGTTTTTAGTACCCTTTGAAAACTCCTTCTTCCAAAAAATTCTTAAAAGCGCTCTAGTATGCGATTTTTAAGTTATAAAATTAAAATCTCATTTTTGAAAATGTTTGTACTCTTCGATTTTTTTTAAATTTATTTGTGTAAAATTTCTATCGATTCTAAAAATTTTTTGACCAAGAGGATAGTGGGATAACGATTATTACTATTTTTTAAAATTTTTTGAAAAAAAAATTATTGTAATTTTCCAATCTTAAAATCATTCCTACTGCTCCAATGGTACGTCATAGAGGGGTTATTTATAAGACCGACCCCCATTAATTATTCATCTTAACATTTCTTTGGAACAAACTAATACCCTATCTCCAATTTCTAAGGGGGCTGCCACACAAAACGACATTTTTAAAATTTGCTCCAACTGCTCTAACTGCCCTAATAGTGCCATTAGAGCAACAAAATGTATGACCCACAATATTTTTTTAGTCCAAACAATTTCTTTGATGTTAACTGTTAAGGCGGTCCCCATACAATTTTTTTTTATTTTTTGTAAATTTGTTTTATTTAATCAGCTTCTACCGGTCCAATGGTGCGTCCGAGAGGGGTCATTAGTGAGACCGACCCCCATTTATTTTTAACCTACAACATTTTTTTAAAACACACCTACGCTCTATCTCTACTCCCTAAGTAGGCTCCCATACAAATAACAGTTGGAGCAAATTTTATATAAATGTAATTTTGTGTGGGAGCTAGGGTTGCCAGATACTAGAATTCAAATAACTGGACAATGGAAAAAATTCGCCTGGATTTTAAAAAAATAACTGGATTTTAAAAAAATAACTGGATTTTTTTTTGAATAACTTAAACATTTTGACCGATTTTCAAAAGTAAGATATATTGGACTATTTTTAGAATATAACATCAATCAAATGGCTGCATTTATTCGCAACGGCAAAATGTGCCAATTTTTAAGCATTTCCACTACATTATTGATAATCTCGATATGTTGATGTTGAGCTCGACAACGGTATAAGATTGTTAGCGTAGATTTTTTTTTTTTCAAATAACCCGACAAAAATAAGTCCGAAGTAGTCAAATCGGGAAATCTAGGTAGCCAGATTAAATTCCCTGGACGTGCGATGTCAAAAAAGGGCGACAATAACTGTCCCTTATCTGCAGGTTTGACTGCTCCGGACTCATTTTTTGGGTTTATTTGAAAAGCAAAACGTTCACCAAACAATCCTTATATCATCGAAGATCTCAAAAAAATACATTCATGCTGAAATCAACACTTGACTGCGAGATGCTTGAAAAAGTAATAAAAAAAGTAATGAAAATGCAGCAAAAATTGCACATTTAGAAGTAGTGATAAGATTTTTGTTTTATTCAAAAAGTAGTCAAAAAATGTGAAATATATAATATACAAAAATTATTGTTAAAATTAAAGAAATTCTTTTTTAACTGGATAAATTATGTTTTAACTGGAAACTGGACCAGACCCAAAATAACTGGAAATTCCAGGCCATTCCCGGCAGTCTGGCAACCCTAGTGGGAGCCTACTTAGGGAGTGGATTTAGGGCGTAGGTATGTTTTAAAAAAATGTTGTAGGGTAAAAATAAATGGGGGTCGGTCTCAATAATGACCCCTCTCGGACGCACCATTGGACCGGTAGAAGCTGATTAAATAAAACAAATTTATAAAAAAAAAAAAAATGTACAGGGACCGCCTTAACAATTAGAGATAGAGGGTAGGTGTGTTCAGAGAAAATGTTTGGACTAAAAAAATATTGTGGGTCGGTCATATATTTTGTTGCTCTAAGGGCAGTTAGAGCGGTTGGAGCAAATTTTAAAAAATGTCGTTTTGTGTGGGAGCCCCTTAGAAATTGGAGATAGGGTATTAGGTTGTTTCAAAGAAATGTTAAGACTTAAAAATTTATGGGGGTCGGTCTTCTAAACGACCCCTCTATGACGCACCATTGGAGCAGTAGAAATGATTTTAAGAAATTACAATAAAATTTTTTCAAAAAATTTTAAAAAATAGTAATAATCGTTATCCCACGATCCTCCTGGGCAAAAAATTTGTAGAATCGATAGAAGTTTTACACAAAAAAATTTCAAAAAAATCGAATGGTACAAACATTTTCAAAAATGAGATTTATATTTTAAAACTTAAAAATCGAATACTAGAGCGCTTTTAAGAATTTTTTGGGATTTTCATTTTAGAAAGTACTTAAAAAAACAAAAATTAAAAAAAAAAAAAAATTTAAATTTGGACCATTATTGAAGAAGTTATGATTAAAAGAAGTTTGAGTAAAGGAACAAATTACCAATTTTTAAAAATTCTATATCTTTTAAACGGGTCATCAAAAAAATCTGAAAATTTACCACGAAGGAGTTTTCGAAGGGTACTAAAAATTGTTAACCAATTGGGAAAATCTAAAAAAAAAAAAATTTTTAAGTGTCCGATTTGACATGGAATGCCCCATATATTAGAGTGACATTTTATTTCTTAAAGATTTGATTTTCACGGGCAAATTTCATCATCATATACCGATGTAATTTCAACAAGTAAAAAAACTATAGTCGGTCAAGACCGACCATATAATACCCTACACCAGTGTTTCCTGGAAAATGGGTCCCAAGTCCAAACATTGACCGATTGGGTCTATCTTTTGTCAAATCTTTAATAAGTGTAGAAAACACTCACAATTCAAATTTGAGTGAAATTGGCTTCTTATTGTTTTCAATAAACCTCTTTAAGTCAATATCGGGCGAAATTTTCAAATGGGGGTAAGTCCAAAAATGGTCCGATTATAATCAGATTTTATGGGGTTATTAAAGTATACGTTAAACACACATAAACAAAATTTTAATAAAATATTTTCTATTTTCATAAAATTTTAGAGATTTTTGTAAATATTTTCAAACATTTTCTTAAAGTAAAAATTATTTCCACTCTAATATGTATGTTGGAATGCAATAATAGTAAATGGATAAATTTAAATTCTTTAAGTTTTAGCCTTTTCGTTATATTAAAATGTATGCATGATGTTTGATACATGCATGCATACATTGTAAACTCATTCATGCATGCATGTATGTATTGCATAAAAAACATTTATGTTAGAAAGTAATAATATTCGCCGTAGTGTCCATACATGTACCGACTATAAAAAATTTTATGCAGTTTTTAGATTTTATTTTCTTTTTTTCGTTTTTTTTCTAATGCTAGAAAAAATTCTTTTGGGCTGCTGTAGTTAGTTATACTTTTAACTAAAACACATACACAATCAAGTAATCGTGCATGTATTATTCATTAGGGCGGAGCGGGAATTTTTAAAGATTCTTGAAATCTTTTGGTAAGTTTTCGAAAAATATTGATGTCTGGTTTTCCTCAAATTTTATTTAAAATTTCCGACATCTGATCAGATACAATTAATGGTCAGATCTACCTTGATCTCGAAAATGGGGGACAAAATCTCGGATATAATAGATCTGTTTAGAAACAATTTATATAATTAGATCTATATAAATCAGGCAGATATAAACAATTTTTACAGGCATATTCCCATGGGGACATTATTTTGGAATCTAGTTCTTTCAATCTCACACAATGCAGAATGAAATTTTCGTATAAATCATTGCTTGCTCCGCCTTAATATTCATGTTTACACATACACATATATTCAAAACTATGTATTTTTTTGAAACTATGATGCAAAAGATAAAATTTTTGAAAATAATAAAAAAATTATGAAAAAAAAACAAAAGAAATCCTTTTAAAAACATAAAAATATCATAAAAATAAAACTTGTAATACAATACGCGCAAACAATGGACAGTAGGACTTGGAATTTCAATTTATCAATAATATAGGAAATGAAGGAAAAATTTATAGATAGTCTTAGTTTTATCTATTAAAAGAATTTCTCAGAATCTGATGTGAGATTTTTTTTTTAAGAAAAATGTCTCAGCTTCTAAAACAATGTCTCGGATACTGTTTACGATTCTTGGATTTTTTTTTATTAGCTCCGATTCTAAGACTTCCATTTCTCAGAATGCATGCGATTCTGAGATTTTTGTCTCATAACTTTTTTCAATGATGAAAAATGTCTCAGAATCTTAGATTTTTTACAGAAAAAATTTATCTGAATATGATATGAAAAAGTCAGATTCTGAGACAACAAATTCAAGAGACATTTTTCCTATACTTAAAAAATAATCATATTTGAGATATTTTCCTACAGAAAAAAAGTCTCTTTTGGTAAAAAATATCTTATTTTAGAGTCTTTTTTCTATAGAAAAAATTTGCATTTTCTAAATCCAAAAATGTCTCTTCTCTATTAGAAAAATGTTTTCTATAGGCAAATGTCTCAGAAAGATAGACTTTTTTTAAAGGAAAAATGTCTCAGAAAATTAGAGCTCTTTTCTTTAGGAAAAATGATTCAGAAAATTAGACTTTTTATCTTTAAGAAAAATATTTCAGAAAATGAAAACAAAAAAAAAAAATGAAACAAAACACAAGTCTCAGATTCTGAGGCAGTTTTTCTATAGAAAAATTCTCAGATTCTGAGACATTTTTTCTATAGAAAAATTCTTTCATATTTTTTCTATAGAACAATTCTCAGATTCTGAGATATTTTTGCTACAGAAAAAGTATTAGATTCTAAGATATTACATCCAGTAAGAGAATACAACCACCTTGGTGGTCTAGAGAACTATCGCATGCAAGGAAAAAGGTTCAAGACCTCTTTAAAGAAGCAAGAAAGGCTAACACTGACGCAAATTGGTCCTTATATAGAGAGGAATTGAAAGTCTTCAAGAAATTAATTCGGAAATCGAAAAAGAGTAGCTGGGAGAAGCTCTGCAGTGACGTTGAACACACTGCCGAAGCGGCCAGACTCAGGAAAGTATTATCTAAAAGGCCCATACCACCAATTTTACTGAAGGGAATTGATGACACATGGACCGAGAATGCAATGGAAACATTGGATGTTCTTCTTAGAACACATTTTCCAGGATGCAAGGAACAACCTTTATCGGAGATACAATTTCACGAGCAATTGATAATTCCACACAATCTGATATCTGATGAGCTGATTAGATGGGCAGTCGAATCGTTCGAGCCTTATAAATCGCCAGGTCCAGATGGCATTATTCCAGCAATGCTGCAACATACTGTTATCGAAATAATTCCTTTTTTGAAGGAAGTGTTCGTAGCGTGTCTGCAGCAATGTTATATACCGCAATCTTGGAGGAAGTCCAAAGTAGTGTTCATACCGAAAAGCGGTAAAATTAATCACGCAAATGCAAAGGATTATCGGCCTATTAGTCTATCGTCCTTCCTTCTGAAAACCTTGGAGAGAATTCTGGACCTGTACATAAGAGAGAACCTGGGTGGAAACTTTTTGTCGGCAACGCAACATGCTTATCAGCAGGGCAAATCGATAGAAACGGCACTTCATTCACTCGTATATACAATAGAGAGATCTCTGGAATTCAGAGAATTTACTTTGGCCGCTTTTTTAGACATAGAAGGTGCGTTCAAAAATGTAAGTATGGAAATGGATTGGCTGCCTACATCGGAAAATGGATTGGCTGCCTACTGTCTTGTAGGGAAGTCACAGCCGAATGGGGACTTGAAAGAGTCACAAGATATACGTTGAGGGGAACGCCACAGGGAGGAGTTTTATCACCATTACTCTGGCTCTTGGTTGTGGATCCTATTCTCAAAAAACTGGATACGCAAGGAGTATCAGTTGTTGCATATGCAGACGACGTGACAATCATGTCAACTGGTAAATTTTTTGCCACGTTGTCCGAGCTGCTAGAGCGATCGCTGAAACGGTTATGGAGGTGGGCAAAAGAAAATGGTCTTAACGTTAATCCTCGGAAAACTGAAATGGTACTGTTTACACGAAAGTATAAGATCGAAAATTTTAGAAAAGTCAGGGTCAATGGCGTTGAAATCCCACTTTCAAATCATGCGAAATTTTTAGGAATCATCCTGGACAATAAGTTATCATGGAACCAAAATACAGAGGAACGATGAAAGAAGGCAAATAATGCATACTATGCATGCAAGAAAATGTTCGGCAAAACATGGGGACTTGAGCCAAGGATCACGTACTGGATATACACTTCTATAGTAAGACCTATCTTACTCTACGGGGTTATGGTCTGGCACAAAGCACTTGAAAGTGATGTGACTCTTAGGAAATTCCAATCGAAAATCGAGAATCTGGATGATATCGCCACTACGGACCTTACGCAACTAAAACTGTTCGCAACATGGACTAACGCTTTTTATCCTCGTCGCTGAAGGAAATTGTGGTATCGCTATAAAGCAGCCGGTCTATACGAGGAGTCTGAACTTTTGGCTCCACCACCCCTAACCTAACCTAAGATATTTTTTCTACAGAGAAATATCTCAGAATCTGATACTTTTTTAAATCTGGTACCTTTTCTATGCCGAAAATTTGCTCAGAATAGGGTCCCACTTTATTTAATATCAATAATTTTCCAAATAACTGATTTTTTTTTGTTAAGTTTCAACTTGGTTAAATTTTTTTTTTGTTTTTTTTTTATTATCATTTAATTTAAATTTTTTCTGGAACCCACTGTGCCTTTAGGGGCAGTCATGAGTTTAAGTACACAATATAGTGGATAAAAACATGGAAAAAATATAATATCGTGATAACGCCGACAAAAAACACATATATCAAATGCTCATACAATGATTTATGCATTTTAAAGCTGATTTTATTTTTAACGTTTTTTTTGTGTTTAAAGTTAAATGTGGCACAATACATGATCCTAGTTTGGTTTATGCTAGTAGTGGTAGTAGTTGTGATAGTAGTAGTAGTACACTCAAAAAATTATGTTAGTAAAATCAACTGGAAATGTCAGTTAAAATAACTACTTTGTAAGTTGTTTTGGGGTCAACTACTTTTTCAGTTAAATCAACTAACAATGTTAGTTATTTTAACTGACAAAAAACAACTGACTTATGTAGTAAAAATTACTAACATTTGTAGTCAAAACAACTAATATGTAGTAAAAATAAAATAAACAATATATTTTTTTTTTTTCAAAAAATTTTTCAGAAAAAAAAAATTTAAGACCAAATTTTTTTCCAAGTTTTTTTTTTTAAAAACAGTTGTGAAAAATAAAAAACAAAAATTTTTGTTTTTTTTTTTTTTTGACAAAAAATTTGAAGACCAAATTTTTTCAAAGTTTTTTTTTTTTTTTTTTTTAAAGTTGTGAAAAATAAAAAAAAAACGAAAATTTATTTTTATTTTTTGGAAAAAAACTTTGAAAATTTTTCAGAGATAAAAAAAATAAAATTAACTACTTTAAATAACTGTTACTACATCACAGTACTTTTTTGTTAGTTATTCAAAAAAACGACTTAAAATAACTAACAGAAATAGTTGTTTGATATTTTTCATACAAAAACAACTGACTTTGTAGTTGAAAACAACTAACTACTGTAAAATTTACAAACAACTGACATGTAGTAACTTACATAATTTTCTAAGTGTAGTAAATATGCAATTCAAAAGATTAAAATAGTTTTTCATTAAAAACCCTCAAAAACCCAAAAAACATGAAAAACACACACATTGAAAAACAAACAAACAAAAAATTATAATATCTCAATTTCAATTTTTTTTACCCACATTTTTTCAAATCTATTTTACACAAATACAGATGTTATGCAGTCGGCGCGTGGTGTACACAAATTGGAAATATCTTCATTGGTTAGTGAAGAATTACAACCGGCCATACAATTAAAAACTGCTGCAGTTGTCCTAAAACCAAATGATGCTAAAATATCACCTTTAAGTTCGACACGTGATGTCATACCCGAGGGTAGACAAATCTATCAAAATCTACTCACCTACACATTGAATGTGGCCAAACCCATGGAGGTGGCCATCTATGCACCCATTTTCAATTCTGTTCTATATGAGTCAGAATATGAATCCCAGTTGTGGATGATATTCGATGCTAATAAACATATGGTGGCATGTGGTGATGCCAACTCTCATACCTTCTATACGAAATTGGATAAGGGTGAGTATACGATACGTCTGCAAATACGCCATGAGAAACGTGACCTGTTGGAGAAAATCAATGAGGCCAATATGATTGCATTGTTTAAGTTGGCCAACAGTGTGAATCTGGAAGTTTTTGATCAATACAACCAATCGGTGATAATGGGTCGTAAGTTCAATTATTGTACGGTTAAACAGGATTGTCCTAAAGTCTTGTACGTGTCGCCGTTGACACAGGAAAAACTTACGAAAGCCAATTTACCCAATAATTGTGCCTGGTTGGGTGGTGTTATTAATTTAGCTAAAGATGAACTGGGACGCAAGGCAGATGTGCAAGAGTTTACTTATATATTTAGTCCTTTGGATGGTGCTAAAAAGAATGGTGCCAATGGTGGTGGTGGTGGTGCAACAAATTCTTCATCATCTAATGCTGCAGCTAAATCTAAAAATTCAACAACTGCTGCTGCTACTACAGCTGGTAATGGTGCAGGTGGTCTTTCTCCGGTGCCTACAAATGGTGGTGATACTTCTTCACAAGGTTCTCCCAAAAAAGCCAAACCTACTGTAGATGAATATGCCGAAGGTTTACGTGATTTTCAATGCACAATGTTAACTAAATGTGGTAAGTTTGAAAAAAACAACAACAATCTCATTTTCCTTTGTGAAAAGTTGTTTACAATTTTTAGTTTTTGAAGCACCATTAAACAAGACATATTTCATATTTTCCAAAACAAAAATGTACAAACAGGAAGTCATTAAGCTAAAATTGCTAAAGATTGACTTTTATCAAATGCCCATGATTGAAACTAACAAGGGAAAATTCTTTTGTGACACACACTCATAAACTAACAAAGACCGAACTTAATTTTGTGATACACTCAAAAAAAAAAAACGGTAATGTTAGCAAAAAAAGCTTGTAAACCTACAAGAAAATTTGCTGATTTTTAACCCACAATTTTTTTGGTAAAGTTAGCAAAAATGTTTTGCCAAAAATTAGTTAACTGAAATTGTTTTTTTTCAACTTAGTTCAGACACATTTGAGGACCCCGTTAGGTTCGGACCCGATAGGTCCAGACCCCGATGGGCCTAGACCTAGTTAGGTTCCTTAAACATCGTCATAGTTTTTGATCCAAAATTTGTGTCCGTTTCGCTCTACCGTGCTTAGTTTTTAAGATACGTGATTTTAGGGGACCACCGGGGTTTTGAGAATTACAAAACTCGATAACTTAAAAAATATTACTCGGAGAGCTTTTGATTATTTTGCGGTCTTGTTCTACGTGTTGAGAGCTACAAAAATGCTTTTGGACTTTTTAAAATTTTCGGGAATGCTAACTCTTTTGGATCCAAAGTTCGGACCCATTAGTGTCCACACATGTGAAGAGGACCGGCGATACTATGGAGAGCCCTGGAACCAAAAATGGCCTCCATTTTGCTCTATCTGGTTTAGTTTCCGAGATAACGCCTTTTTAAGTTTTTTGAAAATTAAAAAAATTTACCATTTATTTTTGCTAATACTAGCAAAAAAATCTTGCAAAAATGTTATCAACTCAATTTCAAATCTTAGCAAAAGAAATTAGTTCAAAGTTTGTTTAAAATTGCTAATGTGCTAAATGATGTTTACAAGAATTTTTTGCTAACATGCTAATCTCAACTAAAAATTTGCTAAAAGTTAGCTAACTAGCATTAGCAAAAAAAAAATTAGTAATCTTCTAACGTATTTTTTTGAGTGTACAATTTCCTTAAAGTTCCCACACAATCCTTAAAGTTCCCACACAATATCCTTAAAGTTCCCACACAATATCATTTTAACTATTAGGGTACATGGAGCACGTGCCCAGGGCCCCGACCTCACGGGGCCCCAAAGGGCCTATAGATCCGCTAACACGAAAATTATGATTTAAATCCATATTTTCGTTTTTACTGCATTTTTTTAACGGATAAAACGTTTTTTAAGACAGATGTTTTTATACCCTCCACTTACAATTAGTGATAGAGGGTTTGTCATTTTGTTTGTAACTCATCGAAATATCGGTATGGTACCCCTTAAAGTATATATCTTATTGATCAGTGATCAATTTTAAAACATTCTAGCTATGTCCGTTTGTCTGTGGAAATGTTGATCACGGCCTAAATATTACACGGATATGTTGCCCCGAAAAGTTTGGTATTGCATTTTAGGAATATCGGTTCAGCGGTTCAAAAGTTATGAACGAAAATGTAAGGACACCTCGCAAATTTTTGTTCATTCAACATAACCTAAAAATACAAAATGCTTTAAATGGGCTGCTGGTTGGCATATGTGAATAGAATTGAACACATTTTAAGCAAGTACGAACATATTTTTTACAAATAAAGAAAAAAATCGCGGATTTTTTTTTCACTAAAAATTTTTTTTCTCGGAAATTTTTTTTCTCGGAAATTTTTTTCTTTTTCTCAAAAGTAATTTCTTTTTAAATTAAGTTTTCGCAATAGTATTTTTTTTTGTGGTGGAGGGTATCAATACATCCGGCAAGGCCGAACTTAACTTTTATACTTGTTTTTTTTTTGTGTAATTTGTTTTTAAGCAAAATTTAACATTTTCTTATGGGTAATTCCAAAAATTTTCGCCCCACTGTTCGGAAACATGCCTTTGGACGCCACTGAGAATTTGGCTCATAGATATCCACGTTTATATGAGATATGTTGCATTTTTGGATTTTCAAAATTTGCTGTAGTTTTCAAATTATCGCGGGTCAAATTTCGACCCGCGACTTTTTTTGCAAAAGTCATAAAAATACATGACGTTTAACGTGCTCTAACTTTTTAACTAGTAATCCGATTATCACAAGTAATGGCTCATATGAAAGCTTAATTCTTCTTCTTTTAGGAAATATTTTCAAAAGCATACGGTTTTTTTTAGAAGTGTTGCAAAAATTCAAAAACATTTTTTTTTTGCGAATATTTAAAAAAACACATCTTTGATTTTTTTAAAAAAAAGTTTGGTGATAAACAATACTGTTTTGTACAACATATCCAAAATTCAGAGTGGGATCCCAATGGGATCAAAAATATTCTGGTTTTAGTACGAAGTTCTTAAATTTTACCTTAGAAAATTAAAATTTTATGTTTTTTCAATATAAAAATTTAAATTTTCAAAGAAAATTATACTATTAAAATTTTGAAAAACATTAAAAACATTAGAAATTTAAATTTTCTAAGGGAAAAATATGAGAACCTCGTACTTAAAACAGAATAGTTTTTGATCCCATGGAGATCCCACTCTGAATTTTGAATATGTTATACAAAACATTGTTATTTTTCACCAGAATTTTTAAAAAAAAAATCGAAGATGTGTTTTTTTAAATATTCGAAAAGAAAAAATGTTTTTGCATTTTTGCATCATTTCTGTAAAAAAAAAACAGTATTATTTTAAAAATATTTTCTAAAAGAAGAACCCCAGCTTTCACATGAGCCTAAATTTGTGAAAATCGGGTCATTGGTTAAGAAGTTACAGCTCTTTAAACATGATGTATTTTTCTTACTTTTGCTTAAAAAGTCAATCTTTGACCCGCCATAGTTCGTTAAACACACCAAATGTAAAAAAACGATATATCGTACATATATCATATTTATGAGGGCTATCTATGTGTCAAGGCTCAAATTAATCTGAGACACCATTTCCAAAAATGACTAAAATTTGAGCTAAATTTTCTGGAATGGCCCTTATAGAAAAAGTCTCAGACTCTAACACATTTTTCGAATAGAAAAAGTCTGAGACTCTTATGAAAATTTTTCGTATAAAATAAGTCTCAGATTCTGAAGAGTTTTTTTCTATTGAAAAAGTCTCAGATTCTAAAACATTTTTCGTACAAAAAAAGTTTTAGATTATGAGAAATTTTTCGTATAAAAAAGTCTCAGAGTCTGAAACATTTTTCATATAGAAAAAATATCAGAGCCTGAGCCATTTTTCATATTAAAAAAGTCTCAGAGTCTGAGAGAAATTTTCAGACTCTGAGGAATTTCTTGTATGAAAAACGATTCAGATTCTAAAATATTTTTTGTGATCAGATTCTGCAACATTTTTCGTATAAAAAAAGTCTCAGATTCTGAGACATTTTCCGTAAAGAAAAATTTTTGGTATAGAAAAAGTCTCAGATTCTTATACTTTTTTCTTATAGTAAAAGTCGCAGATTCTGATAAATTTTTCGTATAGAAAAAGTCAGACTCTGAGACATTTTTCGTATAGAAAATCTCAGAATCTGAGCCATTTTTCTTATAAAAGAAGTCTCAGAGTCAGAGACATTATTTCGTATAGAAAAGTTTTCAGACTCTAAGGCATTTCTTGTATGAAAAAAGATTCAAGTTCTGACACAATTTTCGTTAAGAAAAAGTCGCAGATTCTGAGATATTTTTCGTATAGAGAAAATCGCAGATTCTGAAACATGTTTCGCATAGAAAAAGTCTCCGACTCTGAGAGATTTTTCGTATAAAAAGAGTTTTAAATTCTGAGGCAATTGTCGTATAAGAAAAATCACAGATTCTGAGAAAAAGTCGCAGATTCTGCGATATTTTTCGTTTAGAAAAATTCTGAGACTCTTGGGCATTTCTTTTGGCATACATTTTTCATATAAAAAATGTCTCAGATTCAGACCCTGAGTCTCAGATTCTGATACATTTTTTGTATAGATTCTAAAACATTTTTCGTATAAAAGAATCGAAGATTCTGAGACATTTTTCGTAAACAATAAGTCTGAGATTCTGATTCTGTGGCATTTTTCGTATAGAAAAGTCTCAGTTTGTGATACATTTTACGTATAGAAAAAATATAAGATTCTGAAACATTTTTCGTATGGAAGAAATCGAAGATTCTGACACATTTTTCGTATAGAAAAAGTCTGAGATTCTCAGACATATTTCGTATAGAAAAAGTCTCAGAGTCTGAGCCATTTTTTTGGTATAGAAAAGTTTTCAGACTCTAAGGCATTTCTTGTATGAAAAAATATTCACATTCTGAGACAATCTCTCAGATTCTGAGAAATTTTTCGTATACAAAAAACAGGTTCTCAGACATTTTTCGATTAAAAAAAGTCTCAGATTCTGGGACATTTGCCGTAAAGAAAAATCTCAGAGTCTGAGAGACTTTTCGTATAGAAAAAGTCTTAGACTCTGTGACATTTTTCGTCTAAAAAAGTCACAGATTCTGAGACATATTTCGAATAGAAAAGTTTCACATCCTGAAAAATTTTTCGAATAGAAAAAGTCTCAAAATCTGAGACATTTTTCTTGTAAAAAAAGTCTCAGATTCTGAGACTTTTTCTATTCGAAAAATGTTTCAGGATGTGAGACTTTTTCTATACGAAATGTCTCAGAAAAAGTCTCAGCTTCTGAAACATTTTTCGCATAGAAGAAGTCTTAGATTCTGAGAGATTTTTCGTATACAAAAAGTCTCAAATTCTGAAACATTTTTCGTATAGAAAAATTCACAGATTCTGATAAGGTTTTTGTATAGAAAAAATTGCAGATTCTGAGAAATTTTTCATATAAATAAAATCTCAGATTTTGAGAGATTTGTCGTATAGAAATTTGTCGTATACAAAAAGTCCAGATTCTCAGACATTTTTTGTTTAAAAAAAGTCTCGGATTCTGAGACAATTGCCGTAAAGAAAAATCTCAGATTCTGAAACATGTTTCATGTTTTTTTTTTTGTACAGAAAAAGTCTCAGATTCTAAGAAATTTTTAGAAAAAGTCTTAGACTCTGAGACATTTTTCGTATAGAAAAAGTCTCAGGCTCTAAACATTTTTCGTATAGAAAAAGTCTCATATTCTGAGACAATTTTCGTATAGAAAAAGTCTCAGATTCTTTCTCATTTTTCGTATAGAAAAAGTCTCAGATCTTGACACATTTTTTGTATAGGAAAAATCTATGATTCTGAGACATTTTTCGTATAGAAAAAGTCTGAAATTCTGATAGATTTTTCGTATAAAAGAAGTCTCAGAGTCAGTGACATTTTTCGTATAGAAAAGTTTCCAGACTCTAAGGCATTTCTTGTATGAAAAAAGTTTCAAGTTCTGAGACAATTTTCATTAGAAATAGTCTTAGATTATGAGATATTTTCTGTATAAATAGTCTCTGGTTCTGAGAAGTGTTTCGTATATTAAAAGTTCACAATTTCAGAAATTTTTCGTATAAAACAAGTGTCATTTTATGAGACATTTTCCGTAAAGAAAACTCTCAGAATATGAGAGAATTTTTGTATAGATAAAGTCTCAGATGCTGAGACATTTTTCGTATAGAAAGAATCGCAGATTCTAAAACATTTTTCGTTTAGAAAAAGTTTTAGATTCTGAGACATTTTTTTGTATAAATAGTCTCTGATTATGAGACATTTTTCGTATAAAAAGTCTCAGATTTTGAGGCATTTTTCATATTGATTCTAAGACATTTTGCGTATTGAAAAAGTCTCAGAATCTGGGACATTTTTCGTAAAGAAAAAGTCTAAGTTCATGAAACATTTTTCATGTAGATAAAGTCTGACAAGGGAAGTATCTCAACCCTTATGAACCGATTTGCCTGAAACTTAAAATATATATTAAAGAGACGATTTAAAGGTTGGGGTTTCTCGGCTTATCGGCCATATTTGTGTTTAAAAATTTCGTTGTCCCCTTATGAAACCATTTGGACCTTCGAGAAAATTTTTATAACTTCCGAACTAACAGGAATATCATCTAGGGAAAAAATACGGGTCGACTTAAATTTAATAAAGATTATTTCTTATCCATATGGATATCGTAGGTCTATGTCTTCACATAAGTACCCCCCAAAATTTACACATTTTCCTGAAAAAAATATTTAAAGAAGCCGAATGTTTACAAGGTTATGCCACCATTGGATAGGCATTAAAAAAACCTTTCTTCTCATATGAAAACATCATATAGTTTCTTAAAAAGAAATGGCTGAAAAAATCAAAAAACGATTTTTTCGCCCTTTTTTGATCCATGTTTTGAACCCCTAAATCCCCGATATGGCCGATATGCCGAGACACCCCAACCTTAGAATTGTCTCTTTGATATATATTTTATGTTTCAGGCAAATCGGTTCATAAGGGTTGAGATACTTCCCTTGTGAGACATTTTTCGTATAGAAAAATTTTTCGTATATAAAAAATTTCTGATTCTGAAACATTTTTCGTACATAAAAAATCGAATATTCTGAGACATTTTTCTTATAAAAAAATCCCAGACTCTGAGACATTTTTTGTATAAAAAAATTATCACGTTCTGAGACAATTTCCGTATAAAAAATGTTATATTCTAAAACATTTTTCGTATAGAAAAATCTCAGATTCTGAGACATTTTGCGTATTGAAAAGGTCTCAGATTCTGAACCATTTCTTGTATAAAACAAAGATTCAGATTCTGAGACAATTTTCGTTTAGAAAAGGCCTCAGATTGGGCTACAAATATACACAACGTTTAAACTACAAATAAGTATGCTTTTATACACTGAAAAAAATAACTATACTGAAATTAAATAAACACTGTTATTAATTTAAGTAAACAATTTTTTTTGAATTTACTTCAACTTATCTTAATATAAGGTGATTTTACTTAAAACAAAGAAAATAAACTTGAAGATAGTACATGCAAATACTTAAAAAAGCACAAAAGTTTTCCTTAATTTGTTTTTTTAAATTAAGTTAAATATTCTTTACATTTATGGCGAATTGATTGCATTTAAGAAAAAAAGGGTTTATTAAAAAAATTTTGCATTACTTAAAAGAAAAAAATTTAAATTGTGAGCAAAAAAAATAAATAAGTACGTAACTTACTTAAAAATAGTATAGACATTTTCAAGACATTGAATCAAATAAGTACTAATCTTTAATTCCAAAACGCATTTTCTTCAATTTAATTCGTTTTTGTTTTAATTTAAGAAAAAAGTGATCTTTATTTTATTGATTTCATTGACTTTATTTGAATCCATATCTTCATCAGCTTAAGAAAGAATTTACTTAACGTAAGGAAAAACTACATTAGGTATTTTGGGGACCCCATCTGGGGGCCCCATCTGGAGACCCCATGAGACCCTAACTTTAAATCCAAATTTCGATTTTCGCGGAATTTTCAAATGCCTATAACTCTACAAATACTGCAGATACGAAAAAAATTCCAAAGGCATTTTTGTAGTCCTTGACTTGCAGAATATGGCCGCCGAAGACCTGAAAGCCCTCCGAGTTATAGTTTTCGAGTTATTTCATGATCAAATTTCTCAAGACCCCATTCCCATATCTCGAAAACTAAGCAAGATAGAGCGATTCTGACCAAAATTTTGGATCAAAATCAATAGTGACCTTATAATAGTGTACGTACATACTCATGGGCGGACCCCATATATTGGGGCCGTAGGGTCCTCACATTGGGACTCCATAGGGTCCACAGAATCCGTAAGTTTAAGGAAATTTTTACTTATTTTAAAAAAATATTTTTCCTATGGATAAAAACAATTAAACTTATATTAAGTACAATTTTACTTACTTTTAAGATATATTTAAGTAAATGCATTACTCTGTTTTAGGAAAAAACATACTTGGAAGAAGAATTAATATCTTTGGAGCCCTCGCATACCCTCCTTTTTTTAAATTAAGTCCAACATGCTTTAAAAATGGTAAATTTTTTTTTCAGTGTATTTTAGCACTACAATTGTACTGCCACAAAAACTCTTTCTCTTGTGGTAGTTGCAGTTCTTTAATTGATTGTACATAAATAATTGATATTTCACTCCCAAAAACATCTTTTATTGACACATTTGGGTCATAAATAAACCTGAAATTCAGTTTTTTCCCTTTTGTGTTCCAAACAAAAAAAATAAAACAATTCGCCACCCACTCAACTTTCAAAACTCATTTTCATGACTTTAATTACAGAAAATTTATTACAATTTCCTGAATATTTGGGTGTGTCAAATATTGTATGGATGCCAAACAGACAGCATATTCTTTTTTTTTTTTGGTCCATGTTTATTTTCAATTTGTACAGTGAAAAAAAAAAAAACAAAAATTAAATCAACAAAAAATAATTGGCGGAAATATAAAAACCACAAAGTGCCAAGTTAATTAAATTCTTATTAATTTTATTTGTTTATTTTTGTGTTAAAACGTTAAGTTTTGTTTTATTTTGTGATTTTAAATGTTGGGTTTTTAATCTGATTCCACTTGAATAAGTCCCATCGAAAATTGTTTTATTCCACATAATTTCACTGCATATTTATGCTGTTTTATTATTTTTTTAATTTTTAAAACAAAAATTGCAAAAAATTATAGTTTCATGTTTTCATTTTGCATTTATTTTTTGCTGGTTGGTTGGACTGTTTGTTATATTTAAACCCCCCTCTTTCATTTCTGTCTCTTCCATGCAGAATTGGAAAAATCTGAAAAAATCTATGAAGACATAATTGCAGCACATCCCAAACATTTGGCTGCTCATTTACTGCTCATACAAAACATTGAATCATCATCTGAATTGAAGGCTCAATATCCGTTTACATTTGCCAAGTCATTAAAAACAAACAATAATTCAACAACAATAACAGCAGCAGCAGCACCAACAGCATCAACAACATCATCGGCAACAACAACAGCAGCAGACGATTCAACGTCCTCCTCAACATCATTGTCTGCCACTAGTGGTGCTGGTGGTGGTAGTGGTACGACTGAGGATAAACAAAAATTGCGCAATTCTCTGGAACGCATTGTTTTGTTGGCGGACAATGTCATTAGGGATACGGATAAAGATGCATTGTTGGCATACTATGGCATTAAATGCGATACTCGTAGTGATGCTGCAAAGATTAAAACGTAAGTTTATTTTATGCTTTAACAAAAACAAAAAAAACAATGTTTTTATTGTCGTATTTTTGTAATTTTTTTATTTTTTTTTTTGTTGGTGGAACATTATGAGTATTTGTCAGTATGTTGTACAATATGTGCATATGTAGGTAGGTCTAGATGGCAACATATAAATGGCTGTATTGAAATCTATATGTGTATTAAGTTGGTCCCGATAATAGGAAATTTTTTGGAATTTATTAACCTGATTGCATGGGCAATTCTCAGAATCTGAAACTTTTTTTATACGAAAAATTTCTGAGAATGTGAGACTTTTTTCATACGAAAAATGTCTCAGAATCTGTGACTTTTTCTATACGAAAAATGTCTCATAATCCTAGACTTTTTCTATAGGAAAAATGTCTCAGAATCTGACACTTATTTTATACGAAAAATGTCTCATTATCTAAGACTTTTTCTATACACAAAATGTCTCAGAATCTGAGACTTTTATTTGAATAATATTTATGTGAATATCGGGAAGGTCAGAACCGCATTAAGGTATGGCGGTTCTGACCTTCCGATATTCACATACTGTAAGCCCTCAAAGTTTGTAAAATAATTTTCTTTATTTTGGGGACAAACGGATCTTTAGGTTAGGTTAGGTTATGGTGGATGGCATTGGCATAAACCAATGCCCATAGAGGCCGACTTGTGGCCCATTATGATTCCAGTTTCTCCTTCTTCTTAGATAAAAATCAATAGTTGCATCTATGCATTCCACTTCGATGTTTTGATAAACGCCAATAAGGTCCATGGATTTATTCCTCGGATTTCATGTAAATTCTGAAAGAAAAAAGAGCCAAATAATTTAAATCTTCTAAAAGACAGTGCAGGGCATTCACATAAAAAGTGAAAACTGTCTTCAACAGCTTCCCTACACCATCGGCATGTATCATCATCTACTCTTCCAATTCTTACCATATGTTTACCCAGGGTGTTGTGGCCTGTAATCAAATTAATTACCATTCTCAATTGTCTTCTATCCATATCAAGAAGAACTTGGCTTTGTTTCAACGAATTTTCATTCCATAATGATTTTGTCTGAATACAGCAGTCCGACTGAGTCCATCGGGTTAACCAAGTTTCTCTCGCTTCCAGTCTGATCCGTTGCGAGATTAGAGATAGAGGTGGATAGACGTCACCCACAGCCAACTCCTGTGAAAGGTTGGCTCCCCGCTTAGCAAGCTCATCTGCCTTTTCGTTGCCCAGTATATCTTTATGTCCAGGTACCCAGCACAGGTTAGGTTGGATGGGCGCTCGCCATTTGTCGAATTCACTCGGAGGCCATAAGGCCCATTGTGATTCCCTTAATCATATTTCCCTACTCCCCCTCTGATACAAAGTTCTACTTTTTAAACCACCCCGTTTCCCTGAGGTATTCCGCTAGAGACGTCAATGAGGCACCGCTTAGGCAATTCAGGTCATCAAAAAATCTTTGCCCAAAATGCTTAAGGCGGTTCCTCATTAGGCCCGGACATTCGCATAGCAAGTGCTTCACTGACTCCTCTTCCTCCACTTTCCCACAGCTTCTACAATAGTCCCTATCAGAAATTCCCATACGCACGGCCATTTGGCCAATCATACAGTGTCCTGTAAGTACTCCAACTAATAGGCTAACCGTCCGTTTGCCAAAAGTAAGAAGACTTTTTGTCCTCTTAGGATTTGACAGTGGCCACAGGGTTCTAGATATCCTGCACATAGTTAAGGTGTGTTTATATCATCCCACCGAGTCTTTGGATTTTAAGAAAGTAAAATATTACCAAAGTCTTAATACTGCCAAAAAATCATAAACAAAATCAAACAGACATTTTTAAAAACAGCTGTTTGTATGCAAATCTAATAACATACAGCCATTTTTTGAAATATTTCATAAAATCAAAAGTCTTATTGGACTGTCAACAAAATCATATTACACAGAATTTTTTGACAAGTCTCAATACTCAGTGGTATGATATAAACACAGCTTTAGTGATATCCACCTATCCTTCATCCTATTTTCAGATATCCTATTAATTTCGTTCATCAGTTCCACTATAGGAACCGAGACGTCAGGTTCTACACGTTCCCCCACCGATTCAGAGCCATTCCTCGCACATTCATCAGCCAATTTGTTCCCAGCGACCCCACTATGGCCTGGGACCCAGATTAGCTTGATTGTGTGCTGACTGATTCGACGAAGAGATTGTATAACTATTCCCGATTTTACAGTATTTGACTCTAAGGCCTTCAGAGCTCCGAGACTATCCCCGAAAATGTTAATGACGCAAGGACGAAGGTCCCTTGTCATAATCATCTGTGCGGCTTTATCAATTGCAAGCACCTCGGCCCACAGTGGGGAAAAATGGACTTTTTTTGTCCAATTTTGCCTACAGGTCGCAATTCTTAACCGATTTTAGTTTTTCTTTTTTTGAAATTTAGCCAATAAAATTCCTCATCGGTCTGTCATGGTGGATTTTTAAAAATCGTTTTTGTTTTATTTGAATAATTTTTTAAAGTTCAGAAAATTTTAATTTTTTTAGAATTTTTGCTCTAAAAAATGTAATAGGCAGGGGACGAATAAGCTGTATAGACAAAATTAAAGGTATTTGAACCCCTTATAAATGACATTAATAGCATTTGTTAATTTATTGTTATTTTGGTTTTTATAAACATATGAAAACTTAAAAATGTTCACTTTTGAGTACCTATATCATTATAAATAATGTGCCAATTTCAATGAGATTTTTTTTAGATTAAAGCTTATCATTTTCTAAACCATTATTGGTAAACAAAGTATTTTTGCAAAATTGTTTAAATCTTTTTTTCGAATTTACAATGTAACAACTTTTTTTTTTTTAAACAGACTAAAAAATAATTTTAAAATTCCAAAAATCATAAGGTAAAATTTAAGCAAAAAATTAAATATTTTTTGAAAAAAATTTTGTGTACCAATTATGACTAAACAAAACATAAGCTTTAATCTAAAAAAGATTTTATTGAAATTGGTTGATTATTTTTAAAGATATAGGCTTTTAAAAGTGGAAATTCTTGAATTTTTGTCTGGTTATAAAAACCAAAATAATAATATATTTTCAAATACTAATCACGTCGTTGATAAGGGGTTCCAATACCTCTAATTTAGTCTATAAAGCATATTCGTCCCATACCTATTACATTTTTTATTGCAAAAATACTGAAAAAATTAAAATTTTCTGAACTTTAGGAAAATATAAAAAGTAGTTCGAAATTTTTTTTCAAAAATCCACCATGACAGATCGATGCGGAATTTTATTAGCTAAAATACAAAAAAAGAAAAACCAAAATCGGTTAAGAATTGCGACCTGTAGGCAAAATTGGACAAAAAAAGTGCATTTTTCCCCACTGTGCGGCCTGGAAAACACTACACTTATCCGGAAGTCTAAATGAGACCCCGATTTCGAGGCATTCAGAGTAACGCGCCCCCTGTGCCCCCCCCCCCCCCCCCCTTTATACGTCCATGGGAAGGAGAGGGATTAGGGGTCCAATTTTTTGTTTAATAACTATTATTAGGTCACACATTACGACCTAGAACAGAAACTCAAAATTGCTTCGGCAGAAAATGTATGGTCGTCAAAGGGTTAAAACCATGATATTTGTATAGAACAATTTGGTTTTAATGAGACCTTTTTTATCTCAGAATCTGAGACTTTTTCTATACGAAAAATGTCTCAGAATCTGAAACTTTTTCTAAACGAAAAATGTCTTAGAATCTGAAACTTTTTCGATATGAAAAATATCTCAGAATCCAAAATTTTTTCTTTAAAAGATATGTCTCAGTATCTGTGACAATTTCTTTACAAAAAATATATTAGAATCTGAGAATATTTTTGTATACAAAATCGAACTTTCTTAATCGGAATGGGATGAAACCAAAAGCAAAAGTTGACGTTTTTCATAGCAAACCCCTCAAGCCCTTTTTTTTTTTTTTTTTGGTTCAGCGCTAGATTATTTTTTACACACATTTAAAGTTGATGATTTTAAATCATTTAACATTTTTGTGTACTAAACATGTCATACTTTAGGCGCCCCTGGTGGTGCCCTTATTAGGCATGTGGGTTCCAGCGTCCAAACTTTAGCTCAAAATTACGTTAGCTATAACGGGTATGAATTTCGTTGCAATCGGTCCCGTAGTACGGGACCCGTACCTTCTTACTAAATAGCCAAATTATTAAAAATAATACACTGTGCACCGTTCCGTATGATTTTTATTTAAAGGCAATTACAAATTAATCATACGCCTTATACATTTTTCAATAATTATAATAAAATATCATCAACTTCAAATGCGTGTAAAAAAAATTTAGCGCTGATTTAAAAAAAGCTTAGAGGGTTTTGTTATGGAATATGTATACTTTAATTTGCTTTTGGTTTCATCACATTCCGATTTTGGTTGTTGCACTGTGTAATTATTTAAATGAATTTATTATATCCACACGTAATTTTTAAAAGTTAATCCTGTTTGGCTTCCTTACACCTTGGGAGTGCACGTTTGTGTTTTTCGGGACACGCCAATGTGTATCTACGGAAAGGGAATAGTAATTATTAGGGACCCACCGAAGGTTTTTCGTTTTGTTTTTTTTAATTGCACTAGCGGATATTTTGAAACTTTTTTCTTTGGTTATGTTGAAAAGGAAAAGTATTTACGAAAGTAACCTATGTCAAACTATAACAAATAAACTAAACTAGTTTTAAAGTTTTCAGCAGACAGACAGCCATCGCTAAATCGTCTTCATCGTTAGCGAATCCTTTAGACTAAGGGGATAAGGGTCTTAGGTTCATGTTTATCTAAATGTACTAAAACCTACATATAATCACATTCTGTACACCCAAAACGCCCAAAATTTTGGTTAAAACCACCGATTAATCGGTCAATTGCTAATTGTTATTGAGTTTGTAGTTTGTTGGTTAGCATACACAGCCAAACATTCAACCAACCTCCACAATGGCATTTTACAATCAGTTTTAATTGAGATAAGGATACAAAATACGGAGAAACAGGAAATGTTACATATTAACGATAAACAACATTCATACACATTAGGGTGGAGCAAATTTTATTTTTTTTTATTTCAAAATTGTCGGAATAATTGCTTTTTGATGTCAGCATTACCACACACAAATATGTGACCCGATGGGCAATGTATTTGGGTTTCTTTTTTGACTTGAAATTCAGAAAGTTCCGAACAAAGTGAAAAAAATATGTATTTTTTTTTTTAACTAATAAAAATATTTTTTTTGCAAAAACACAAACAAAAAAAAAATTTACCATAAAAAAACTTTTTCAGTAACGTCGGAATAATCACTCCTACTTCAAGATAATAAAAAAATTCAAGAAAAAAATTTTTTTTTTCTCTTTGTTACACTCTAATTAAAATGATTCCAGTTTCCTACTATAAATTGGGTAAATTTACACAAAATGTGTAGTTGTACCAAACAATTATTGGAAATTTACTCATTTATAGTAGTATATTATTTGAATTTGTTGAAGTTTACCCAATTTATAGTAGGAAACTGGACACATTTGTTTAGAGTGTACGAAATTTTTGATTTTTTTGATAGGTCCAATATTTGTTGTGTTAATATTGACCCCTAAAAACAACTATTTTTACCCCGATGATTTTGAAATTCGAAAAAAAAACAAATTTGATCCACCCTAATACACACCCAAAAAAACAAACACCCATCTACTTATAGCAAAACATACACACAAAAACACACTACTACCCTAGTGATATGCATGCATATTTACCCAAACACATACAATGATATCCATATTTCAACACGGTTTATCTACTTAAACGTATTTCAAAAGACGTAATTATGTGTTGCCTCTTATTTCAATGCTTTCTAAAAACAATGACTTCCTTTGTTTTGTTGAAAATTAATGAACAATTTTTTTTTTATATTTTTTTTTGTGTATTCCTGAGTGAAAAAGTTTATTCACAAAACTATTTGTTGATCGAATTTAACAAAATAATGTCTCAGAATCTGAGAATGTTTTAGAAAAAATGTCTTAGAATCGGAGAATTTTTTAGAGAAAATGTCTCAGAATCTGAGAATTTGTTAGAAAAAATGTCAGATTGTGACAAATAATTTGCGGATGTTTATTCTGGCTCGAGGTCATTATTTTCTTTACTAATTAAAACCATGATATTCTCATAGCATTATTTTCAAGAAAATTATTTTTTGTTTTAAATTTATTTATGCTAGTCATTTTTGCAAGACTTAATCGACACGTGTTTCGGAATTTGTCAGATTCCATTGTCAAGATTATTTAGCAAAAATAGAAACGATTTACTACAAAGTAGCAAACGAGTCAAATGACAAATCGTTTGTGCACAAACTAAAATATTAGTACATATTCGACTCTATCCACAATGGGAATTTGTCATTAGACTCGTTTGCTACTTTGTAGTAAATCGTTTCTATTTTTGCTAAATAATCTTGACAATGGAATCTGACAAATTCTGAAACACGTGTCGATTAAGTCTTGCAAAAATGACCAACATAAATAAATTTAAAACAAAAAATAATTTTCTTGAAAATTATACTATGAGAATATCATGATTTTAATTAGTAAAGAAAATAATGACCTCGAGCCAGAATAAACATCCTCAAATTATAATATTTTAAAGGTCGAATAAAACAATTTTTATTTTTTAATAAAAATTAATCAGAATTTGATTGTGACAAATTAAACAAAAAAAATGTCTCAGAATCTGAGATTTACAAAAAAAAAATGTCGCAGAACCTGTGAATTTTTTTTAAATAATAACTCAAAATCTGAGAATTTGTTTAGAAAAAATTTCTAACAATCTGAGAATTTTTCAGAAAAAATGTCTCCGAATCTGACAATTTTTTTAGCAAAAAATGTCTCAGAATTTGAGATTTTTTTTTAAAAAAATTTCTGAGACTTTTTCTATAGAAAAAGGAATTTCTATACAAAAAATTTATTATTTTCCATAGAAA
The DNA here is from genome assembly GCA_963921195.1 of Pegoplata infirma. Taxonomy (NCBI): domain Eukaryota; kingdom Metazoa; phylum Arthropoda; class Insecta; order Diptera; family Anthomyiidae; genus Pegoplata; species Pegoplata infirma. The sequence continues at coordinate 34,989,058 of OY992538.1, read as the reverse complement.
AATTCTGAGATGTTTTCTATAGAAAAATATCCTGTTTTCTATAGAAAAAGGTCCTGGGAAATTTTTTGTAAAGAAAAAATCTTAGATTCTGATACATTTTTTCGATAGAAGAAGATTCAGATTTTTGTTTTTTTTATAGAAAAATTCTTAAGATTCTGATACATTTTTCTATAAAAAAAAGTCTTAGGTTCTGAGATAGTTTTCCTAAAGAAAAAAAGTCTCAGATTCTGAGATATTTTTTTATAGGAGAAGTCTTAAAATCTTAGATATTTTTTCTATAGAAAATGTCTCAGATTCTGAGACTTTTTTTGATACTATAGAAAATCTCTCCGATTCTAACAAGGAAAGTATCTCAACCCTTATGAACCGATTTGCCTGAAACTTAAAATATATACAAAAGTGACGATTTTAAGGTTGGGGTGTCTCGGCTTATCGGCCATATCAGTGTTTCAAAATTTCGTTGTCCCCTTGTGAAACAATGTGGACCTCCGGGAAAATTTCGATAACTCCCGAACTAACAGGAATATCCCCTAGAGAAAAAATACGTATGGACTTAAATTTAATAAAGATTATTTCGTATTCATATGGATATCGTAGGTCTATGTCTTAATATAAATACCCCCCAAAATTTACACATTTTCATGAAAAACAAGTAAGAGTGTTAAATTCGGCTGTGCCGAATCTTGTATACCCTCCAACGTTGAAAAAAAATTGCAGGGGCGTTTTTTTTCGGGGGGGGGGGGGGGGCTTGTCGGGGGTCCTTGGAAACACCTTCTCTCTGGTCTAAAATGTTTAAAAATTGTATTACTATGCTTTTTGCATAAAAGATATACACTTTCATCATTATATAAATTATTTGGTAATATCCACGCCTACAAAAGGGGGCGGACCGAAAAAAAGCAATTTTCAAATCCCCTGCGCCCAAGTCCAAGACTTTGAACTTTTACAAGCATAAAAATGTTTCATTTGTTTAACAAAAATACAAAAAAACCTATAAAAAGTTTCCTTTTTTTATTGGTTGGTTTACTTCTTCAAGGGGAACTTTTTCCCCCCTGGTCCGATTTAGCCCATCTCCGAACTTAACCAGCCTATGAACATGAGACATATATGTGCCAAATATCAGGAGTCTAGCACTTGTATTTTGGACTGTATCGTGTCTTCCACAGACGGACGGACAGACGGACATCGCTAGAATGTCTTATAATCGATCACTGATCAATAATATATATCCTAAACCGATATTTCGATGCGTTACACACGAAATGACAAAGTGAGTATACCCCCATACTGTAGTTGGAGGGTATAAAAATATTTAACGAAGCCGATTTTTTACAAGGTTATACCAGGCATTTAAAGGCATTAAAAAAACCTTTCTTCTCATATGCAAATATCATATAGTTTCTTAGAATAAAATAGCAGAAAAATCCAAAAAACGATATTTTCGCCATTTTTTACCCATGTTTTTAACCCCTAAATCGCCGATATGGCCGATAAGCCGAGACACCCCAACCTTAGAATTGTCCCTTTTATATATATTTTAAGTTTCAAGCAAATCGGTTCATAAGGGTTGAGATACTTCCCTTGTAAGACATTTTTCCTGCCCAAAAACTCACAGATTATAAAACATGTTTTCTATAGAAAATCTATCGGAGAGACTAAGAAATTTCTATAGAATAAAATGTCTTAGATTCTAAGACTTTTTCTATAGAAAAAATGTCTCAAAATCTTAAAATTTTTTAGGAAAAAATGTTTCTGGAGCAAAAATATCTCAGAGTCTAAGAATTATTCTATAGAAAGAATGTCTCAGAATCTGAGATTCTTTCTGTACAAAAAAAATTTTTATTTTTTTAATAGAAAAATTCTGATATTCTGAGATATGTTTTCTATAGAAAACGTCTCAGATCCTGAGAAATTATTTGTATAGAAAAAGTCTTAAGATTTTGAGACATTCTTTCTTTAGCAAAAGTATAAGATTCTGATACATTTTTCCATAAAAAAAAATCGTAGGTTCTGCGACATTTTTTGATACTATAGAAAATCTCTCAGATTCTGTGACATTTTTTCTGCAGAAAAACTCACAGATTCTAAAACATGTTTTCAATAGAAAAACTATCGGAAAGACTAAGACTTTTTCTAAAGAATAAAATTTCGCAGATTCTGAGACTTTTTCTATAGAAAAAATGTCTCAGAATTTGAAAATTTTTTAAAAAAAAATGCCTCAGAATCTGAGAATTTTTTAGAAAAAATGTCTCAGAATCTGAAAAAAAATTTCTTATAAGAAAAAATATCTCAAAATCTGAAACTTTTTCTATAGAAAGAATGTCTCAGATAATGTCTCATTTTCTATAAAAAAAAGTCCCAGATTCAGAGACATTTTTTCAATAGAAAATTTTCAGATTCTTAGACATTTTTTAAATAGAAAATTCTCAGAGTCTTAGACATTTTTTCTATTGAAAATGTCTTAGATTCTGAGACATTTTTCTACTGAAAAAGTCTCAGATTCTGAGACATTTTTTCTACTGAAAAAGTCTCAGATTTTGAACTGTATTCAGAACAATCGGTGGGTGCCCATTGAAAGGCCGTCCTTGTTAGCTTCTTTTCACGTTAAGCTTAAGATTAACTAATCATATTAAATAACTACAATCTTTTTTACTAGGATTTTTATTTTAAATCTTCTCTAATCTAAAACTTAAGAAAAATACACTAACTTTTTATGAGGACTAAATCTGGAACAAAACAGTTTCAGCAACAAAATTTGAATTTCAGTCAAATCGGTCCAGTGCTTCAAAAGTTATTAGTAAAACCGTGAATTTCTGATTAGGTTCACCTTAAATTCACGTGTTGAAAACCCGTTAAACATGTTTTAAAAACATTGGTAAGTCACAAAAATATTTTACAACTCATTTTTGTCACTCAAAAATATTTTTACACTAAAAGAAAAAAAAATACACTCGAAAAAAATTTTACACTCCAAAAAAATTTTACACTCAAAAAAAAATTTAGTAAATTATTTTTTTTTTTTTTTCAAAAATTAGTTAAAAAAAGTTTTTTACACAAAATAAAATATTTCTAATCAAAAATGTTATTTTTTCACTCTAGAAAATTTACTATAACTTAAAAAGGGCATTGTGGAGGGTATTCATAGATTCGGCTAACAATAAGTTGAATTTAACTTTTCTACTTGTTTTCAAATGTTCTCATAGAAAGCCAATAAAAAGAGAGTTTTAATGATTAACATGTTTTACAAATGAAAAGATTTTTATACAAAAAAATATAGTTTCTTTTGTATAAATGTGAAAAATCCTCTAAAAACAAAAACATTTCCATGTTTCTTCCCATTTTCATATGCAAGTTTCAGAACAATCGGTGGGTGCCCATTGAAAGGCCTTCCTTGTTACCTTTTTTTGTACGTTAAGCTAAAGAATAACTAATCATATTAAATAACTACAATCTTTTTTACTCGGATTTTTATTTAAAATCTTCTCTAATCTAAAACTTAAGAAAAAAGACACTAACTTTTTATGAGGACTAAATCTGGAACAAAACAGTATCAGCAACAAATGTATTCAAAAAAAGACAATGACTACGACAACGACAACGACGTCTACTAAAACTACAACGACTACCAATTTATATCCAAATTTTCAAAAAAAAAAATAAAAAAAGTCATCATCAACTTAACATATTCATTTATATGTATTAACTTGTTGTTATTGTATTTAATGCAGCATCATTTTTTTATGTCATCTTCCAAAATACCAACAAGCAAATATACATATTTGTATGTTTATAATTTTGTTTGAAACAGTCTACTGTTGTCTAATCCTTATTGGCGCCAATGTTGTTTATAAATATTTGATGTTAACTAACAGATTTTATGCAGATTTGAGAAAAGAGTACATATAAAGAGAGTACAAATAACACTGAGTTTCTCACTGTTATTATTTTTGTAGCATGCTATTTATTTTTAGCATTGATATTTTACTGTTGATAACATTTTCGAAGTTGTTAACATTGAAGATAAACAGAACTGTTCAATAGGAACAGTTTTTGGCGGTTGAAATATTGCTTTGAAACTAATAATAATATTGCTATGGAATTTTTAATAGAGCTAAAAACTCCTCAATTTAACCGACGAGTTGACCTCACCCCCTGTAAATTGAAAGAAATTAAGTACTGGGTTTTATTTTAATAAAAAAGAGATTGTGCCAATTTTTCAGGCTTCTGGTCACTCCAGTATTCGAGATGTGCACTCAAAAAAATAAAACTGTAAAGTTAACAAATTTTTTTTGTTAACTCGAGTTTACTGGCTTTTTAGCAAATTTTTAGTTAAAATCAGCGTTTTAACTACTTTTTTTAGTTAAGTTCAATTTACGAAAATACTAGTTTTTCACAAATTTTGTATTAATTTTTTTTGTTGACTTCAAAACTGAGTTTACGAATTTTTACTAATTAATTTGCTGATTTTTCGTAACAAATTTGTTAAGTGGAATTTCTTGTGAAGCCTCCTATGCAAATCTCATAAGTTCTACTTAAGCTGATGAAAAAATAGAAAAAATAAACTTTTAATTTTTTACAAAATATTTTCTAAATTTTAGTTTACGAAAAGTAACAAAAAGTTTAGCTGAATTCAACTAATTTTTTTGTTAATACATGTACATAAAAACGTTACGAAATTTCAGCTAAATTTTTAGTTAAAGTTACGGTTTTTTTTGCTAAATTCATTCTACGAAAAGTTAACTAAATATTTTTAGTTAAATTAACTAAAAATTTAGTGGGCCCAAAATCAGGTGCTTTTTTAGTTAAATTTAACTAAATTTTTTGTCAACTTTACAGTTTTTTTTTTTTGAGTGTGGGGTTTTGAAAATTGGGAAAATCCTATGTATTTGACAAAAGTGTTCTGACATAAATAAAGATATCTCAAAAAGTAATAATGATGCAGGTCTCCTGAATGAGACCTGTGAGATGTCTTTATTTATGTCAGAACACTTTTGTCAAATATATACGATTCCCCAATTTTCAAGACCCCATATCTCGGGATGAAAAACTACCAGAAATCCATAATTTTGGCCCTATCCTTTTTCTTGTAAGACTATATTCCAAGTTTTACTGAATTCAAAAGTGGTAAGGTCAAAAATGATACTTTTTTTCGGTTTAATTGAGGTGCTTTAACTAAAAAATTTCTTAAAATCTTTTTATTTTCTATACAAAAAATTAATATGCAATTTTTTTTACGAAACATTTTCAGCACACTTGGACCAGACCGATAAATTCTGAAAGTGGTGCGTTATAGCAAAAAACCCCAATAAAAAACATTTTATTTTTTTATAAAAATTTTGAAAAATTTTATCAAAATTTAAATTAAAATTTTTTCAAAATTTGTCCAAATTTTTTCCAAAACAATGAGCAATTTTTATAAAAAAAAACTTCAATAATAAAAACATTTTCGCTAAATTTATTTATAAAATACTTGATGTTAACATAACTATAAGCGTTTATTGTTGGCATATCTATCAACGTTTTGCCATATTCTCTTATTGCGAATGGCAGTGTTTTGTTTAGGCTATAACACGTTTTTACCCAAGTTAACCTACAATGTTTTCCAATAAAATACAAATTATGTAAATTTGAGAAGAGACTTTCTTTAAATAAAAAGAGAGAACAAATAACAGTGGATTTCTCAATGTTAGTATTTTTATTGCATGTTATTTATTCTTAACATAGCTATGTTAGTGTTGTTAACACTATCGAAATTGTTAACATTGAATGTAAACGAAATTGTTTATAGGAACAGTTTTGGTTTACAACTTCTTTTATAAAGTAAAACAAATATGAGAATTTTTCTATACGGAAAAATAACACAGAATTGGAAAATTTTTCTATATGAAAAATGTCTCAGAATCTGAGATTTTTTTTTAATGAAAAAATGTCTCAGAATCTAAGAATTTTTCTATACGAAAAAATATTTCAGAATCGCAGAATTTTTTCTTTACAGAAAAATGTCTCAAAATCTGAGAATTTTTGTATACGGAAAAATGTTTTAGAATCTAAGATTTTTTTGTAACAAAAAAATGTTTTAAAATCTGAGAATTGCTCTACAGTTAAAAAATATCTCACTAACTGCCAATTTTTTTATACACAAAAATATATTAGAACTGAGAATTTCTCTATACAGAAAAATGTCTCAGAATCTGAGAATTTCTCTATACAGAAAAATGTCTCAGAATCTGAGAATTTTTCTATAGGGAAAAATGTCTCAGAATGTGAGAATTTTTCTATACGGAAAAATGTCTCCGCGTCTGAAAATTTTTCTATACACAAAAAACATCCTTGAATCTGGAAATTTGTCTATATGGAAAAATGTCACAGAATCTCAGAATTTTTCTATATGAAAAAATTTTTGAGAATCTTATAATTTTTTTATACGCAAAAATATATCACAATCTGAGAATTTTTCAATACGGACAAATGTCTTAGCATCTGAGAATTTTTGTATACGAAAATATGTCCCTGAATCTAAGAACTTTTCTATACAAAAAATGTCTCGGAATCTGAGAATTTTTCTATCTGAAAAACTGAGAATTTTTTATACGAAATATATTTCAGAATCAGAATTTCTGATTCAGAAAACTATTTTTTATCCGGAAAAATGTTTCAGAATCTGAGAATTTTTCTATACAGAAAAATGTTTCACAAACTGATAATTTTTCTATTCAGAAAAAAGTATCAGAATCTTAAAAATTTCTATATGGAGACATTACAGTAACTGGAAATTTGTCTATACGGAAAAAAGACAAAGAATCTCAGAATTTTTCTAAATGAAAAATTGTTAAAGAATTGAACTTTTTTTAATACGCTTAGAATCTAAGAATTTTTCGTATCTAAAAATGTCTTAGAATCTAAGAATTTTTCTGTATGGCAACATGTCTCAGAATCTGAGAATTTTTTGCAAATGTATTTAAGAATCTACGAGTTTTTCTATATGGAAAAATGTCTCAGAATTTGAGAATTTTCCTATACGAAAAAATGTCTCAGAATCTAAGAATTTTTCTATACAGAAAAATGTTTCAGAATCTAAGAATTTTTCTAGTTTAAAAAACGTCTCAAAATCTGAAAATTTTTCTATACCGAAAAATTTCTCAGAATCTGAGAAATTTTCTATACGAAAAATGTCTCAGAATCTAAGAATTTTTCTATACCGAAAAATGTCTCAGAATCTGAGAACTTTTCGTTGAATGAAATTTTCTATGCGGAAAAATGTCTCAGAATCTGAGAGTTTTTCTATACGGAAAAATGTCTCAGAATCTGAGAATTTTTTTTTTTACGAAAATTTCTCAGAATCTGAGAACTTTTCTGTACGAAAAATGTTTCAGAATATGTTTATTTTTTTATACGAAAAATTTCTCAGAATCTAAGAACTTTTCTATACGGAAAATGTCTCAGAATCTAAGAACTTTTCGATACGAAAAAATGTCTCAGAATCTAAGAACTTTTCTATACGAAAAAATGTCGCAGAATTTGAAAATTTTTCTATGCGGGAAAATGTCTCAGAGCCTCATAATTTTTCTATGCGAAAAAAATGTTTCAGAATTTCGGAATTTTTCTATCTTTTTTCTCAGATTAGAATCAGAGAATTTTTCTATACGGAAAATGTGTCAGAATCTGAGAATTTTTCTATAGAGAAAAATGTCTGAGAGTCTGAAAAATTTTCTATACAGAAATTGCCACAGAATCTGAGATTTTTTGTACGAAAAATGTTTTAGAAATTTCTATACGGAAACTTTGCCGAACCTCCAAAATTTTCTATAAGGAAAAAACCTTGAACATTTTTCTATATGCAAAAATGTCTCAGAATCTTAGAATTTATACGGAAAAGTTTGGAAATTTTTGTATGCGGAAGAATATCTTAGATTCTAAGATTTTTTCTTTTTGGAAAAATGTCTTAGAATCTGGGATTTTTTCTTTACAGAAAAATATCTCAAAATCTAAGATTTTTCTTTAAGGAAAAATATCTCAGAATCTGCGATATTTTTCATTTATAAAAATTCTTAGATTCTGAAAAATTTTTTGTAACGAAAGTTTCTTAGATTCAAAGACATTTTTTTGTATAGAAAAATATTTCATAATCTGAGAATTTTCGTATATGGAATAATGTCGCACAATCGGAGAATTTTTCCATGCGGAAAAATGAATCAGTGTTTTTATACGGAAAAATATCTCAAAACTTTTTTCTAGGGAAACATTCTCGATGTTACGGAATCTAAGAAATTTTCTTTACGGAAATGTTTTTCGATACCAAAAATTTTCTTTACGAAAAAATGTCTTAGAATCTAAGAATTTTTCTGTACAGAAAAATATCTCAAAATCTTAGATCTTAGAAATTTTTCATTTATAAAATTTCTCAGATTCTGAAAATTTTTTGTAAAAAAAATTTCTCACACAGAAAAAAAAATATATGCCAATAAACGAAATTCATAGTATTTATAGTATTTATGAACAAATACAAAAAAATTATGAACTTTTTCATAGTAAGTATTTATGAAAAATTTTTGAATAGTTCTTATAATTCACATATTATAATTTATTAATAAATACTTTGAAAAACTTTATAAATATTGTGAAAAAGTATATTTTGAGTATCCCAAGAATTTCGTAGAATCTGCAAACAAAAAAAAATCCAATGAACAACTTTCATAGTATTTATGAACAAATTCATACAATTTATTAACTTTTTCACAATATTCTGATTAATTTTTATTAAAAAATAAAAATTGTTTTATTCGACTTTTAAAATATTATATTTAGAGTAGGTTTTTTCTAGCTCGAGGTCATTATTTCCTTTACTAATTAAAACTATGATATTCTCATAGAATAATTTTCAAGAAAATTATTTTTCTGTTTTAAATTTATTTATGTTGGTCATTTTTTGCAAAACTTAATCGACACGTGTTTCGGGATTTGTCAGATCCCATTGTCAAGATTATTTTTTAAATTTTTGCTAAATAATCTTGACAAAGGGATCTGACAAATCCCGAAACACATGTCGATTAAGTCTTGCAAAAAATGAACAACATAAATAAATTTAAAAACAGAAAAATAATTTTCTTTGAAAATTTGTCTATGAGAATATCATAGTTTTAATTAGTAAAGGAAATAATGACCTCGAGCTAGAATAAACCTAATCTAAATATAATATTTTAAAGGTCGAATAAAACAATTTTTATTTTTTAACTAGCTGGCCCGGTCCGCGTTGCTGGCCCAAATATAAGATCAGTGCTATATTTCGCCTCGCTTCAAGTATATAGCCTTGCAAAAAATGTAATGAATTTCTTGGCTTAGAAAAATTTGTGGGCGTGGTTTTAAAGACAATATTAGGCATAAAATCATCTTTAAATTATATTTTAGGAACTAAAAAAAAAAAACTATGTCTTCAAATTTGCGAACAGTACAAATTTAAAGCTTCTTAAGTATCATTACGAACAACACAAAAATAAATTACGCATATCGTTTGTTCTTATCGTGAGCTATTGTCTTGAGTTCAAACAAACCGTTATAGTTTTTCCGAATTTTCCATTTTTCCGGGACACTTTTCTCATTTACATTTCCTTAAAAACCTAATTAGAACTATAATTAACGTAAAAAAATCGGTCCAGTTATTAGTAGTTGACATATTTAGACAAAAGTGTTCGTTAAAATTTGTGTCTCCCATTTTAGATACATTAAAAAAAGTGGGAGGGGACAAATTTTCTTTATGTAAAAACCTTAGTTGAGCTATCACGAACGTCAACAAATACTACTAATAGCCGAATCGGGTATACCGTTCTTCTATTTGAGATATATCGAAATAAAAGTGGGTGTGAACAATTTTTATTTTCATTTAAACCTACGTTGGACTATGACGAACATTTAAAAAAAAAGGTTAAGTCAAACTGATCCAGCCGTTCTCCGATTTAAGATATATCGAAAAAAGGACGCGTAAAGGTGAGCGTGATTAATTTGGTTTCCGAAAAAAACCTAAGACGAACATTTAAGAAAAAATATTATCCATATCGGTCAGTTCTCAAGTGATGCGATTATCAACGAACTACATTTGATTTTTATTTATATTTTATTATTCTATATTTTATTTTTCTAAGATCAAATTTTATATGTATCGAAAAAAAGAGTCGGTGGACAACTTTTCTTACCGTAAAAACCTTTTTTGAAATTTACTAACTTGGTCCATCCATTCAAAAGTGGGCGTAGAAATGGAAAATTGTTCTTTCCGAAAAACCTCAGTTGGACTATGATGAACATTAAAATCAAAATAAGACAAATTGATCCAGCCATTCCATGATTTAAAATACATATATCGGGAAAAGTGAAAAAGTTGGCGTGGACAATTTTTCTTTCCTTAAAAATCGTTTTCTATGTTCTTTCGATACAAAGAAATTTTACTATCCGTAAAAACCTTAGTTGAATTATTGCAAACATTTTCAACAAAAATTAGCCAAAGTGGGCGTGGTCAATTTCTTTTTTCGTAAAAAAAAAAGTCGAATATTATAAAAATTCATTTAAAAAAAATTAGTAAAATCGGTGCAGTCATTCTCAGATTTTAGATAAATTGAAAAAGTGGGATTACTATGAACATGTAAATAAAAAATTACCTACATCGGTGCAGCCGTTTTCCGATTTTAGATAAATCAAAAAAAGTGGGTGTAAAAGTGGGCGTGGTCAATTTTTCATTACGTAAAAACCTAAGTTGGACTATGACGAACATTTCAAAAAAAAAATTGTCCAAATCGGTCCAGCCGTTCTCAACTGATGCGGTTACCAACGAACGACAATTGATTTTTATTTATATAGATAAAAATTAATCAGAATATTATGAAAAAGGTAATAAATTTAATGAATTTGTTCATAAATACTATGAAAGTTGTGCATTGGATTTTTTTGTGTGCAGATTCTACGAAATTCTTCGGATACAAAAATGTTCAGATATTTTTTGTATAAAAAAATGCTAAGAAATTTTTCCTACCCGGTGAAAAATGGTACAAATATGATCATATATGCGTTCATACAGCGTCATGTATGTCCATATATGTAGCATATATGAATATATATGGCACTGTATGAAGGCATATATGATCATGTTTGCAACATATATGTCCATATACGTAAAATGAGGGCATATGAACATATATGACATATATGCTCCATATATGTCCACATATGTCATATATGGGCATATGCCCTCATTTTACGTATATGGACATATATGTTGCAAATATGATCATATATGACTGCATACAATTTCATATATGACCATTAGAGTGTCCCTTATTTTGGAAATGTTGGAAATGTTGAGACGGTACCCCCTCATTTTTTTCCTTTTGACTAAAAAATTTTATGCCCCTACGACCACGCCTTCCCTACGCGACGGGGCCGTAAAGAGCGGGGCTTAAAAATCATTTTTCCATACAAAGCAAAAAAATTTTTTTTTTACCCGGTGAAAAATGTCAGATGTTATTCATATATTATTCATATATGCTCGTCCATATGTATTACATATATGAAGCAAATGCGAAAATTGGCGGCATATGTAAATATATGGACACATATGATCACATATGTAACATATATTTTTTTAATTCCGTATTGCATTTTGGTGTAAAGAATTTCATTAAAATTGTTTTTGAAAAAAAAATGCTTCACTATTTTTGAAGTCTTAAAATCTTTTTTAAATTTCACAAAAAAACTTTTTCTATGTTTTTTATTTTATTTTTTTTTTGTAATTTTCAAAGTTCCAAAATTTTTGGTTTTTAAGTCCCAGACACAAAATTTTTTTGACAACTTTTTTTTCGGTTTTTAATAAAAAAAAATAATTAAAAAATGTTTTAAGAAAAAAAAAATTTTGAAAAATTTTCTAAGTTTTTTTTTATTAATTTTCGAAGTACCAAGTGTTTGTAGTAAAAGTCATTAAGAACTGTTTTTAGAAAATAAATTTTGAAAAATTTTCGAAGTCCTGAGAAAAATTCAAACATCTTGTATCGGGACACATATGGAAGTACATGTCATATATGTGCAAATGTGTACATATCTAAAATTTTTTTTTTTAAATTTTCAAAGTTTTTTTTTTGGAAATTTTTTTATGCGTTTTGGAGTAAAAAATTTCATTTCAAAATTTCAGTTCAAATGCTTTTGAAATTTTTTTTTTTTAAATTTTATAAGTCCCAGACATATGTACGTGCAGATGTGTGCATATGTGTTTTCATACATCAGCATATATGAAAAAAAATCAAGAAATATTGCTTCATATATGTATTCATATGGAGCATATATGATCACATATTTTTCATATGTGATCACATATGAAACATGTATGTGCATATATGAACATTTTTCACCGGGTATTTAAAATTTTTTTGTTATTAATTATAATATAGCTTGGTTAGCTTATTCACGACAAAAAATTTGATTTTGGTGGGATGAGGCTTTCAGTTCTAAAATTTTTGGAAAAAAAAAATTTAGAGCTTTTGGGGTCCTACAGTAAAAATTTTTTAAAAAATATTTTTTTTTTAGTTTTGACAAGCAACCGTTTTAGTTGAATTGTTGCTTTTAATGATATATTTTCACAAAAAAATATTATTCCTATCTGTGACATCTTTATCGTGATCTAAAAAAGGGTAAAAAATGCATTTTTGATGTTTTTCGATACACGATCAAGATGTCACAGATATGAGTAATATTTTTTTATGAATATATATCATTAAAAGCAACATTACAACTAAAACCGTTGCTTGTCAAAACTAAAAAAAAAAAATTTTAAAAATTTTTACTGTAGGACCCCAAAAGCTCTAAATTTTTTTTTTCGAAAAATTTTTTAAAACTGAAAGCCTCATCCCACCAAAATCAAATTTTTGTCGTGAATAAGATAACCAAGTAATATTATAATTAATAACAAAAAAATTTTAAATCAAAAAAAAATTTTTTGCTTTGTATGGAAAAATGATTTTTAAGGCCCCGCTCTTTACGGCCCCGTTGCGTAGGGAAGGCGTGGTCGTAGGGGCGTAAAATTTTTGCTGAGTTATTTTTTAGTCAAAAGGAAAAAAATGAGGGGGTACCGTCTCAACATTTCCAACATTTCCAAAATAAGGGACACTCTAATGACCATATATGATCATATATTTACATATATGCATCCATATATTTACATATACAGGGTGTTTCAAGATCGAGTTTCTTTTTCAAATGCAAAGTAAACTCACTTTTTTAAAGTAAATTTATTATCTGTTTATTAATATATGTAGTAGAGGTTCTACCATTTATGAATACAAAATAATATCTTTCAAATGTCCTCGTGTGTACACTTACACACGTCGATTCTTAAAGCAAAATTTTCGATGACATTTTGGCATAACTCTGGCTTTATCTCGGCAATTCCACGCCGAATGTTGTCTTTCGGGGCTTCAATTGTTTCTATTTTATATGTTTAAACACTCTCTTTAAGATGGCTCCAAAGAAAATAGTTCAAGGGCGTTAAATCTGGCGATACTGGTGGGCAAATTGCTTCAGATCTTCATGAAATTATTCTTTCGGGAATTTCGCTCGCAATAAATTCATTGGTTCGTTGGCTGTGTGGCATGGCGCACCATATTGTTGAAACCTCATACCGTCAATATCAATATCATCAACAATAGGCCAACAAAAAGTTGTCAACATGTCACCATACCGCAATCTGTTGACGGTGGCAATATTGGCGGTCAAATTGCTTCCGATCTTCGTGAAATCATTATTTCCGGGAATTCCGCTCGCAACAAATTTATTGTTTCGTTAAATGTATGGCATGGCGCACCATCTTGTTGAAACCACATATCGTCAATTCGACATCATCATCAATAGGCGAAGAAAATGTTGTCAACATATCAAAATATCGTAATCCGTTGACAATAAAAATGTCATCAAAAATTTCGCTAAAAGAATCGAAGTGCCTAAGTGTACACATGGGCGACATTTGTCAGATATTATTTAATATTCATAAATGGTAGAATCTCTACTCTATATATTAATAAACAGATAATAAATTTCCTTTACAAATGTGTGTTTACTTTGCATTTGAAAAAGAAACTCGAACTTGAAACACCCTGTATGTATCCATATATGCTCATTTTTCACCGGGTATAGAAAATTCTTAGAATCTTAGACATTTTTGTATTTTCTCAAATTCTATGACATTTTTCGTACAGAAAAATATTCATGTTTTGAAACATTTTTCTTACAGAAAAATTCTCAGATTAGATTCCAATTATTAAACATTTTAGTACAGAAAAAATTTCAAACTGTCTCAGATTCGTAAGTATTTTTTGCTAAAAAGAAAAAAATCTCAAATTCCGTGAGATTTTCCCGTATTGAAAAATTTTCAACAAAATTTTTCCCAAATACTGGCTAACTTGCGTTAGCAAAAACAAAAACGGAAAATATACTTACTTTTTGAATGTATGAAAAGTGTTCCAGAATCTAAAAAAGATAATGAACAGTGTAAGTTATTTGTATATTTGCTGGTCTGTTAATGGTCCTAAAGCAAATTTTAGTTTGCTTTACATCTGTTTGCTTCTATTTTAAAGCAATACACTTAAAAATCAATCACAAGTCTTGCTTCTGTTAACTTAAATAAAAAGAGAGTAACATTGCAATAACATGGCTATATCTCATGCTATTTTTCACATTATGAAGTCTCCCAAAAAATGGTCAAAATTTTAATATCCTCTACTCAGTTATCTCTGAATTTTTTGGAAGAGAAATTCTCCTAAATACTCTTAGATTGTTTCTAAAACTGATCCCAAAAAACTTATTTCTATATGTTTCGTTTAATTAAACTGTTCCTAAGCGACTCTTGTGTGAATTTGCTAAACATAAAGAGACAAGTAAATTGTACACCTCGTCAACATTGTTAACGTCGTCGTTGTTTTTGCACAATTCGTGTATTTGTTCGTTTGCTCACTGTTGTTTATGTTACTTGTTTGGTTACCACACATACACACTCACACACACAAAGTATTTAACCTTTATTCATATAGAATATGGTTTTAAAATATTTGTGTAATGTTAACCTCTTCAAGGATACACACTAGCACTTACACATGTACATGTGCGGTTTTGCTTGTTGGTTGGTCTCTTGTTAATATTTTTGATATGTTGTATGTATGTTCGAAATGTACATGTGTATATGTCATGTGATGGTTTTTTGTTCTTTTTGTTGATGCTAATGGCTGAGTTTCCTTCGTATGTTGTAATATGTATACGCACTACATTTGTATAAGTAAAGAGCCTAAACAGAACTAACCCGGCAAAGCACTTTTTATGCAAACTTATAAACAAATTTTGTTTTTCAATAAAGTGACACTCCAATGTCTTCATTCACAGTGACGAAAACTGCAAACACTGCCAACTTAATGACATTTGCAATATGCCTAATTTTTTTTTTTTTTTTATTTTTTATTAAAACAAATAATTGAATGTAAAATAATTACAAAACTTTTGTTTACTAAAACTACAACTAGTTCAAACTGAGAACTATCTAGTAGTATTATTCTATAGATATATTATTTTAAAATGATGATCTAAGGCAAATTTACCCCAACCAGATCAATGGGTTTTGTACGAACCAATCTTCTTTCGTTAGATGGATTAAAGAAAAGGCGAGATGCTTCCTCATTGGTGTGGCGTTGTAACTTTGTATGATGATTGACTGCATACTTTTTAATAGTTGTTATCACACTATCAACTCCTAAGTCGCGATGAAGGTCAGTGTTCCTTATGTACCATGGAGCGTTCACCATTTTTCGTAAAACTTTATTTTGAAAACGTTGGATGATATTTATGTTGGATTTCTGCGCACAGCCCCAGAGCTGAATACCGTAGATCCAGATGGGAGCTAATACTTGTTTGTATATTATTAGCTTATTGTGCAAAGATAAATCTGATTTAAAATCAAGAAGGTAGCTTAGTTCTCTGTATTTCATCTCAAGTTGAGTATGTTTTTTTTTTATGTGTTCCTTCCATTTCAGTTTAGCGTCGAGGTTCATGCCAAGATATTTCGCAGTGTTTGCATATGGAACTTCAACATTAAATATATTAAGTTTGAGGGGACTAAATTTCTTATTTGAAAAATCTACATGTGTCGATTTGGTGTTGTTCAATTTTATTCGCCATTTTGATGTCCATGCTGTTATTTGGTCAATGGCATTTTGGGTTTTTTCTGTTGATTCTTGAATGTTGTTACCAGTAGAAAGAATGGCCGTATCATCGGCAAACGTTGCTATTACGGTGTTTTGAGGATGTGGTATATCACTTGTGTATATTAGATACAATATGGGACCAAGTATACTTCCTTGGGGTACTCCTGCTTGTATAGGTTGAAGTATTGAGTAGGAACCTTCGTATTTTATTCTAAAATATCGCTGAGACAAATATGATTCCATTAGTTGGCTTAGTTCAATTGAGAAAAATTTCTTTATTTTGTAAAGTAGGCCTTGGTGCCAGACTTTATCGAACGCCTGAGAGACATCCAAGAATACTGCAGTACATATTTTCTTACGTTCTAATGCATCTTCAATGGTATCGCAAATTCTATGAACTTGCTCTATAGTAGAGTGTTCGGACCGGAAACCAAATTGATGGTTTGGAATGATGTTGGATTCGGTCATTACATGCTGGAATCTTTTAAGAATTATTTTTTCGAAAAGTTTTGATAGCAGTGGTAGCAGTGAAATTGGTCGGTATGATGTGGTTTCATTAGGAGGTTTACCTGGTTTGTGGATCATTATGACTTCTGCAGTTTTCCAATATATCGGAAAATAGTTTAGTCTAAGACAAGTATTTATTATACTACTAAGTTTTTCTATGGCCTTAGGAGGAAGTTCTTTTAACACCTCGCCTGTAATCAAATCAAACCCTGGGGATTTTTTTGTTTTTAGCGATTGAATTACAGTTTTCAATTCATCTGGTGTTGTTGGCGTAATGTTTTCGTTTGATTGGACGATGTTTTCAAATGTGGTGTTGTGAATGCTACTGTTGGGTTTAAAAATATTAACAAGATGATTTGAGAATGCTGATGCTTTTTCTTCATTACTTTTTGCCCATTCGCCGTTACAAAGTTTAAGTGGTGGATTTTGAAACATTGGCTGTTGGAAGTTCTTTGTATATTTCCATAAGGAGTAGTTTGTGCTTTTATCATAAGACAGATTTTCCAGTAGTTTTTTAGTTTTATCGTTTTTTGTATTCCTGATAGAGTTACTTATATTTTTACATAGTTTATTAAGTTTAGATTTTAATGACGGGTCACGAGTTTGCTGCCAGCTTTTTCGTAGTTTTCTCTTTTCTAAAACCATTTCTCGTATTTTTGGAGAGTAGCCTTGCTGTTGAACCTTAGGTTTTAAAATGGGTGTGCTTTGCCATGCTGCCTGTTGGACTTGTTTGGTAAAAGTTAAGACGCCTTGGTCCAGTTCATCTATAGTATGAATAGAAACGCTGAGGTCGATTTCATTTTCTATCAAATACCGGAAGTAGTTCCAGTCTGTGAGCTTGTTGTATAGGTAAGCATTTTGTTGTTTTTTGCAAATTGTTTCATGAAGTGTGAGGTAAATTGGTGAGTGGTCTGAGCAAAGGTCAAAACCCTCCTCAATCACCATAAAGTTTTTAGATACTTTTCGGGTTATAAAAAAATCTATAAGGTCAGGGATTTTGGTTCTAGCCGTTGGCCAATATGTCGGTTTAGAAGTAGATAAATATTCACATCCTGTTTCCTGTATTGCTTGATAGAGTTCACGACCTTTAGTCGTCGTCAGCCGCGACCCCCATTGCACGTGCTTTGAGTTAAAGTCGCCACCCATGATGAACTTATTTTGATGTTTATTTATAAGGTTTTTATATTGTTCCTTAGATATTTTGTGTCTTGGTGGACTATAAACAGACGTAATTGTTAGTTTTTGGTGTGTTTGTGTATATAAAGTAATGCTTGTAGCCTGAAATTCTTCGCTTTGGATTTTATCGTCTTCGTAATGAAGTATACTCTTTTTAATTATTACTGCACTTCCGCCCCTCGCGCAGTTCTTTGGATGAATTGTATGATAAATCTGATAGTTTTTTAGGGTAATATAGGATTCTTTGGTAAAGTGTGTTTCGGAAATAAGGCAAATGTCTATATTTTTCGTATCTATGCCTAATGATCATAAATTTTAGTTTTTGCCGTTGCCTTTCACCGTATTTGCTCTTAAAACGTCAATTTTCCACAGTACCGTCACAGATTAATCCAGACTCGACATAAGTGACAGGTGTCAAAAAAGTATTCTTTAACCATATGGTTAATATTTTCAAATTGTTCTACGAATTAGGTTGGAAAGAGAAAACTGATATAACGCGCCATAAGAAAAACGGATGCCAGATCGGTTTTTGTTGTTTCACTCACTCCTAAGTCGTAGAAAGTGTTGCCATGTTAGCGTAAAACGGACTTAAAACCGCTGTGTTTTCTCCTAAAATCGCTTAGTTTTTCCCCATTTTTTCTTATAAAACTCTACTGTCGAGTCTGTATATAGTCTGTGGTACCGTGCCTATTCTGTTTACTCTTCAAATCTGGGTTTGTGTTTTTCTGTTTTTGTGTGTAAGTGGTTAGTGCTAAACATAAGTAAAATGAAATTAAACAAATACGTCAATGCTATTGTTATCGTTTTTTTTTCAAACAAATTGTTCTTTTTTTTAATTTTACTCAACCATTTTTATATGCTGATGTATCAAGAATGTGATGTACCACACATAGTTGGTATGACAGTAAAATTCCAATTTTAAACAGCCATGATGAAGATTATTCGTTTAAAATAAAATAAAAAACAGATATAACTACTAACTGCAAAATGTTCTGCAAATATCATATGAAAAATAATGGGGAAAAAATTAAAAATTATTAACAAGGGAATAATTGAAAATGATTGACGTATTTCAGTGTATACCCTTTACTTCTACAGTTGCTTCTACGGTATTGGTGATAGCGGTAGGGGCATTCTTCGATAATGGCTTCTCTGGTAATAACAAATTTGCCAGTGACAACTCAAGGATTGTAGTGCAAACAGTAAGTTCAAAGATTGATGTGGGAACAGTTACCCCGAAGGCTGCTGTGGGAACATCAGCTCGAAAGTTGTTACGGAAACAGTCAGCCAAAGATTAATGAGAAACAATTTAGGTTTGCTGTTGCTGTGGGAACAGTCAGTTCGAAATTTTATGTGAAAATTGTCAGTTCAGAAGTTGCTGTGGAAACAGTCACCCCAAGTTTACTGTGTGAACAGTCATCCCGAAAGTTTTAGTGGGAACAGCCATTTTTAAGGATTCTGTGGGTTGCAAGAAGGTTGAAGTGGGAACAGTCAGCCTTAAGATTGCTGTATGAAAAGTCAATACGATCTTTGATGAGGGAAAAGTCAGACCGAAGGTTGTGGGAACAGCTAGCCCTATGGTTTTTGTAGAAGCAATCAGATATTTGTGTGCACAGTCTATCGGAAATTAGGTATAGTCAGTCTTAAGGGGGAACATTTAGTCTTAAGGCTGCTGTAAGAACAGTCTGCGCGAAATTCACTGTGGAAATAGTCAGTCTAATGATTGCCGTGGAAACAGTCAGCCCGATTTTTTTTGTCAGTCTAAAAATTTCTGTGGGAAAAGTTATCGCTAAAATTGATGTGGGAACAGTTCCTTTGTTGTGGGAACAGTTCCTTTGTTGTGAGAACAATCAGTCTGAAGTTTGCTGTGGGAACAATCAGCCCGAAATTATTTGCGGAAACAAGCAATCTTAAGTTTACTAACGAAACAGTCAACTGAAAATTGAGAATAGCCAGTCTTAAGGTTTTCTGTTGGAACAGTAAGTCTGAAGGCTGCGGTGGTAACAGTGAGAACGATATTTTTTGTGGAAATAGGGCGTAAAAGCTGTGGGAACAGTCAGCCTGTGGTTTGTTAAGGGATCAGTCAGTCTAAAAAATTCCGTGGGAACAGTTATCGCTAAAATTGCGGTGGGAAAAGTTTGTTTATTGTGGGAACAGTCAGTCTGAAGTTTGCTGTGGCAACAATCAGCCCGAATTTTTTTGCGGGAACAGGCAGTCTTAAGTTTACTATATAAACAGTCAACTGGAAATTGGGAATAGCCAGTCTTAAGGTTTGATGTAGGAACAGTAAGTCTGAAGGCTACTGTCGTAACAGTGAGAACGATATTTTTTGTGGAAAATTTTTTTTTTTGTCAGTCTAAAAATTTCTGTTGGAACAGTTATCGCTAAAATTGATATGGGAACAGTTCCTTTGTTGTGGGAACAGTCAGTCTGAAGTTTGCTGTGGTAACAATCAGCCCGAAATTGTTTGCGGAAACTAGCAATCTTAAGTTTACTATAGAAACAGTCAACTGGAAATTGAGAATAGCCAGTCTTAAGGTTTTCTGTTAAACCGTAAGTCTGAAAGCGGTGGTGGTAACAGTGAGAACGATATTTTTGTGGAAAGAGGGCGTAAAAGCTGTGGGAACAGTCAGATTGTGGTTGTTAAGGGATCAGTCAGTCTAAAAATTTCCGTGGGAAGAGTTATCGCTAAAATTGCTGTGGGAACAGTTTGTTTCTTGTGGGAACAGTCAGTCTAAAGTTTGCTGTGGGAACAATCAGCCCGAAATTTTTTGTGGGAACAGGCAGTCTTAAGTTTACTATATAAACAGTCAACTGGAAATTGGGAATAGCTAGTCTTAAGGTTTGCTGTGGGAACAGTAAGTCTGAAGGCTACTGTGGTAACAGTGAGAACGATAATTTTTTGGGGAAAGTGGGCGTAAAAGCTGTGGGAACAGTCAGCCTGTGGTTTGTTAAGGGAACAGTCGATCTAAAAATTTCTTAGGGAACAGTTGCGTAAAAATTGTTGTGGGAACAGTCAGTCTGAAATTTGCTATGGAAAGGTTACTATGGGAACAGTCAACCCAAAATTTTCTATGGGATTATTCAGCGCGAAAGTTGCTGTGGAAACATCCAACCCGGGGTTTCTAGTGGGAACAGTCAGTCTTTAGATTGCTGTCGGACCAGACAGCCAAACATTTGTTGTGGGAACAGTTGGTCCGAAGGTTAATGTTTGTCATTTTTCTATTTGTTCATTAAGAAAAAAAAACAACGGCAGTTAGGTGTATATAACAGCGGAACTGTTAGTAAAATTGACATTTATTTAAAAAAAAAAAAAAACAAGAAAAAAACAGAAAAAATTCGCCCAAAAAATTGGTAAAAAAACAAAACTTTATTTTTGGTATTTTTTTAATTTTCATATTTTTTTTTTTAATAAATATCAATTTTATGAACGGTTCCGCTGTTGCACACACCTCACTACAGGGAAGTGAGAACAGTCAGTTCGAAGTTTAATGTGGGACAATCTACCCGAAATATTCTGTTGGATCAGTCTTATGGCTGCTGTGGGAACAGTCAGTCTAAAGGTTAATTTGGGAACAGTCAGTCCAAAATATGCTTTATTGTAACATTAAGCTTAAATGTTTCTATGGAACAGCCCTAGATTGCTCTTTAAACTGTCATTTCGAAAGTAGCTGTGGAAACAGTCAGTCCAAACTTTTCATTGGGAACAGTTAGCTGGAACTTTTCTGTGGGAACAGCTAGTCCGAAGTTAGATATAAGATTAGTTAATATGACGGTTGCTGT
Organism: Pegoplata infirma; assembly: GCA_963921195.1. NCBI lineage: Eukaryota > Metazoa > Arthropoda > Insecta > Diptera > Anthomyiidae > Pegoplata > Pegoplata infirma. The sequence goes on along the minus strand of OY992538.1, from coordinate 34,967,375 downwards.
GGCAACAGTCCGCCCGGACGCAAATGTGAGAACAGTCAGTCTGAAAGTTAATGTGAAGCAGACATTTTTTGTGGGAACAGTCTTATAATTACTATGGGAACAGTTAGCCCGAATTTATTTGTGGGAACAGTCATACTAATGGTTGTTGTGGGAACAGTCAGCCCGAGATTTGCTGAGGAAACAGTCAACAATTGGTTTGTTGTTGGAACGGTCAGTCTAAAGATTAATGTGGGAACAGTCAGTCAAAAGGAACAGTCAGTCAAAAGGTTAATGTGGGAACAGTCGGTCTGAAATTGTATGTAGTAACAGTCAGCACGAAGACGACAGTGGAAAAAATTCTTTCCATATTGCAAAAATTAAAACTTTCCTTCCCATATTAATTCAATAAATTTTTCTTAAACTTTTTATAATATTCTTAAACATATTGTGGCTAATATTGCTTCTTTTTTTTAAATAGCTTTATGTTTATATGCAGATTTGTTTTTTGTTTAACTTTGCTCTTTTATTGCAAGGATTATTGTCTTTGTAATGTAATAAAATCTCTCAATCGTCTTTACTTTAAAAAACTTCTGGGGGCATTTCCTTTTTTTTTTTCTTTTAATTCTAATAAGTCTTATAGTTTTATGCTTGTAAGATAATTTTGATTAAGAGTATTAGTTTTTTTGCTGTTGTGAATATCTAGATGTTGCTGCAGGTCAGAGATGGAAGTATTTTTTTTTTTTAGAATAGTAGTTAAACAAAAAAATTGTTTAAAACATACTTTAATTTTTGTTTTAATTTTGTTGAATTAAACGTTTGTTAACATGAAAATTTTAGAAGGGTTTTTATTTGACAGTTTTCAATCAGAATGTCAGACTTTTTCTATAGAAAACTTTTGGAATTTAAAACTAACTTAAATTGTGTCCTAAGCCTTTTAATTTTTTTTAAGCAGAAATAATTAAAAATTATATATATTCACCCCTTTTAGAAAATATACAATAAAACTATAAAAATTTTCAAAAATTGGCCATGACAGATCAATGTGGCATTTTATAAGCTAAAATTCCAAAAAGAAAATTAAAAATCGGTTAAGAATTGATAGCTGCAGACAAAATTGCAAAAGACAAAAAAAAAGTAAATTTTTCACACCGTGCAACGGTGCGTATGATTAATTTAAATACATACAACAAGTATACGCTTTAGTGTTTTTAGTATGTAGTTTTTAATATCAATTAAGAATTTTACACACATAAATAGCATTATTCATTGCTCTTTTTACCCCCAAAATAACAGAGAAAATTTATCAAATTAAGATTTTTTTAAATTTATTAAAACAAACTTCAGATTTAAGTGCCATTTCATCATTCTCTATTGCATGCACTTTGTTTTAACCCAGTTTATTTGAATTTTTTTCTTGTTTAAATTGAATTATCCTCTTTTTTTGTTAACTTTGTTTAAAAGTGTTGAATAACTGTTGAAAGTAAACTGAATTTAAAGTAAATTGTTCTTAAAAAAAATATACGAAAAAAATGTTAAATTAAGTGTGATACTAGTAGCAGTAGCAACGCCAAAACCATCACCATCATATTGTGTGTGTTACCAACATACAACATATTAAACTCATGATAACTTTTCGTAAGCCATTAAAAAAAAATGAAAAAGCTGTGGCGGGTTTTTATCACATATACCCAAAAGTAACAAAATCAACACGAATGAAGAAAACAAGTGGCTATGGCGAATATCTAATGCCCTTTATCAGATTTGCAAAAGAATAGTAATTCAGTCAGCTCAAAATTTGCTTTGGGTTCAGTCAGTCTTAAGATTTCTTTGGGAACAATCATTCTTAAGGGTGCTGTAGAAACAGCTAGTCTGAAGGTTGTTGTGGGTACAGTTTGCTGTGGAAACAGTCACCCTGTAAGTGGATGTGGGAACAGTCAGCTCAAAAGTGGTCGTATAGATAGTCAGACTGATGGCTGCCGGAACAGTCATATTTTATATTTTTGTGGGAACAGTTACCCCAAAAGATGTAGTGGGAACAGTCACCTTGTGAGTTGCTGTAATAAAATTCAGTCCGAAAGTTTCTATGGGAACATACCGTTAGTGTGTTGTTGTGGAAACATTCAACCAGTTTGCTGTGGGAACAGTCAGTCTAAAAGTTTCTGTAGGAACAGTCATCCCAAAAGTTAATGCGGGAAACTTTTGACGAAAATTTGCTAAAGGAACAGTTAGCCCAAGGTTGCTGTGGGTACAGTCAGTTGGTATAACTAAGCTCTCAGAGGATATACTTTCGTGAAATGCCAAAATATGTTTAGCATTTCGTCATTAAGAAAGAAAAAACGGAAGTGAGGTGTGTGCAACAGCTGAACCGTTTATAAAATTGCGATATAATTGCAAAGTGGCTGTGAGAACAGTCAGTTCGAAAGTTGTCGGTGAGATAGTCAGACAGCAAACATTGAAGGCTGCGCACAGTGGCCGAAATGGCCAATCTAGCGGCGCTTAATTCGGAAATGTAAAATATTAAAGACTAATGCTTATTTGCGATTATAAAATTTAAAAAGAATTAATTTTTAAACAATATTTATTTATTTTTATGTATTTTGGGAAATTTATGTGAATATTGGGAGGGTGGTTTGTATGAGGCCTGCACTCAAAATAATTACTCTGTTAAAAACTCTGTAAAATGACTGTAATCTCAAATCGACTGATATTTGACAAAGTTATCTGTCGAAATACAGATTTTAAAAATATACTTTGTATTTTCTTGTAACCGAAAAACAAAATTTTATCTGTAATTTTACTTTTTACTTTGTAATCTCTATTTTACAGATAATAAACAGAGTTTTTTGTTAAAATACAGATTTTACAAAAATACTTGCGTTTTTTTCTCGTAACCAAAATACAAAATTTCAACTGTAATTTTACTTATTGCTCTGTAATAATAAAACCTGGTAAATTTTACGAGAATGTCGTGTAAAATTGGAGGTACTCGTAAAAAAAACATTCACAAAAAATTAAATTTACAATTTGGAGCATTAAAGCGGGCAAATTTACTCGATGGCATTTTCCAATTGTCAACTCTACTTGCACATTAAGGAAAGATAAATTGATCAGAAATCAAATAGTAAATAAAATAGTCAAATTTTGGTCGCTTTTATCAATATTTTACAGATAATTCTGTAAATTTACAGTTTTTTTATCGAAATAATTTTACAGAGTTTTCTTCGTAAAATGACAAAAAATCTTGCTGGTTGGAAATCTATGGTATTTTCTGCTGGCTCAGCAGAGTATCTCTGTAATTTAACAGAGTGATTATTTTGAGTGTGGAAATTAAGGGGACATTTACATGGGGGCTATGGGTTAACATGGATTGATTTTGTCAAAATTTAATAGGTTTTGTTCTTGCGATAAAAGAAATTTAAATTTCAAATTTCAGCCAAATCGATTGAAAATTGTGGTCTGTATCGCGTTTATACTGTTTATTTGGACAGCAGATGGACCCTAAAAAACCGAGCAACTTGCGCAAACTAGCACGCCATACTGAAACGTCACAACAAAAATAACCCAAAATAATAATCAAAACAGGAATTGGACCGAATACGACCGAATTTCAAAAGTTGCAGTCCATGAAACTATAGTTAATATCACAAATGTAAACTCCTATAATGAACTAATAATAAACCAGATGCACACAGGCCACAAACATTTATTTTTTAGTTAAAACATACCTTTTACTTTTAATTAAAACTTTTTAGCTCAAAATGTGTAAACAATTGACTAAAAAGTGTCAAGAAAAACTCACTGAGTAATTAGGCCCCAAATTCCTTTAATACACTTGCTGCAGAAAATGTATATTTGATAGCTTACAGCTGTGCGAAAATTGAGAGAAAAACAAAAGTGAAAACGTTAATTTTCTCTGTAAAGTATAGGTAATCGATACAGTGCAAAACATTTATCAGTTTTAATTTTTTAATTTTGACTAAAACGCCGCTAGATCAGTGATTTCGGCCACAGTGCTGCGGCCGGAACAGTCAGACCTATTGTTTTTGAACATTAACCCTGGAATTTATAGTGGGAACAGTCACCTTGTCGGTTGTTGTGAAGAAATTCAATCCGAGAGTTTCTATGGGAACATACAATTGGAGTGTTGTTGTGGAAACACTCAAACAGTTTGCTGTGGGAACAGTCAGTTTGAAACTTTATGTAGAAACAGTCAGGTCAAAGGATTAGTGCGAACATTCTGACTGAAATTTGCTATGGGAACAGACATTCTCAATTTTGCTGTGGGAAGAGTTAGTCCAGGGTTTAGCTTACAATTTTGTAATATTTTTGATATTTTTTAAATTTTTTTTGTGTAAATAAGAAATTCATGAGTATGAGTCAACGTGAGTGTGAGTGAAGCTTGTGTGAGTGCACGTGAGTGTGAGTTGTATTAAACTTACTCATGGATTGTGCGTGAGTGTGAGTAGAAAATATATGCTCGTGAGTGAGTGTGCGTGATTCAAAAATTCCTGTCGTGAGCGTGAGGGAGTGTGAGTCAAAACTTACTCACGCGGCCATCTCCAGTTTATAATATTGAGATATAACTGCAAGATGGCTATAAGAAGAAGAATCAGTTCGAAAGTTGTCGGTAGATAGTCATATAGTCAAAGCCCCAACAAGCAGTAAGCCTGAAAGTGCCTGTAAGAATAGTCAGTTCGAAGGTGCTATTGGCCGAAACAGCTAGACCTAATTTGTTTGTATAAACACTTACCCCGGAATTTATAGTGGGAACAGTCACCTTGTCGGTTGCTTGTCGGTTGGAAAATTTCAGTCCGAGAAAATCTTTGGAAAGAGACCGTTGGTAGTGTTGTTTTGGAAACACTTAACCAGTTTGCTATAGGAGTTGTAGTCTGAAAGTTGCTGTAGGAACAGTCAACCCAAAGGTTAATGTGCAAACATTCTGAATGAAATTTGCTATGGGAACAGTCAGCCTCAATGTTGGTATTGGAAAATTTAGTCCAAGGCTGCCGTGGGTACAGTCGGCATTTGGAACAGTATTTCCACGTCGTTAGAGGATATATAGACTTCAAATGTCAAAATATGCTGAAATTTTGGAATTAATTCATTAAGAGGAAAAAACGGGAGTGAGGAGTGTGCAACAGCGTAACCGTTTATTAAAGTTAGTAAAAATTGCCTAGTGGCTGTGAAAACAATCAGCTCAAAGGTTGTCGTGGTGGTAGACAGACTGATGGCTGTTGCCGGTACAGTCAGTCCTAATGCTTTAGTAGGAACAGTTACGCCGGAAGTTATAACTGGAACCGACAGCACATTGTTGAACCGACAGCACATGGTTGTTTTTTAACACTCAATCAGGTTGCTGGAGGAACAGTCCGTCCAAAAGCTACTGTAGGTACAGTCATCCCGAAGGTTGCTGTGGTAACATTCAGACTGAAACTTTCTATAGGAACAGTCGGACTGAAACTTTCTATAGGAACAGTCAGTCTTAATGTTTCTGTGGGAACAGTTAGCCTAAGGTTGATGCGGGGACAGTCACCATGAAGGTTGCTATGGGAACAGTTAGCCCTAAAGTTTTTGTGGGAACAGTCATCATTTAGGGAATATTTAGGCTAAAGGTCGTGGGAACAGTCAGCCTTAAATTTGCTGTGGGAACAGATAGCATAAAGGTTGCCGAAAATATGTTAAACAACAATTTTTTTCGACATAAAAAAATTTTTCGACACTAAAAATTTTTCGTAAAAAAAATTTTACGAAATAAAATTTTCAAAAAAAATATTTTGTGAAAATATTTTTGGGAAGAAAAATTTTCGCCCTGGACTGATTTGAACTTAACCTGAGTAGGACTATAAGGCATATTTCTAATAAGTTTTAGTTCTCTTTCGCTTTTTGTTTTTTCTGTATCGTGATAACAACAGACAGACTTCGCTTTATCGTCTCAAATTTAATCAAGAATAATGAATATTTAAACATACTATAATTCCGAAGTGTTGCCTACGTAATGACTAATTAAATAAACCCCCTTTTTCCTAATGCAGGGTATTAACAAAAAAAAATACAAGTCAACAGAAATTTACGTCTGAACTGGTCAAAAGCCAGACAGACAACACATACGTTATTAATAAAAGTGTGCGGAAAAAATATGTATATAAAAATATATAGTTTTTAAAAAAATAAAAAAAATATCTACCATCCCAGCAAAAACTTGCATTACCAAGTAATGAAATGTGTAATGGGAAATTCAAAAGTTATAACTACTTCTGATTCGAATTACCTTTCCCATTACATTTACAAGCAAATGTGCCAAATGTAATGATTATCAAACAAGTATGAATAACTAATTACATATATACTTATAGGTAATGAAAAAATTATTTAAAAAAAAAATTTAAAAAAATAAAAAAATATTTAATTTTATTTTATTTTTATTCAAAATAATGTACAGTGAGTCAAAAAGTGAAAATCTAGTACTGAATTTTTTTTATTTTATTATAATGACTTATGTAAGTCATTATTAATAAGTCCTTATTTTACATTTCAAAATAATGCTAAAGGTAATTTTCTGTCATTACTAAGTAATTCGAATGGTAATGATGTGTCATTACCAAGTTTTTGCTGGGATAAACTACATAGTAAAACATTAAAACCACAGGATTTACACGTGGCAACTTTAACATAAATCAATCACCTGGTGTCTGCAAAATATCATTACAACGACACAAAAGTTTACGTTAAGTTATTATAAGCATACTTGAAAAATTGCCAGAACTTTACAGGAAATCAATAATAATCTGTATAAAGTATTTCTTCACAAAATGTTAAGTGTCATTTTAAAATTAATTAAAACTTCATGCACACATACTATAGACGTCAAAGAATCTGAACAACAAATATTTAATGTTTGCATTCCTATAACCACATAAGTACATTATAGTGGATGATGTTGTCATATTGTTAAATATAAAAAATCTGATTTTATTAGATTTTTCTTAAAGAAATTTTATCTTTAAGGACAATTCGGACATGAATTAGGGTTTTAAAACATAATTTTTTTAAGCTTTGGCCGCTGGTTGCCGACTGAAGATGCACTTTCAAAATTTGTTCATAAATATTTACACAATCAGCTATTCCGTATTACGAGGCGAAATTCGAAAGTTTAGATTTGACGGTACGTTCTTTTGAATATGTATTAATATTTTTGTTTGAACGTTGGCGATTTGTCATTAAAATTCCCTTTGCTACTTGTAGTATAAAATTCCCTTTTGCTACTTGTAGTATAGTGTATTTGCTAAATAGTCTTGGCAATGGAATCTGAAAAATTCCTAAAAAGGCCTATTCACACTTCAGGTGAAATCTGGTTCGAACAAGATTTCGATCATATTGTCTGTATCATTTTATATACAACCATATGATCGATATCTCGTTCAAACAAGATTTCACCTCAGGTGTGAATTGGGTACAAGTAAGTCTTGCAAAAATGACCAACATAAATAAATTTAAACCATAAAAATAACACTGCGGAACACTAAAAAAAAAACAAGAGTTACGACCATCATTTCTATATATTTCGGACATGCTGATTCGAATGGCGTACTCCGTTTTTCGATGTATGGTACAGTTTTCTTGCAAAATGTCGTTAAAGATTTGCTGATTTCGAGCCAGTTTTTCAACAAAAAAATTTGCAAAGTTAATGATTTTTAAATTGTATGGCATGGAAAACAAAGATATGACTTGTAGCAATATATCTTATACAAATTTGGTTTGAGGCTTTTCATCTTAAGCCCTTAAATTCGCGAATTTCTTAATTTTTTGAGGTTTTCGCGAAATTAACCACCAAGTTGGTCTTTAATAAAAAACTTGCTTTTAGTGAACCAAAAAGGCATCCCTAACAATACGAATAGTGGACAAAAAACAGCTATGTTAAGTATATGGACATCATGATGAAAATCGCGAAAAACCGTTTTTTTGTATATGCCAGCATCACTTTACGAGATGATTTAAGACTCCATCTTTTAGTATATAATGTGGGAACCTTAAACCATTAACTGACCAAAAATTTGGCCAAAAAAGTTTTCATTTGCAAAAGTTATCTTAACAAAAACTATTATTTCAGTGTTAACCCTACAATAATTATAGTTTTTGTTAAGATAACTTTTGCAAATGAAAACTTTTATGGACAAATTTTTGGTCAGTTAATTGTTTAATTGTTTAAGGTTCCCACATTATATACTAAAAGATGAAGCCTCAAATCATCTCCTAAAGTGATGCTGCCATATACAAAAAAACGGTTTTTCGCGATTTTCATCATGATGGTCCATATAACATAGATGTTTTTTGCCCACTATTCGTAGTGCCATGGACGCCTTTATGATCCACAAAATGCAAGTTTTTTATCAAAGACCAATTTAGCGGTTAATTTCGCGAAAACTTAAGGGCTTAAGATGAAAAGCTTTAAACCAAATTTATATTAGAAATATTGCTACAAGTTATATCTTTGTTTTCCATGCCATAAAATTTAAAAATCATTAGCTTTGGAATTTTTTTTGTTAAAAAAGCAACTGAAAATCAGCCAATCTTTAATGACATTTTACAAGAAAACTGTACCATAAATCGAAAAACGGAGTACGCCATTCGATTCAGCATGTCCGAAATATATTGAAATGATGGTCGTACCTCTTGTTTTCTAAAATAGTGGTTAGTTTTGTCACGCAGTGTAATTTCTTGAAAATTATTCTAAGAAAATATCGTAGTTATAATTATCGAGCTAGAATAAACCTACTCAAAATATAATATTTTAAAGGTCGAATAAAACATTTTTATATTTTTTAATAAAAATTATTTAGAATTTGAAAAACTCCAGATTCTTTTCTGTTCAAAAATTAGTTTCTTAGCCCACCCTATAGTATTTACAGTTTAAATTTCTCAATTTTGTGCTTTACAATCACGCACAAATGCGGTTTAAATTTGCCAACAGCTATCACCTTTAAGACTAATCCCAAATATACACGATTAATGTATAAAGATGAAACAACGCAAAACCAAAAGTGTGATTTTCAAACAACCTTCTTTTTTTTGTAGCCTCAATAACTGTCAGTCAGTTTTGTAGTGTTTTCGGTTTAACGGCACATGTTATGTACGTAGTTTTTGGAGAAATGTTTTATAGGAATGTTGCAGAAACAAAAACTGGTGTAGAAAATGCCCCAGGATTAATTAAGTGTGGAAAAAGTTTGTATAGTCAAATTGATGTTGCAACATATTGGATTAAGCGTGGGGGAAATAAAGATGTTTTAAATTTCTAGGGTTACTGCTGGGGCAATCAAAATGGAAATGTGCAATTATAATGTTTGTTTTCAAGAAAACTAACAATATTCTTGCTAACAAGAGTTAGCAAATTTTTGTCTAGAAATTTTTTTCCACTAACTTCACAGAGCTTGCGACAAACTTTCATTTAAACTTAATTTGAGCCAAATTAGAACCATGGCCCCCTTCGATCAATGTTTAGAGTTTTTGCTGGAAATTTTCAAAGAAATTTTGTGCAGATTTTTAGCAGATTATTTTGCTATTTTACAGCACAATTCTGTTGACTTTTTTTTCTAAGTTTATTTAAGGTGTAACTTTTTGTTTTTTTTTAATTATTGTGAAATTTAAAATCCTAAAATTAAAAATTATTTAACTTACAAAAAAACTTAGAAAATTTGCTTGTATTTATTTGTGATCAGCAGATTTTTTTGCTGTCTTGACAGATTTCTCTGCTGATTTCACCTAAATAATCAAGACAGATTTTTAGCAATACATGTCTGCTGAACCCAGCAGATTTCTCATATGCCTCAAAATGTGTGTATTTTTAGCAGTTTTCTGCTGATAGCGCAGATAATTTATTTGAGTGTAGGAAAAAAGCCGTAAGTTTTGCAAATTTCAAATACGGATATCTGGTAATCCTTTCGACTGATTTTAAAATTAATAATTTTGATGTATCGCAATACGTTTTTATGTATTTTTTTGATTTTTTAATTTTCTAAAATCCCAAACTTTGATCGCCAATTTTGTTTTACATAAGTTTAAGGTCTAGTAGAATTTGAGAAAGATTACTCCAGTCTAGTAGAATAAAAATTTCCCCGGACATTCAAAATCGGGGAAAACCCCAGCAAAAGTAAATCGCATCCAAAGAATGCTCTTGAGGATACAGTAAAAGTAAGGGAACAGAATTTTAATTTTTGTTTAATTTTTTTTAACAAAAAATATTAAATTCTGATTAATTTGTATTCAAAAAATAGCTCGAGGTCATTATTTCCTTTACTAATTAAAACCATGATGTTCTCATAGAATAATTTTAAATAAAATTATTTTTCTGTTTTAAATTTATTTATGTTGGTCATTTTTGCAAGAGTTAATCGACATGTGTTTCGGAATTTGTCAGATTTCGTTGTCAAGATTATTTGCAAATATAAAAATCCTGTACTACAAGTAACATTTACATTCCCTTTGCTACTTGCAGTATAGGGTTTTTATGTTTGCTAAATAATCTTGACAATGGAATCTGACAAATTCTGAAACACGTGTCAAATAAGTCTTGCAAAAATGAACAACATAAATAAATTTAAAACAGAAAAATAATTTTCTTGAAAATTATTCTATAAGAATATCATTGTTTTAATTAACAAAGGAAATAATGACCTCGAGCTAGAATAAACCTACTCAAAATATAAAATCCTTTTTTATACCCTCCACTCTAGTGATAGAGGGTATATATAAGTTTGTCATTCCGTTTGTAACACATCGAAATATTGGTCTAGGACCCCATAAAGTATATATATATTCATTATCCTCGATCGATTTTAAGTCGATCTAGCGATGTCCGTCCGTCCGTTCGTCTGTCTGTCCGTCCGTAGAAAACACGCTAACTTTTGAAAGACTTTACAGAGGCTACTGAAGTTTGGCATATGTATATGTTGGTCATTTACTTGGTCAGGTTGGTATTGCAATCCAGCCAAATCGGTCCAGTGGTTCAAAAGTTATGAGCAAAAAAGTAAATTTCGGCAAGGGTTTTTCGCGATTTACGAGATAAAAAACACGATAACTTTCGAAAGGCAATAATAAGACTGCTGAAACACGGCACGTATCTTTACCGTTCCCCAGGTCTGTTTGGTATTGAATTTCAGCTCAATCGGTCCAGTGCTTCAAAAGTTATAAGGAAAACCCGAATTTCAGATTGGGTTCATCTTAAATGCCACGTGGTAAACAAGTTTTAAAAGCATTGGTGGTAACTTAGCAATGCTTTTCAAACCTGTCAAGTTTTAAAGCAATGCTTTTTAAACTTGTTTAGTTTTAAAAGCATTGGTAACTTAAAAATTATACTCGAAAAAATTTTACACTCAAAAAAATGTTACACTCAAAAAAAAAATTAGTTTTTTTTACCAAAATGTCAATATTTTGTGTACATACGTACGTGCATTCACTCAGAAATATTTTTACAGTAAAAAAACATTACACTCGATCAAAGTTTTACACTCAAAAAAAAATTAGTAATTTTTCTTTTTTTTACCCAAAATAAAATATTTCTAATCAAAATTGTTAATTTTTTCACGTTAAAAATGTACTATCCTTTAAAAAAAGGCATTGTGGAGGGCATTCATAGATTCGGCAAAGTCGAATTTAACTTTTCTACTTGTCTTAAATCATTTTTAAGAAACTTCTTAACCCCAACAGATAGAACTTTGTATATCAGAGGGGAGTAAAGAAACAACTTTTGGGGAATCACAATGGGCCTTGTGGCCTCTGAGTAAATTTGCCAAATTTGCGGACGCCCATCCAACCTAACCTTACCCCAAAAAGTAAAAAAAAATTAAATTTGACTTGCCCGAATTCATAAATACCCTCCACGATTCCTTTGTATGTAATAGTAAATTTCCCAATTTTAAAATAATATTGTTTAAAAATTTTTTACTATTTACTTAAATGTTTTTCAAATTTAATTAAATTTTTCCTAGAAATTTATAAAGTTGCCTATTGTTTTCATCATAACCGCTAATGAAACTTGTTACAATAATGATTGTTATAATTATAAAGGAAATAATAATAAAATAAAAAAAACAAAATAGTCATAAAGGCCAAACGCCAAAGGCTACAACAACAGTTTATTAAATACACATACACATAAATATTTATGTTTGTTTCAGTGTTAAAGTATATTATATAATGACCCAACAATTTATGTCGAAACCGGACAAAAGCCAGACTATCATGTAGAAAATATATATTTTTAAATGTGTATGCATTAGGATGGAGCGAATTTTCTTTTTTTGTATTTCCAATGTCGTCGGGGTCGAAACAGTTGCCGTTTAAGGTCAAAATTAACACAAAAAAAAATATTTTTTACAAACCAAAAACCCATTATGAAAAACGATTTTTCAGTAATATTCTAATATCATTTACATTTGCAGCAAAAATTTAATTTTTTTTTTCACTTTGTCTGGGGTTCCAATATTTTTTTGGTGTTAATATTGACCTTAAAACGCAACTGTTCAGATCACAACGGTATCGAAAATGGCAAAAACTAAAATTCGCTCCACCCTAGTACGCATATATGTGTGAACGATTGTCTACATGGATCATTTAATATTTACCACAGGCTCTACACGTGGCAGCTCTAGGTGACGTCTAACCAAACCACCCGTGAAAAATCACGTCAACAAAGATGTTTAAATTATTCAAAAAAAAAAAAAAATAAGTTGAAACAAAAATCAACATATTTGATGATGGCAATAAAATATTAAATGTTGACAAAAAAAAAATTTAAAATCTGATTTAAACTGACAAATGCGAATTTGTTCATTGAAACGAGAATTAAATTATTGTTAATTTTTTGTTATTATTGGAAGTTTTTTGTTGGAAGTTTTTTATTGAAAGTTTTTTTTTAGACATTTTGAAACAATATAATTAATTTTAATAAACTAATTTTTGAAAACTAATAGTGGCTGACCAAATATTCTGCTTTTGACCAACTAACACTATTTGTACACTATTCTAATTCGGTCGAAATTTTTAGCTGAATACCGAATAATTGTATAAAATTTGTACTCACGGATTCAAAAACAAACTAAGCACACTTTGAATCACATAATTCGCAAAAACATTTTACTAACATCCCAACGTTTTAACAGAACATGCCTGCACTCAAAATCAACTCTCTGTCCAATCAGCAGAAAAATCTGCTGAAGATACACCCATTTTGACCCATATAAAAAATCTGCTAGGTTTAGCAGACACGGTTTGCTCAAAATCTGTCATGATGGTGAAATCAGCAGAGAAATTTGTCAAAAGAGCAGAGAAATCTACTAAGACAATTTCTAGAAAATTTTTGTTTTTAGAAAATTTGTTTTCTTGAAAACTTTAATAGTTTTTCTTTCTCAATTGCTTATAAAAAACGAAAAAAAAACTAAACACTTTTAAAAATAAAACTTAAGAAAATTTTCTTGAAAAAAGGTTGACAGGAAACTATTTCTGTAAAATTACAAAATAATCTGCTAAGAATATGTTCAAAAATATGTTTAAAAAAATCGTTTTGATTCCATATAAAAACAAATACAAAAATAAAAAACTTAAAAAAATTTCTTGGCAAAAGACTGACACCAACATATTTCTGTATAATTAAAAAATAATTTTAGTATTTGCACAAACGATTTGTCATTAGACTCGTTTGCAACTTTGTAGTAAATCGTTTCTATTTTTGCTAAATAATCTTGACAATGGAATCTGACATATTCCGAAACACGTGTCGATTAAGTCTTGCAAAATTGACCAACATAAATAAATTTAAAAGAAAAAATAATTTTCTTGAAAATTATGCTATGAGAATATCATGGTTTTAATTAGTAAAGAAAATAATGACCTCGAGCCAGAATAAACATCCTCAAAATATAAAAAATAATTTCTAAAAATATGTTCAAATATATTTTGAAATTTAGCAAACAGAATCAGTAAAAACCAGTAAAATTTCTGTTATTTTCTAAAACTGAATGACAGAGATTTTAGTAAAAATATTCATTTTAGCAGAAAATCTGTTGGAAGCAGGGTTGGCAACCGAAACGAATAACGGTATTGGTATTACATATTTTCTATTTAGTGCATTTTCAACACATAATTATATAGTACACAGAAAAAAATAAAAAAAATATTTGAGTAAATTTTTAATACTATTGAGTAACAAATTACTCAATTTTGCACCAGTAAACTATTTAATAGTATTGAGTAAATTTTTAATAAAAATTTATTAAATGTTTGGAAAAAAAATTGAGTAAATTTTTAATTGACACAATTCAAAATTTACTCAAAATTTGTCGATTTTTTTTTTAAGTTTAAAAAAAGTTTTAAATTTTTTTACGAAAAAAAAAAACAAAAAACTTGTTTTTTCAAACTTTACCAAACATATTTATGTCTCAAAAACATAGGAAAATTTTATAAAGACAATTACAAACTTTCATATACATACACAAAAAACTATAAACTAAACGAGAATTCTAAAAACTATGAGAGTTTAAAAAAAATTAAAAAAAATATTAAATTTTTATTAAATTATTTACTTAAATTGTTTTTAAAATTTTTGAGTAAATTTTTAATTGCGTCAATTAAAAAATTACTCAATTTTTGTTTTTAAATTTAAACAAGTGATTACTCAAATTTGTTTCTTTCATATTTTTTTCTGTGTAGTATTTAATACCATTAATTAACTCAGAATTTAATTAAAATATTCATACAATTTTGTAATTTAGTAAATATCTTTTTGATTTTTTACGTGTTAATTAGATGTCTGTCTAATCAGCAGAAAAATCTGCATTTTGAGCCATGCGAAAAATATGATTTTTTTTGCCATTTGGAAATCTTCTGATTTTAGCTGACGCGGTTTTCTAATTTTCTGTCTGAAAAGGCCAGGAAGACTGCAAAAAAATCTGATAAGCTGATTTAAGCAGAAAAGCCTGCTAATTTCAGATAAACAGCATGAACACTTTTATAAAAGAAGCGGAAAAACAAATAAGATTTTAATCGCTTTAAACAACAAAACACAAATATTGACAGATACATTTCCATGGGGAGGGGGAAAGCCGCAGTGCGAAGATGTGGCTGGTGTTAAAAAAAAAATAGCAGGGGCAAAAACACAGCGAAACAAATTAGGAACACAATAATTTTACAGAAAGAAAATTTTCGATTTTTTTAATTTTTTTTTCCATAAAATTTTTAATTTTTTTTAAAGAAAATTTTCTTAAAAACAGGACTAAATATTTCTGTAAAATTATCAAATAATTGAGAATGTGATCATTGTTTGTACCAATTACCTCATTTTTGTCCAAACAATACGATTTGCAATGAACAAAAAATTTATTATTTATTTAACGTACATTAAAAATATTTTACTTCATTTTTTGTCTACAGAGAATTTAAAATAATTAATATTTAGGCAACCGAAACAAAACCGATATAATACCAATAAAAATCCGAATAAAGGTAACGGTTTTATATCGGTAACGGTATTTAAAACTATTTATTTCGGTATTGGTAACGGTAACGGTAGTCAATATTAAAGGGTTTTTAATCGGTAACGGTATTGAATGGGTAACGGTAGCCAACACTGAGTTGAAAGTTTGCTAAATCAAATTGAAAGTTGTTTTTTAGATTTTTCCTTTTGAGTGTACCCTCTATCTTTAACTTGTAAACTGGATCTTATACATTTTTTTACCTTCCACTCTAGTGATAGAGGGTATATATAAGTTTGTCATTCCGTTTGTAACACCTCGAAATATTGGTCTAGAACCAAATAAAGTATATTGAGGAGCCGCAGAACAAAACGTACTTTTTCGCATATTAAAATTTTTTGGGAAATTGAGGTTTATTTATTTCGCCCCTTTGAAAAACTGCATGAACCTGAATATGGTAACAAGTTTTTTGCTTATCAAGAGATGCATCAAACTGCCAAAAGTCACCACATTATACGTTAAGGATGTTTAATATTAAACCACTTTTACTTTGGAAAAAGTTCGTTTTGTTAAAAAAATAATGAAAAAAGTACGTTTTGTTTAAAAATAATTGAAAACGACGGTTTGATGTGCGTATTTTTTTGGACGATACTATTTTAATCGATTGTTTTAAAAATGTTCTTATTTATTAAAAACTACAAAAGAGCCTCATTGGCTCATATTTAAATATGTTACACACGAATTGGCAAAGTTAATGTACCCCCATACTGTAGTTGTGGGGTTTAAATACCCTCCCTAGTAAAAATATTATGCTAATTTTACTAAATAGATCTAATTTGATCCGTAAAATGGTTGTATCAAATAATATCTAATTGTATTACTTTAGATCAAAAAATATAAAAATTGATACAATTTGATCCTGAATTTGGTCAAATCTAATTAGATCAAATTGATCTTATAATATCTATTTTTATATAATTTGATGAGCAAAACCAAAATACGAATCTAATCATATATGGAGCAATATCTAACCATATAAAGTGGATCAACCGTATCAAAGTGATAGATAAAATTTTATATAAATTTATACGGAAGCATATTAACTCATATAAGATTGTATCAAATTATATATGATTAGACCAGAAAATTTTTACTCGGGCTAGTAAAAATATTATGCTAATTTTACTAAATAGATCTAATTTGATCCGTAAAATGGTTGTATCAAATAATATCTAATTGTATTACTTTAGATCAAAAAATATAAAAATTGATACAATTTGATCCTGAATTTGGTCAAATCTAATTAGATCAAATGATCTTATAATATCAATTTTTATATAATTTGATGAGCACAACCAAAATACGAATCTAATCATATATGGAGCAATATCTAACCATATAAAGTGGATCAACCGTATCAAAGTGATAGATATAATTTTATATAAATTTATACAAAAGCATATTAACTCATATAAGATTGTATCAAATTATATATGATTAGACCAGAAAATTTTTACTCGGGTAGACCAATAACAAGAATAAGGGGAAATCCTTCACTGGCCTGCAAGAAGGCCTCAAAAAATCTTGGTGGGCATTTATATGTATATGGAATAAAAGAGTAAAATGGCATCCCGAGTAAAAAAGTTTTGATATAATCATATAATTTTTAATATAATTAAATATAATTATATCCATCATTTGATCCCAAAAATGGAGGATCCAAAAATATATGATTATATCTTATTAGATCAAATTTGATAAAATTAGATATAATTAGATCCCAAAAATGGAACGGTAAATTTCATATTATTTGATATTGAAGATCATTTTAGATATAATAAGATAAAATTATATATAAATATATCTTAGTAGATCTAATTTTTAATAATATCAAATTAGATAATATTTACCGATCCATTTTTGGGATATAATTATATCCAATTATATAAAATTTTATCTAATAAGATATACTCATATATTTTTGGATCCTCCATTTTTGGGATCAAATGATATATGGCGCCGTATTACTTTTTTTTAGTCGGGATATTATAAAATTATGAAAAATCTTGCATATGAAATACAATGAAAAATGTTCGTTTTGAAAAAAAATTAACAAAAAAGTACGTTGTGTTGCACACCAATTTTTAAGGAATCCATTTTCTTGATGAAAAACAAAACTAATTCACGCTATGGACATTTTTTCTGATAGATTTCGAACCAAATAATATAAAAAGAACAAAAAATCAATTTGTCAAAAAATGCGAAAAAGTACGTTTTGTTCTGCGACTCCTCATATATGCATATTCATGATCCTCCGTCGAAATAAAAAACACGCTAACTTTCGAAAGGCAATTCTGAGGATGCTTGGCATATATATTTGCCGTTTCCCTAGCCTGGTTCGTATTGAATTTCAGCCAAATCGGTCTAGTGGTTTAAAAGTTATTACACTCAAAAAATTATGTACCCTAGTAAAAATATTATGCTAATTTTACTGAATAGATCTAATTTGATCCGTAAAATGGTTGTATCAAATAATATCTAATTGTATTACTTTAGATCAAAAAATATAAAAATTGATACAATTTGATCCTGAATTTGGTCAAATCTAATTAGATCAAATTGATCTTATAATATCAATTTTTATATAATTTGATGAGCAAAACCAAAATACGAATCTAATCATATATGGAGCAATATCTAACCATATAAAGTGGATCAACCGTATCAAAGTGATAGATACAATTTTATATAAATTTATACGGAAGCATATTAACTCATATAAGATTGTATCAAATTATATATGATTAGACCAGAAAATTTTTACTCGGGTAGGTAAATTCCAGTGAATATTCACTTAAAACAAATGATATTTTATTTAAAAACCGTTCCAGTGTTTTTTCTTTTAAAATAAAAACATAATACAGTCAATTTTTAATGTTAATTTAATGACTATCCAAAACATTCAAAAATTAGTGAATATTCACTTATTTTATATTGAAAAACAGTAAAACTATGGAAGAAATTTTTTACTACCGAAATTGAATGTAGCAGAAAACTCAGTTTTAAGACAGTAAATTATTTTTTTTAACTACAGAAACAGTAGAAAACAAGAAATCCGTAATAAAATTAATGATTTTTCAATTATTGTTTCTGTAAAGACAGTCGAGCTCAGGCTCTAATTATAATTATGTATTATAATTTTTTGATTTGTTATATGAGGAGTTCCGGCTAAGACTTAAATTTTGAGGTAAAAAAGATGTGATTTTTGTTTTGATGGCACATCAATGAAAGTTGGCATAAATATTAGAAGCTATTTAAGAATAAGAAATTCGTTCGCGTCAATTAAATCGCGCAAGGGGGTCAAAAGTTATGGCGGTTTTAAGATTTAGCGGTTTTAAAAATATTTTAAATATTTTTTCTCTACACATTTGTTGCATGCGTTATTAAAACATGCCAGGATATATCATTTCTTCTAAAATATATGATATAAATTTAACCCTTTAATGACCAAACGATTTAAAAAAAAAAAATATCTAAGTACCTAAAATCGCGATTAATTCGCGGTAAAAGAAAAGTTTCACAATTTTTTATAACATATTTTGGCAATGCTCGTTGGTATTACTGAAAAAAAATCACGGAAAATCGTATCATTGTACCAGTGTTTAAAAAAATCGGTGATGCTTTTTTATAACAAGAAAATTTAACATGGTCCAAAAAATCTATAATCATCAAAATTTTTTAACCCGCCTCTGATTTTATGATGACACATCAAGTGGGTTTTCATTTAAAAAAAATTTCATCCGATTTCGTGTAATGCCTTGGATGTGCCAGATCAAAACAGGTTTAGATAAAATCATCGCGCTTTCCGCACAGAATGGCTTAAAATAAAAAGTCAAAAAGCAAATCAGTTCTACTCGTTAAGGCACGTCTTTTGGTGTATTAAAATGAACATGATGCATTAATTGCTACTAAAAAAAATTGGAAACAGATTTGCAAATTTCGCACAATTTTCAAAAATGCCATAAAATTTTTGCAATTTATTTTTTATAAACCCGCCAGTGATTTTTTTATGTAAACTCCTAAAAAAACTCGGTTTACGCAAGAGTCCACCAAATTTCGAATGAAACCGCGAATGTGCCTCGCGAAAAACTGGTATTTTAAAAAAATTACGTTTTTTCTTTCGAACTTTGATCTGCTGAAACTCCTTAACTATTCGTGGCACATTAACGGGATTAATTCCAAAATGTTAAGAATTACAACAGCTACCAACTCTAGTTCAACTTTTTTCATTTTATAGAGGGGGCCGAAATCCCTGATCAAAAAGCCTCGAAAATTTAAAAACTCTTAATTTTTGGTTTCAAAACTTAACCGTCTTATAACTTCTTACCAAGCGATGAAGCATCTATCAAGCCAACATTAAAATAATCTCTTATATGTACTGACTTTGTGTTATGCCGGAAAAGATTGAAATATAAGGAGAACTTAAAAAAAAAAGCAAAAGAAGGTAAAAACTATGGATTATTTCAAGCCATTTTTATCGATTTTTCAACTTTAACTCTTTGTAACTTATGCGGATAAAGTGGAGTAATCCTTAAACATTGCTCAGTGATGGTTCAAGGTCTTGTTTACACAACTGCATTTACAGTTTTTCTAAATTCCAAAAACTGCCGGTTTTTTTATACATTTATTTCAGTTTCACTGAGTTGAAATTTAAAAAAGATTTCATGATATATGGTTTTGAATTGAGAAAAGTGTGAAAAAAAAATTTAATTTTTCTAAAAATTTAAGACATCCTGGTTTGTTTCTTACTAGTTTCATATTATCCAGTTATAATAATCTTCAGAAAAACTTTTAATGTCAAATTTATTTAGTTAATAGTCAATACACTCAAAATATTTTGTAGGCAAAAACAAAAGAAAAACACACTTAAAACCAGTGAATAAACAATTGAAAACCATCCCAGTATTTATTCATTTGTTTTGAAAACATCAACATTTATTTTTTACTGTTGGCAAAATTTTCTAAAATAAATAACACTAAACATTAAAAAACTACGGTTTTTTCATTCTTTTTTACCAACAAATTCGAAAAAAATAACCTACGAAAACATTAAAAATTAATGATAGTTCTGTTATTTTTACCAACAAATTCCAAAAAAATAACCTACCAAAACATTAAAAATTAATGATTTCGTAGGTTATTTTATACAATTTTCTATTGAAATATTTTTTTAAAATTTTTTAATAAAATTTTGGGGAATCGATCCCGCAATCAACTACATTCTGGCCAGACACTCTACCCATCGTTCCAAAGCCACTTGATACAAATATGTTTTTATATTTCTATAAATAATTTTTTGATTTTTTTTCTACAAACAAATAACTGACTTGTGTAGGTAAAAACTAATGATATATCATTAAAAAATACCAACAATTTAAAAAAAAATTACTTACACAAATCATTAAAAATTTAAAGAATAATCAGTAGTTTTTACTTACAGAACAAAAATAAATGACTTTATAAATTAAATGTTAGTGAAAGTCTTTATTTTTTAGTGTGTTATTTTTGAAACAAAGGACTGATGTAGTCATTAATAAAAACTGAACATCAAACAAATGTTTTTTCTTTTAAAAACGACTAAACGGAAAACTAATTTTTTGAGTGTAGAACTCTATATGTGAAAATTATCGCAGCCGACAAGGATTGATCCCATCATCATCTGTAATACTTTGCTATTAACTGCTTGTAACGTACAATCACTCTAGACCGATACGCCAAGTAGGCTGTTAAGCAAGTATCAACTAAATCTGATTTTTTCCATTCGAGTGTGGTTGTTGCTGTTGTTTTTTCTAACAGAAGGGTTGTTATTGTAATTATGTGTAAACAAACTTTTATTTTTAGTAATCATTATTCTTCTTCCTCTCCTTCATCAATTCTGATCTAAGTACTTATTTTTGCAAACATTGCCAGACATGGTCTATATTTTAGACACAAATGTTAGGTGTTGCCATTTTTCCAAAGATACTGATTATTGCCACTTAGGGAGACTTATAGTCGTTATTTTTAATTAGTTTCACCTTAAATTCACATGTTGAAAACCCGTTAAACATGTTTTAAAAACATTGCGTAGTCACAAAAATATTTTACAACGTATTTTTGTCACTTAAAAATATTTTTCCACTATAAATAAATACACTCGAAAAAATTTTTACACTCAGACTAAATTTTACACTCAAAAAAAATTTAGTAAATTATTTTTTTTTCAAAAATTACTTAAAAAAAAGAATTTTTCCACAAAATAAAATATTTCTAATCAAAAATATTATTTTTTCACGTTATAAAATTTGCTATCACTTAAAAAGGGCATTGTGGAGGGTATTCATAGATTCGGCCAAGTCGAAGTTAACTTTTCTACTTGTTATTGAGGGCGTAAATATAATAGTTTAGGAAAAAAAGTTTTTAATGAAAAAAGATTATCGATAAAAAACATTCATATTTGATGAAAAAAAAAATGTTGATAACAAAATTTTTGATAAAAACAAAAAAAATTATTGAACACAAAATTTATGAAAAAAAAAATATTGATGAAAAATAAAATATTGATGAAAAAAAAATATTGATGAAAAAAAATATTGATAAGAAGAAAAATATTGATGAAAAAAAAAATATTTATAAACAAAATATTGAAGAAAAAAATAGTTGATGGGAAAAAAATATTGGTGAAAAAAAAAATATTAATGAAAAAAATATTGATGAAAAAAATTTTAATGTATAAAAATACATATTGATAAAAAAAAAATTTGATGAAAAATAATTATGTTACGTTTTGTTCACCAGCTGGTAAATATTTTTTTTATTCACCACGAGGTGAATTATTATCCAAGTTACAAACCCAAGTTACTAAAGTTTTTGATTTTAAGAAAATGAAAACAGTAATTCTTATTTTTTTTAATCGTTAGCTTATATGGTCAAACTGGAGTGGCGTCCTGCAACCTTTTTTAAAATTAGACCTAAAACCATTATCATATTAAAACCATAGTATAAACTATAATAAAATTGTAATTTCAGTGCAGAAAGCATAATGAAAACATTTCTCGCGAGGGGGTCCCCCACCATCCACATTAATGCTAGAAAATTTCAGCTGCAGATCCATTTCTTGATATTTTTATTCTAAAATGTAGCCTTTCATCACCTCTAGAGCTGGCAACCTTGAATGCTACACAAATTGCTTTTTTTTATTAACATTTAAAAAAGATTTCTAACAAAACTACTAATTCTTTAATTTTGTCAAGTTTAATATTTGCTTATTTGTAATTTATGCAAATCTCATTTATTTGTAGTATATTACCCAGTTATCCCATAAACTATTTAAGTTAAATGTGGAAAAATTTAATGGAGCTCTAATACCATAAATCCCTATTAAAAACTCTTAGTAAATACCAAATTACAAAAGCAAAAACTATTGACTAAATGAAATTTAATAGCAAAAACATTCAAACTGAATACATACAATTGTTCTTTTTGCAATCAACTAACCCAGCAACCCAGACACAAATACACCCCCCCCCCCCCCCCATACAATTTAACCAATTACACTGTGCAACAAATTGCAACAAAGGGTTTAAAAGTGTTCTGCAAACTTAATTTGGAATGGTGGTTCACCTCCCTAAAAGTAGATCCACTACAAGTAGGTTTTTGCCAATGTTGATTCTAAGGGATCATAGAAACTTGCAAAAAAACGACATTCTTAAAAAGTATTTTTATAAAATTCCGTTTATAAGGGGGATAAGGAAGTGTTCGTAAAAACTTAAAAGTTGGTTACATATCAATCCTTTGGTAAAACAAGTAAAAAAGTTAAATTCGGCCTTGCCGAATGTAGTGATACCCTCCACAATTTCAAAAAGATTATTGCCAAAAACTTTATTTAAAAGGAAAAAAAATTGAAAAAAAAAAAAATATTGAAAAAAAATTCCCGCGAAAAAAAATTTTGTCAAAAAATATGTTCGTACTTGTTTAAATACCATTTGGTGTTCAATTATGTTCACATATGTCAACCAGAAGCCGAATTAAAGCATTTTGTATTTTTAGGTTATGTTGAATGTACTGAAATTTTTGAGGTGTGCTTACATTTTCGCTCATAACTTTTGAACCGCTGAACCGATATCGCTCAAATGCAATGCCAAACTTCTTGGGAGAACTTTCAATAAATATGTTAAGTTTCAGTCATCTCTGTGCAATATGTTGTCCGTGATAGCATTTTCCACAGACAGACAGACGGACATCGCTAGAATGTCTTAAAATCGATCGGGCATATGAATATATATACCTTATGGGGTCCCAGACCGATGTTTCTATGAGTTACAAACGGAATGACAAACTTATACATACATATATACTAGAGTGTCCCGTATTTTGGAAATGTTGGAAATGTTGAGACGGTACCCCCTAATTTTTTTCCTTTTGACTAAAAAATAACTCAGGAAAACGCGACGGGGCCTTAAAAATCATTTTTCCATACAAACCAAAAAATTTTTTTTTGATTTTTAATTTTTTTGTTATTAATTATAATATTACTTGGTTAGCTTATTCACGACAAAAAATTTGATTTTGGTGGGATGAGGCTTTCAGTTCTAAAAAATTTTTCGAAAAAAAAATTTTTTAACTTTTGGGATCCTACAGTAAAAATTTTTTAAAAATTTTTTTTTTAGTTTTGACAAGCAACGGTTTTAGTTGTAATGTTGCTTTTAATGATATATATTCATAAAAAAATATTATTCATATCTGTGACATCTTGATCGTGTATCGAAAAACATCAAAAATGCATTTTTTACCCTTTTTTAGATCACGATAAAGATGTCACAGATAGGAATAATATTTTTTTATGAAAATATATCATTAAAAGCAACAATTCAACTAAAACGGTTGCTTGTCAAAACTAAAAAAAAATATTTTTTAAAAAATTTTTACTGTAGGACCCCAAAAGCTCTAAATTTTTTTTTTCGAAAAAATTTTTAGAACTGAAAGCCTCATCCCATCAAAATAAAATTTTTTGTCGTGAATAAGCTAACCAAGTAATATTATAATTAATAACACAAAAATTTAAAATCAAAAAAAAATTTTTTTTGCTTTGTATGGAAAAATGATTTTTAAGGCCCCGCTCTTTACGGCCCCGTCGCGTAGGGAAGGCGTGGTCGTAGGGGCGTAAAATTTTTCCTGAGTCATTTTTTAGTCAAAAGGAAAAAAATGAGGGTGTACCGTCTCAACATTTCCAACATTTCCAAAATAAGGGACACTCTAATATATACCCTCTATCACTAGTGTCCTTCCGGATCCTTCCTGTTTTATTTTAGGATCCTTCCGCAAAAATAAAACATTCTGAAAAAACTTGGAGTTTTGAATTTATTATGAAAAAAATATTCTGGAAAAAGTACTTTTCGGAAATTCCGTTTACTTTTAGTACTTTTTTATAGTTCCCGAAATAATGGAACAAAAAGTTTGAAATTTAGAATGTAGAATGCTTCGTTAAAAAATAATAAATAGTGATCTTAGACATTTTTAATTTGGAATGTAGGATCCTTCAGTGAAAAAAAAGTTTTGAATTTATGATGAAAAAAATATTCTGGAAAAGTAATTTTTGGAAATTCCATTTTAAAAGGGATACAAAAAAGTATCCTTTTTGTATTTCCTGAAATAATGGTCCTAAAAACTTAGTTTTGAATGTATGATCCTTCGATGAAAAAAATATTCTGGGAATTTCCAAAAATTCCGTTTTTAAGGGGCCAAAAAACTTTACTTTTAGTACTTTTTTATAGTTCCCGAAATAATGTAACAGAAAGTTTAAAATTTAGTATGTAGACCTTAGGCATTTGAAATTTGGAATATAGGATCCTTCAGTTAAAAAAACAAACATTCTGGAAAAGTACTTTTTGGAAATTACGTTTTAAAAGGGATTAAAAAAAGTATCCTTTTTATATTTCCTGAAATAATGGTCCTAAAAACTTGAAGTTTTGAGTGTATGATCCTTCGATGAAAAAAGTATTCTGGGAATTTCCAAAAATTCCATTTTTAAGGGGCCAAAAAACTTTACTTTTAGTACTTTTTTATAGTTTCCGAAATAATGTAACAGAGAGTTTGAAATTTAGAATGTAGAATCCTTCGTTAAAAAAAAAAATCTGGTAAAAGTTCTTTTTGGAAATTCCGTTTCTATGGGTCGTAAAAAGGGGTAAAAATTGTAAATTTTGTACTTTTTATATATTTACAGAAATATTGGGCCAAGAAACTTGATATTTCAAATTTAGGATCGTTCCGAAAAAAAGTTGTTTGAAAAAAAAAAGTTTTTGGAAACTTAATTTCTAAAGGGAAAAGGGAGAAAATGGTTCTTTTTTACAACTATGCACTCAAAAAAAAACTTGCAAAATTACAAGAAGAGTTTTTAACTTTTTTTTTCTACCTCCTAAAAAAAAAGTTAGGTCGATTCTGAGAGTGAGGGGTGAAAATAGAGGCTTAATTAGACGACCCGTATCGCGGCGTTTGTTTATGTTAGTTCGAATTTTTTTTTAACCGACCTTCGAACTTTGCCGATTTTCAGCATATTGTTTATATGGTTTTTTGGCTATAACTCGTCGACTAATTGATATTTTTTCAATCTGTAAAATCCAAATTATTGCTACACTGAAAGAATTATTGTTCATAATATCTATGAACATATTTCATAAAACCAAATGCATAGAATCTATGAAACAATTCATTGGCTGAATGAATATTCATTAGTATTGTGAAATATTTCATAGAATTTTATTCATAGATTTTGTAAGATTCATAGAAAAAATTCATAGAAAAAAATTGTTATTAATAGTTTTTTAAAAATTAAAATAATGTTACAATAATTAAATAATTTGAATAAATATATTAAAAAAATATAAAAAATATAAAAAAAAAAACATAAAAAACGTAAAAAAAATAAAAAAATATTGCTGCCCTGGCGGGGTTTGAACCCAAGACCTACCGGCTGGGAAATTTATAATCGACGCCTTAGCTATCAGCGCCACCAAAGGAGAAAAACCTCGCCGACTAACACTTAGTTTTGTAATGTTCGTCATTTCTTTTTTTGCAAATACACAAACATTTTGTTTTCTACAAACATACACACAGATTTTGGCAGAGCATTGTGGCAGAGCATAATATTTTAAAGCAGAATGTTAAACAAAATGGATTTTAAGTGTTATAACTTGTTTATTTACTTTAGCTCAGTGGTTAGAGACTAAGCTTCACAAACAACTGGTATTGTGTTCGAATCTCGGTGGGGATAAGTTAAAAATAAATAAATTTTTAAAAATAGAATATTGCAAATAAATAAAAATAAAATAATAAAGTAAATAAAAATTAAATAATAAAATAAATAAAAATAGAATTGAACAATAAATTTTTTTTTCATAGCCTATGAACTTTTTCATAGGTATCTGGTTTCTATGAAATTGTTTCATAGATTCTATGAAGGGCATCATTGGCTCACTTCTAATGATTTTTTTCATAGAATCAATGTACGTTTTCATAGCCGTAATGAACAAAATTCTTTCAGTGTAGAGACCTGTTCAACAATTAAAATTTTTTAAAAAATTGATTTAGAAAATTTTTGTGATGCTTATGAAGCACAATGTTGCAAAAATTATTTTTTTTTATACTTTTTGAAAATATTTTGCTTCATAAGCACCACAAAAATATTCTAAGTCAATTTTTTAAAAAAATCTAAATTGTTATTTATACAGGTCTCTGGCAAAAATTTGGCTTTTACAGATTGAACAAATATCAATTAGTCGACGAGGTATAGCCAAAAAATCATATAAACAATATGCTGAAAATCGGCATATGACTGCAAAGTTCGAAGGTCGATTAAAAAAAAATCTAACTAACATAAACAAACTCCGCGATACGGGTCATTTAATTTAGCCTCTATTTTCCCCCCTCACTCTCAGAATCGACCTTACTTTTGCTAACCTGAATTTGTTCTACAGTGTTATTTTACAAGCTTTTTACCAATTATTTTGTAATTTTACAAGGTTTTTACCAATAAAATTGTAAATTTACAAATTTATTCACGCGATAAAATTAACAAGTTCTCGTGACTTTACTAGATTTTTGCTACCTACTATTTTACGAGAATTCCTAGTAAAAATTACGAGCTTTTTTGTAATTTTACAAGATTTTTACGCAATAGAACTTACAAGGAATTCTCGTGAATTTGCTAGATTTTTATTGTAAAATTTCCTTGCAAATTTGTAAAATTTCAAACAAAATTGTAAAATTACAAACAAAAGTGTAAAATTACAAACAAAATTGTAAAATTACAAACAAAATTGTAAAATTACAAACAAAATTGAAAAATTACAAACATAAATTGTAAAATTACAAACAAAATTGTAAAATTACAAACAAAATTGTAAAATTACAAACAAAATTGTAAAACTACAAACAAAATTGTAAAATTACAAAAAAAAAAAAAGATCGAAAATTTGTTGTTAAAAAACAAGGAAAACTGTCAAATATTGGTAAAATGGGATAACAAGACTTTTTCTAGTAATTTGACAAGGTTTTTTTTGTGTGTACCGATCGACTCAGAATCACTTTTTGAGTCGATTTAGCTATGTCCCTCCGTCCCTCTGACCCTCCAGCCGTATGTCTTTCTGTCCATGTAAACGGTGTAAACACGGTATTGGTCGCATTTTTTTTTTTTTTAATTAATTGACTTAAAATTTGAAACTTAAGACTCTCTTGGGCCAAGGATAAGGCCTATATATATAGGCTTTATATTGAAATATTTATATTGCAATATTGAAATTGGAAAAAATCGGTCCATGTTTAGACCTAGCCCTCATA
The DNA here is from genome assembly GCA_963921195.1 of Pegoplata infirma. Classification (NCBI taxonomy): domain Eukaryota; kingdom Metazoa; phylum Arthropoda; class Insecta; order Diptera; family Anthomyiidae; genus Pegoplata; species Pegoplata infirma. The sequence goes on along the minus strand of OY992538.1, from coordinate 34,939,062 downwards.
CATAGGTCCACTTTAATTTTGGCTCAAATGACTCTAATTTGATTATAAATATAGATATCCTTTCGAAATTTGTCAAGTAACGTATTTGTACAAATTACCATTCGGATTTTAAAGGAATCCGACCAGTTCCTCTTGTAGCCCCCATACAAACCACCTTCCCGATATTCACATAAATCTCAAATTTCATGAGAATAACAAATATTTATTTGAAATTTTGTTTGTTTGTGTTTAATGCGTACTTTGAAAACCCAATTTAATCCTATTATAATAGGATCATTTTGGGCTTTGGCCCCATATGAAAATTTCGCCCGATATTCAGTTAAAGGGTTTATTGACAACAAAAGAAGCCTATTTCACTCAAATTTGGTTTGTGACTGTTTTTTACACTTATTAAATATTTGATGAAATATAGATCCAATCGGCCCGTGTTTTAACTTGGAACCCATTTTCAAAAAAAAAACACTGGTGTAGGGTATCATATGGTCGGTCTGGACCGACTATAATTTTCTTACTTGTTTTAAATGTATTGTTATATTTTTTTTGATAAAAAAAATTAAAAACTTCAGTGGGCCATAAAAAACGAAATTTGAACTAACTTTGCAATTAACGTTAGCATTTTTTGTTAATTGATGCTCTAATTTAATTTGGCATTGAAGCCATTGAGGTTAATTTTTCTTGTTGCACAGTGTAATACAAACAAACACAAAAATAAAAAAAATCTTACTAGTTTTGTGATGCAAAATAATTTTGCAACTACTCGTAAATACACTCAAAGAAAAAATATCTTATAAATATGAAATCTTATGAAGGGATTATTAAGGGGACATCATATAACACCGAAAGCAGGCGTTTTCTTGTTTTACATAAAATTTCTTTGAAATCTTTTATTGAAAATCCTTGAAAATTTTTACATAATTTTTTTTTTTATAATTTTTTCCCGTGTACACTTGTACAAATTGTAGCTACAACAAAAACAAAAAAAAAACCACCAACAAAAAACTAGAAACATTATTTTGAAAATAATGAACTACTAAATTGACTTCAACAATGCGTACATTATTTGAATTTTATTTCCATCTCTTTTTTCACCCGCTGTTTAATTTTCATGTTTTTCGGATTTGTAATTTTTTCATTTATTTGTTCAAATTTTTAATTTGCAGCCAAATGGACAATCAGAAAAAAAATCTATTGGAGGCATTGGCCAAAAAGGGTATTGCAATTGCTAAATTATGCGTGTTGGATAATAATGTTAAGGATCGATTAGAGGATTTGGATAATATATATACAGAAATTATTAAATTTGTGGATGCCAGTGATTCAAAGGTAAGTTTATTATTATTTTTAGTTTTTTTGCGTTTTAAACATTTATGTATGTTAAATAGTTGTAATGGATTTAGTTGGTAAGTTGTACAATGGCCAACTATTACCAGGAAAAAAAAAAATAACAAACAAGAAAAATAAAACCAAATTACCAGGGTATTATTACCAGCCATAATTTAAAAGCGAACACAAAATGTAATACTGCATATTGCACAATGGGGCATTATTCAAATGTTTTAGAAATAACAAAGTATTTCCAAGCTTAAGTTTGTAAGATGGGGCTCATAAACCATTGCGAAGCTACATAAAGGGGTCCCAAAGTAGGACACCTTGAGCATATAAAACTATTTAAAGCCTGCCTTGTGGTACCTTTTTTAGTATGTTTTAATATTGAAAGATTTTCTACACATTTTTTATGCCTACTCTTTTAATTTTTTTACATGTTGGAAGGTGTAAACGATTTGGCACAGCCTAATTTCTCTCACTTTTTTCACTTAAAAAGAGATTTTCTACTCAAATTTATTAGTATTCCAAAAGTTTCCGGCATTGTTTAGGGTTAACATAAAGTGGAATTTAACTTTTCTACTTGTTTCTAAATTTAATTAGTTTAATTTAATAATCCCACCACAGACACCTCATTATGTTTTGGTAAAAGTTACTGCTGCTACTTTTACTTTAGACAGATTAATTATCCCATTTGTTTGTTGTCTTAAATCCCAGTGTGTCAAATGGTGACACCAAACCCGACCAAACAAAACAGAAAAACTCTCTCCTCTGCTTTGTACCATTGTAAAGTGCATTAAAAAGTGCACAGGTGAAAAAGTTTTTAATGTGTTTATTTAATGATGGTAATATACTCTTATTCTATATTACACCATTTATAGATGTAATTCGTTAAAGGTCAGTAATTGAAATTCAAAGATTCCATTTTTAATACGGAATAAAATACGAAAACGTATTTTTAATACTAATGAAATTAGTAAAATAATTAATAGATGTAATTTGAAAAAATTCAATTGTCAATCGAAGATTCTACTGGTAATTTGAAGATTCCTTTTGTATTTTGAAGATTCCAATTTTTATTCGAAGATTCCAATTGTAATTCGTCAATTATTCCGTCTATTTTTGGAGGGCAGAATTGGGTCCAAAATAAATAATCTACACTTAAAATAATTACTCTGTTAAAAACTCTGTAAAATGACTGTAATCTTAATTCGACAGACATTTGACAAAGTTATCTGTCGAAATACAGATTTTAAGAATATACTTTGTATTTTCTTGTAACCGAAAAACAAAATTTTATCTGTAATTTTAGTTTTTACTTTGTAATCTCTATTTTATAGATAATAAACAGAGTTTTTTGGTAAAATACAGATTTTATACATTTTCTCGTAACCAAAATACTAAATTTCAACTGTAATTTAACTTAGTGCTCTGTAATTAGGGTTGCCAGATACTAGAATTCAAATAACTGGAAAATGGAAAAAAATCACCTGGATTTTAAAAAAATAACTGGATTTTTTTTTTTAATAACTTAAAACAAATCGACCGATTTTCAAAAGTAAGATATTTTGGACTACTTTTAGAATAAAACATCAATCAAATGACTGCATTTATTGGCCACGGCAAATTGTGCCCCTTTTTAAGCATTTCCGCTACATATTCGATCATCTCGAAATGTTGATGTTGACGTCAATGGTCTAAGATTGATAGCGTAGATTTTTCTTTTCAAATGACCCCACAAAAATAAGTCCGAAGTGATAAAATCGGGAAATCTAGTTGGCCAGTTGAAATCCCCGGGCGACAATAACTGGCCCTTATCTGCAGGTTTGACCGCTCCAGACTTATTTTTTGGCTTTATTTGTTCAGCAAAATGTTCATCAAACAATTCTCAGATCATCGAAGATCTCAAGGAAAACATTCATGATTTCAGCACCACTAGAATGCGATATGCTCGAAAAAGTTATAAAAAAAAGTAGTGAAAATGCAGCAAAAAGGGCACATTTAAAAGTAGTGAAAAGATTTATGTTTTATTCAAAAAGTAGTCAAAAAAAATTAAAAATTTATTAAATAAATTAAAATATTGTTAAAATTAAAGAAATCTTTTTTAACTGGATAAATTATACTTTAACTGGAAACTGGACCAGACCCAAAATAACTGGAAAATCCAGGCCATTCCCGGCCGTCTGGCAACCCTTAATATAGTTTTTAAATAATAACTATATTAATACAGTTTTTAAATAAAAGCTCTTCAAAAAACTCCCAAATATTTCAACCGCTCTTTAAAAAGCGTCTTAAATTACAATAAAACCTGGTAAATTTTACGAGGATGTCGGTTAAAATTGGAGGTACTCGTAAAATACATCGTAATTTTCACAAAAATAAAAAAAGTAAATTTACAATTTGGAAGCATTAAAGCGGGCAAATTTACTCGGTGGCATTTTCCAATTGTCAACACTACTTACACATTAAGGAAAGAGAAATTGATCAGAAACAAATAGTAAATAAAATAGTAAAATTCTGGTCGCTTTTATCAATATTTTACAGATGATTCTGTAAATTTACAGGTTTTTTTTTTATCGAAATCATTTTACAGAGTTTTCTTCGTAAAATAACAAAAAATCTTGCTGGTTGGAAATCTATGGTATTTTCTGCTGGCTCAGCAGAGTATCTCTGTAATTTAACAGAGTGATTATTTTGAGTGTAGCAGTCTAAAGTTTGGCACGAATATGTCTCATGGTTTTTGATGGCTTAGTTGTTGAATTGGCAAAATCGGACCAAGGCACAGTGCGTAGAGCCCATACAACCAAGTGACAAAAAAAGAAGGAGTAGTCAGATATTTTTAAAATTTGGTACGCTAGCATAAAATACCATAGTTAAGAAAAATATTAATTGTTGGAAAAATCAGTGCAAGGACACGCCTACCTCCCATGTGTCCTGCAAAATTACAAAATAGCAATGTGTGCGTAAAGTTTCATTTAAATCGGAGCAAGGATTAAAGGTCCTGCCATATATCCTTTTTCTTAAAAACGCTATAAAACCTACAAAAATTGTGCGATCGCTATAAAACTTGGTACGTAGATTGATATTTATAAGGTATAGTGCTGAATTTGGTTAAAATCGGGTTATTAATGTTAAAAATACAAAAACATCCTTTATTAAAAAATGGGTTAAAAACGCAAAAAATGCAAAAATAAAAATTAAAAATATAAGGAAAGAAAAATGCGCAACTTTTCTTTTTGTAGTTCAAAAGATAACATATTAAACTACCAAAAGTAATTAAAAGAAAAAAATCCAAGATGACAGATTTGAGATAAAAATTCTTAAAGTATAGTAAAATTTGAATTTGAACAAAAAATTAAATGTGGTAAACAACACTGTGCGACAAGATTTTATATCTTGAATAGCACCAAAAAAAAATTAGAGTATACCATTAGTACCCCAAAAAAAAGTATTTTTTATGGCCCACTTTAAGCAAAACAGTTAATAAAATCAACTTCTAAATTAAATAAATTTTCCACGTGCCTTTGATTTTCCATTGAAATTTGATGACGGTTCTTTTCTTAGAACATATTAACCCTATATCTCCTATTTTTGGGGTCATTTTAGTGCATTTTATAAATATCGTCTTAGAACGACGTGCGTTTATAGGGTTAAAATGTTCTGCAAAAATGTTTTGCATCAAATTTCACTAAGAGTTGCCAAAAACCAAAAATTTGTGCATTATAAGCAAAATGCGTAAAAATGTAAAATTGCAAGATATGTACCATATATTGTAAAAGGGGGCCCTTGTAGGTTAGTTGGTAGCATGCTAGCCTGTGAAACAGGGGGTCGTTGGTTCGATTCGCACAAAAACCCCTGGTCGATTTCGCTACAACGAGACGACGGTCATTGTTACCAGTTCTCGTTAAGGTTTAAATTATTAAAAATGATTTGTAATTAAATTGGAAAAATAAATAAAAACTGATCATTAGATCAAATTATTATTATATTGAAAAATTGTGTTTTACAAGAGCAGCGTAAAATAGTCGTAAAAAATGTATCAAATCTAAATCTGAGCTAAATATTAATGGAATACACGTCAGAAATTTTAGTGTTGCAAAATTGCGCAATGTCAAAATTGCAAGTTTATTTGCTTGTATATTTGTGAATAGAAGCAATTGTATTACCAATAAAATAAATTGTAAATCTTTTCTTGCAACAACGCACAGTGTGTTTTTTTATGGTAGTATGAGTGTTCAAAAATCTGTAACTTTGAAACTGTTCAATATTTTGGCTCGCGGTTTTTTGCATTTGGTTCTTCAATAATATAGCTATAAACGAATAACATAAACAGGGGTAGCACCCGTACAAAAAACGTGGATAGAAGCTAACAAAAATTCAGAAAAAAAATATTTTTTTAAAAGGTCTTCTGGATCTTTTCCTAATTATTTTTATACCCTCCACTCTAGTGATAGAGGGTATTTATAAGTTTGTTATTCCGTTTGTAACACATCGAAATATTGGTCTAGGACCCCATAAAGTATATATATTTATGATCCTCGATCGATTTTAAGTCGATCTAGTGATGTCCGTCCGTCCGTCCGTCTGTCTGTCTGTCCGTCCGTCCGTAGAAAACACGCTAACTTTTGAAAGACTTTACAGAGGCTACTGAAGTTTGGCATATATGTTTGTCATTTACCTGGTCAGGTTGGTATTGCAATCCAGCCAAATCGGTCCAGTGGTTCAAAAGTTATGAGCAAAAGAGTAAATTTCGGCAAGGGTGTTTCACGAATTTACGAGATATAAAACACGATAACTTTCGAAAGACAATAATGAGACTACTGAAGCTTGGCTTTTATCTTTGCCGTTCCCCGGGTCTGTTTGGTTTTAAATTTCAGCTCAATCGCTCCAGTGGTTCAAAAGTTATAAGCGAAACCCCGAATTTCAGATTAGTTTCATCTAAAATGCCACGTGTTTTAACAAGTTTTAAAAGCATTGGTGGTAACTAAACAATGTTTTTCAAACTTGTTTAATTTTAAAGCAATGCTTTTTAAACTTGTTTAGTTTTAAAAGCATTGGTAACTTAAAAATTGCTCTCGAAAAAAATTTTACACTCAAAAAAAATTTTACACCCAAAAAAAATTTTACACTCAAAAAAAAATTTATACAAAAAAAAATTAGTTTTTTTTTTACAAAAATTACAATATTTTGTGTACATGCATTCACTCAGAAATATTTTTACAGTAAAAAAACATTACACTAGAAAAAAATTTTACACTCCAAAAAAAATTAGTAATTTTTCTTTTTTATACCCTCCACTCTAGTGATAGAGGGTATATATAAGTTTGTCATTCCGTTTGTAACACCTCGAAATATTGGTCTAGGACCCCATAAAGTATATATATTTATGATCCTCGATCGATTTTAAGTCGATCTAGCGATGTCCGTCCGTCCGTCCGTCCGTCCGTCTGTCTGTCTGTCCGTAGAAAACACGCTAACTTTTGAAAGACTTTACAGAGGCTACTGAAGTTTGGCATATATGTTTGTCATTTACCTGGTCAGGTTGGTATTGCAATCCAGCCAAATCGGTCCAGTGGTTCAAAAGTTATGAGTAAAAGAGTAAATTTCGGCAAGGGTGTTTCGCGAATTTACGGGATAAAAAACACGATAACTTTCGAAAGACAATAATGAGACCACTGAAGCTTTGCATGTATCTTTGCCGTTCCCCGGGTCTGTTTGGTTTTAAATTTCAGCTCAATCGGTCCAGTGGTTCAAAAGTTATAAGCAAAACCCTGAATTTCAGATTAGTTTCATCTAAAATGCCACGTGTTTTAACAAGTTTTAAAAGCATTGGTGGTAACTAAACAATGCTTTTCAAACTTGTTTAATTTTAAAGCAATGCTTTTTAAACTTGTTTAGTTTTAAAAGCATTGGTAACTTAAAAATTACACTCGAACAAAATTTTACACTCAAAAAAAATTTTAAACTCAAAAAAAATTTTACACTCAAAAAAAAATTTCCACAAAAAAAATTTAGTTTTTTTTTTATAAAAATGACAATATTTTGTGTACATACGTACGTGCATTCACTCAGAAATATTTTTACAGTAAAAAAATACATTACACTCAAAAAAAATTTTACACTCAAAAAAAAATTAGTAATTTTTTTTTTTTTTTAATGACAAAAAAAAGAGTTTTCTACTCAAAATAAAATATTTCTAATCAAAATTGTTAATTTTTTCACGTTAAAAAATGTACTACGCTTTAAAAAAAATGTATTGTGGAGGGTATTCATAGATTCGGCAAAGTCGAATTTAACTTTTCTACTTGTTTTTTTTTTTTAATGACAAAAAAAAAGTTTTTTACTCAAAATAAAATATTTCTAATCAAAATTGTTAATTTTTTCACGTTAAAAAATGAACTACCCTTTAAAAAAATGCATTGTGGAGGGTATTCATAGATTCGGCAAAGTCGAATTTAACTTTTCTACTTGTTTAAACTTTAATTTTAACAGAATAAAGTAGAAATGGTATCATAGAGTCAGCTGATATTATTAGAAAGTCATCAAATCTATGTTTTATGGCATTCGGCTGCATTTTCAAGATGGTCTTAATCTAAATTCTCTGCACTACTTATTTTGCTTCGTACGCATCTTCCGATAACTCACCAATAGAAACGAAGTGATGTTTTAAAATTTGTTCATCTTGGCAACGAACCTTATGAATTGTTGGAGGTAAATTTATCCAAAATTAATATAGGTCATAATATATTTCTAATTTTCTTGAAGCAAGTTCTTCAAAATTTTTTAAAGCGATAATTTGGCGACAGTTTATGGCATTTAAAATTTTGCTAAATAATTGCAGATGATTCGAAATAATTTTTGTAATTGATTGACTGAGAGTAACATACTCGAAAATCACCACGAACTTTTATTATCTTTAGTACTGCCAAATCATTGTTTTGAGCAATCAATCCTCATACCAGTTCTCTTTTTAAAGCATGACTATAAACTAAAATTTATTTTTAATAGATAATTTGACGCTGGCATATTTTTAAATTTTTTAAAAGTTCACTTATTACTTTTTGTAATATACAAAATCGATATTATAACAATAATTTTACTGACTTTAACGCATTCAAATACCTAAAGTCAGTTTAGTTTGCAGGAGTTTGCAGCTGGAATGCAAAAATTATTGCTGGGAATATATCAGAGAATATCTTATGTGTAGAGCTAAGCGTACCGAAGGTTGCCTCATAGTTAGAAGTTTAGGTAAAGTCGAAAAATATGTTAAAAAAAAGGGTTTTTAAAACCAATTAAAAATAGGAATAAACCTGCCCTGAAATTTTACATAAATTATAATAAAAATTTCCAAGAAATGTGGCTTTCAAACAAAAAAAAAAAAAGTTGGAAATATCTTAAACTGTTAGGTTTTGGCATGTCATGAAACTTTAAACTTTTTTACAAAAAACAAAAAGGAAAACGAAACTATGAAATTTTGTCTTACTTTCGACAAGTATATCTTTTTAACCAAAACAGATACCGAAAAATCAATACCAGATTTGGAAAATTCAGACATTTTTTTATTAGAAAAAATTTTTTAAATTCAAAAATTGAACAATAAATTTTCAACTTTTTCCTATTTTTGATCACTCAACCAGTTCAAAAAACACACTGTGCGACGCATCATATAAAAGATAATAGAAAAATAAAAAATTTTATTAAAAAATTTGTTTAAAAAAGTTGCAATATTGCACTGTTGCAAGGGTCAAACATTTCTGGAGTGAATACCCTGATTGTTTATACATGTCTTTAATAAAATTTAATGGTGGTTCTTTTCTTAGAACATATTAACTTTCTATCTCCCATTTTAACGGGTCATTTTAGACCATTTTTCAAATATTCTAATCAGGGTTGGCAACCGAAACGAATAACGGTATCGGTAACGGTATTGGTATTACATATTTTTTATATCGGTAACGGTAAGGGTAACGGTATTATCGATTATTTCGGTAACGGTGAACCGTTACCGAAACATCAATACCGGTACGTACCGGTATTATAAATAAAATGTTAACAAGTCACAAATTTGTTAAAAACACGCAAAAAATAAAAAAATTGTTTAAAAAATTAAAAAAACTGTGCAATTCTGTACATACTCGGAATTAAATTAAAACATTCACGCAATATTGTAATTCAAAAATATGAACTCATGTTCGAAGAGACACCTTTGTTCAATAAGCAAGCAAATCTGCATTTTGAGTCGTATGAGAAATCTGCATTTTAAGCCATTTGAGAAATCTGGTGATAATAGCTAACGCGGTTTGCTAAATTTCTCTCTGGATAGTCTAGGTATAATCTGCAGATAAAACCGTAAAACAGCAGAGTTCTCTGTTAAAATGATCAAAATTGTTTCGGCAGGGATAAAAAACTTGGCAAAGATGTTCCAGGGTATGTTTTTTAGGGAGAGGGTGGGCGGTATCGGAGGGACACCTTTCCCCTCGCCATAGATGTTAAGAAATTAATTTTATTTATATTTACGCATAAATAATACAATTTTATCAATATTTAATTTTATTTTCTATAGCCAAGCCCAGAAGGTTCGGACCGAAAAAAATCGCGTTTTCTAATCTTGGTCAATGAACTTCACATGGCATAAAAATGATTCATTTTCTAAACAAATAGACAAAAAAATTAAATAAAATATGTTTTTCTGGGGTTTTGTAAGTTGTTCAGGGAAGAACTTTTTTTCATCTGGTCCGATTTTCCCATTTCAGAACTTAACCAGCCTATTACGAACATTGCTTACAATCGATCATTAATCAATAATAAAAATCTTTATGAGGTCCAAGACCGATATTCGAATTAAGTTAATTGCGAATGTGATCATTGGTTGGATTGGCAATGAACAAAAATTAGTATTTTTATTTTACGTACTATATTAAAAATATTTTAATATGTTTTTAATCCACAAAAAAATACAACCGAAACAATACCGATATAATATCGGTAAAAATCCGAATAAAGGTAATGGTTTTTTATCGGTAACGGTATTTAAAAAATTTTATTTCGGTATTGGTAACGGTAACGGTAGTCAATATTAAAGGGTTTTTAATCGGTAACGGTATTGAAAGGGTAACGGTAGCCAACACTGATTCTAATTGAAAACCAATAAAAACTGCGTTTAAAGGTTTAAAATATTCTACAAATATTTTTTGCTTCAAAATTTTAGTAGGGCTTTTTAAAAGCCATCAGTTTGGGACTACAACTCTATTGAAATTTAATGTTAAAAATTATTTTGTAACATTTTAACCCTTTAAACGCACGTTTTATTGGTGATATTTGAGAAAAAGGAATAAAATTACCCCTTAAAATAGGAGATAGCGGGTTAATATATTCTAAGAAATGAGCCACCATCAAATTTCACTGAAGACATGTGGAAATATTATTTAGCTAAGAAGCTTATTTAATTCAATTTGTTTTACTTATTCCAACGCCATTGAAAAAATGAAAACTACAGTGGGCCATAAATGTTTTATACCCTCCAGTCTCGTGATAGAGGGTATAAGTTTGTCATTCCTCGAAATATTGGTCTAAGACCCCATAAAGTATATATATTCAAGATCCTCGTTCGATTCTAAGACGATCTTGCGATGTCCGTCCGTCTGTCTTTTGAAAACACTCTAACTTTGAAAGGCTTTACGGAGGCTCCTGAAGTTTGGCATATATGTTGGGTATTTACCTGGTCAGGTTGGTATTGCAATCCAGCAAAATCGGTCCAGTGGTTCAAAAGTTATGAGCAAAATACTGAATTTCGGCAAAGGGTTTTCGTGAATTTATGAGATAAAAAACAGGCTAACTTTCGAAAGACAATTCTGAGAATGCTGACGCTTAGCATATGAAATGATTTCACAAATTTCAGGATTTGGTATCAAATAAAAAGTACAATGTTAAAAAACTTCATAAAAAAATCTAAAAACATTTAAGAATCTAAAATTTTTTGAAGAGAAATGTTTTGAAACTGAAAATTTTTCTGTTAAAAAATCTCAAAATCTGAAAAAAAATTTTTAGAATTTGAAACTTTTCAACTTAGGATTCTAATGAAAAAATAACTTAGAACCTAAAGTTTTATGTAAACAAAAAATGGACCTAATTGTAAGTAAAATGTAGTCAAATCTTAAAACGCGACTTTGTCATTTAGAAAAATGTCTCAAAACGAGACTATTTCTTAAATAAAAATGTTGTCAGAATCTAAAACTTTTTTAAAAAAATGTCTGAGAATCTAACTAAGACTTTTTCTATAAAAAATGCCTTAAAATATTAGCCTTTTTCGCAGAATATAAAACCTTTTCTATAGGAAAAATGTCTCAGAATCTGGTACTTTTTCTATTAGAAATTTTCAGAATCTGAGGCTTTTCTAAATGAAAAATGTTTCAGAATCTGAGGCTTTTCTATATGAGAAATGTTTTAGAACCTGGGAACTTTCTATAGGAAAAATGTCTCTGAATCTGAAAAATGTCTCAAAATCTGAGATTTTTTCTATAAAAAAAATCTTAAAATCTGAGGTTTTTCTATATGAAAAATGTTTTAAAAGCTGAGAACTTTCTATAGGAATAATGTCTCTGAATCTGAGAATTTTTCTTACAATCAGGAAAATGTCTCAGAATTTTAGACTTTTTTTACGAAAAATCTTTCAGAATCAACGAATTTTTCTTAAGGAAAATTATCTCAAAATCAAATAAAGGAAAAATGTCTCAGAGACACAAGGTGAGACATTTTGTATAGAAAAATGCTCAAAATCTGAAACTTTCTATTTTAAAAATATATTTTTCTATAAGAATAATGTCTCAAAATTTGAGTATTTGCTATTTGAAATATATTTCAAATCTGAGACTTTTTCGTTAGGAAAATTTTCTCAGAATCTGAGGCTTTTTTTATATGAAAAATGTTTCAGAATCTGGCACTTTCCTATAGTCAAAATGTTTCAGAATTTGAGACTTGTTCTACAGGAAAAGTGATTAAGCATCTTAGACTTTTTCAATAGGAAAAATGTGTCAGAATCTAAGAAATTTTCTGTAGAAAAAATGTCTGAGAACCTGAGACATTTTCTATAGGAAAAATGTCGAATAATCTGAGACTTTTTCTGTAAGAAACATGTCGAAGAATCTGAGACTTTTTCTATAAGAATCTGAGACTTTTTATAGGAAAAATGTCTCAGAATTAGAAACTTTTTCTATAGAAAAAATGTCTGAGAACCGGAGACATTTTCTATAGGAAAAATGTCGAATAATCTGAGACTTTTTCTGTAAGAAACGTGTCGAAGAATCGGAGACTTTTTCTATAAGAATCTGAGACTTTTTCTATAGGAAAAATGTCTAAGAATCTTAGACCTTTTCTATAGGAAAAATGTTTTAGAATCTAAGATTTTTTATACTGTTTTCTTTTTAAAAAGTTCTCAGAATCTGAATCATTTTATTTATAGAAAAAGTGAAGATTTTCTCAGAATCTAAAATTTTTTGTGTGAAATGTTGTAGAATCTGAGAAAATGTGCTAAACTAGAAATATCTCAGATTATGGGAAAATGTCTTACAATCGGAGTATTTTCTTTTGGAAAAGTATTTTATGAATATGTTTATAGAATCAATTTCTAAACTGAATTTTTCGAGAAACGTTTTCCATTGGAAATATGATTTAGAATCTTTGACTTTTTCTATTACAAAATCTGTCTTAACTGCAAATTGTGATAGAATCTTAGACTTTTCTTTGAAAAAATTTCAGATAATCTTCTTTGTAAAAATGTTTCAGCATCTAATAAAATTCGCACTTTAAAAAAATGCTTAAGTCTCTCAAAAAATTCTAAAATATAAAAAAATCTTAATTTCCCCCCAAACGGTGGTAAACTTACACAAAAATGAAGATTCTCATTGTGTTACATTCAGTTCAAGGAAAAGATCGGGAAAAATTCTAAAACATGTGCTATTATGTAAATTTTTTGTAAAAAAAAAAAATTAAAAATAATGTTGGGCCCCCACCGAAATAAAATCCTGGATACGCCCCTGCATATGGGTTCAGTAGTTCAAAAGTTATAAGCAAAACCGTGAATTTCAGATTAGTTTCACCTTTAATTCACGTGTTGAAAATCCGTTAAACATGTTTTAAAAACATTGGTAAGTCACAAAAATATTTAAAAACGTATTTTTGTCACTCAAAAATATTTTTACACTAAAAAAAAATACACTCGAAAAAAAATTTATTACTAAAAAAAAGTTGTTTTACACAAAACAAATTATTTCTAATCAAAAATGTTATTTTTTTACGTTAGAAAATTTACTATCACTTAAAAGGGCATTGTGGAGGGTATTCATGGATTCGGCCAAGTCGAATTTAACTTTTTTACTTGTCTTTTTTTATTTTAGGTTGTCATCATGATGATGACGGGGTTGGCCAAGTATAACAACTACTACTTACTACTGAAATGACCGTCATGTAGTAATAGAAATAATTTTCTAAGTGTAGCTTTCCTTCGCATCACTTTTTTTTTGCAAAAGAAGTATCCCTGTTTTTGCTTCTCCGACAACGGTGAATTGATGACTTTTTTTTTTATTCGAAGAAAAAAAAATCCCTCCCAAACTTAAAAGCTGTACCAGCCACTGATTTAAATTCAAACTTAACTCAAAACATTAAGAAAATAAATAAAAAGTCAATCTTGATAAAAGGCTCTTAAACCTCTTGTGCTTTAAGCTCATCAAATGGAATTTTCGAATTTCAAGTAATACCCTCGATTTACAAATGGAATTTTCGAATTTAAGTAGAATCTTCGAGTTACAATTGCTATTTTTTTAAAATACATCCCTAAATAGTGTAGTTGAAATACAAATAAATTTTCAAATTTCCAAAAAATAGTCTTCGAATTTCAAAAAAAATCTTTGAACTTCAATTGATCTGGTACAAATTACACTTTAAAACAGTGTAATTTTCACCCTCACTTTTACAAAAAATTAAATAAAAGAAAAAAACATTACTCCTACAACTTGTTTGAAAAAGATTTCACAAATAGTTTTATAATATTTTTTTTATTTTTTTTTCTATTTTTTCTAGATCATACAATTCTCTTTGTGGCATGCTTATGCCCATGAACAATATGGTCGTATGTACAAATATTTGCAAAAACTTTGCGATGAAAAACGTAATCGTGAAAACTTTGAAGAACTGTACCTTATTGCGGGTGCACTTAATTACGAACATTTGCAAACGGTTGTACAACGTTTGACGGTATCCACCTTTCCACAAAGCTATCGTTTGTTTTAAAGCAATAAGAAACCCTACCCAACAACAACAACAGCAACAAACAAATTAACCAATTTAAACAACATTTTTTTTTCTTAATTGGGAAAATGAGGAAAATTTCAGAATTTTGCACAAACTTACTATTAAAATCAACAAAAGAACTATAACAACAACAACTACTACAAAAACAATTGCATCAGCAGCACCAGAGCAAATATAACTTCTAACATGTCCCTTAACAACATCTAAACAAACAGAGCAAAGAAAAACTTGTTGTACTAGTTTTTTCAAATGCTGTTTACATAAAGGCTTTATGTCATCATCTTCATATGCAGCTAGTAGCAGCAGCAGCAGCTGCATCATCCTTATCATCCCACACTCAATTTTCCATCCATATTTTCTAGAGTTGTTGAAGAAGAAAAAAAAGTGAAAGAAAAAAAAATTAAAACGAATGTTCTCCATACGCATGAACGTGCCAGGAAAGACAACATCATGGCGTTAAAACTATTAAGAATGTTGACTTCATTCTTTAGTTTTATTAAAAACTTTTTGAATTTCAAATGAAGTTATTATGGCAGAGCTTAAAAAGATTTTTAAATTTAGTTTATTTCACTTGTATTTTGTTTTATTTGATTTTTTTTTTTTTTTGAAATTTAATAAAATTTTTAGTTTATCATAGAAATTTTAGGTAATAAAATATTTTGATTATATTATTTACAAATAAAATCTATAACAGAATCATTTATGCATCTCAGATTCTAAAAAAATCATATAAATTCTTAATCTGAAACTTTTTCTATATGTTTAGAAAAAATGCCTGAGACTTATTCTATAAAGGAATTTTTCTATATAGGAAAAATGTCTCAAAATCTGAGACTTTTTGTATATAGGAAAAATGTCACAGAACTTGAGGGTTTTTCTTTATACGAAAAATATCTCAGAATCAGAGACTTTATCGGAAAAATGTCTTAGAGTCTGAGACTTTTTCTATAAAGAAAAATGTTTCAGAATCGAAGACTTTTTCTAAATAAAAAAATGTCTCTGAATAAAAAACTTTATCTAAATAGTAAAAGTGTCTCATAATCTAAGACTTTTTCTATATAGGCAAAATGATTCAGAATCTGAAAATGTCTCAGAATCTGAGACTTTTTCTGTAAAGAAAAAATTTCTGAGAATCTGAGACTTTTTCTATATAGAAAAAATGTCTCTGAATCTGCGACTTTTTTTTATAGAAAAAATTTCTCAGAATCTGAGCCTTTTTCTATAGGAAACATTTCTTAGAATCTGAGACTTTATTATAGAAAAAATTTCTTAGAATCAGAATTTGAGACTTTTTCTATAGGAAAAATATCTCAGAATCTGAAATTGTTTCTGTAGTAAACATGTTTTAGAATCTTAGAGTCTCAGATTCTGAGACTTTTTCTATATAGGAAAAATGTCCCAGAATCTGAGAGTTTTTTTTTTACATTGGAAAAATATCTATAGAAAAAATGTCTCAGAATCTGAGATTTTTTAGAATCTTAGAGTCTCACTTTTCTATATAGGAAAAATGTCCCCGGATCACAGACTCTCTATATAGAAAACTTTCTCAGAATCTTAGACTTTTGTTTCAAAGGAAAAATGCAACAGAATCTGAGATTTTTGCTATTTAGGAAAAATATCTCAGAGCCTGAGTCTTTTTTTATAGAGAAAAATATCTAAGAATCTGAGAAAGTTTTATAGAGAAAAATGAATCTGAGAATTTTTTTACAATATCTCAGATTCTGAGACATTTTTTTCTATAAAAAAAAGTGTCAGATTCTGAGACGGATTGAGATGAGACATTTTTCCTATATAGAAAAATTCTCAGATTCTGAAACTTTTTTCCTATAAAAAAAAAATTGTCAGATTTCGAGACATTTTTTCTATAAAGAAAAAGTTTAAGATTCTATATAAAAAAAATTTCAGATTCTGAGAAATTTTACCTACATAGAAAGTTTCAGATTTTGAGATATTTTTCCCATATAAAAGAAATTTCAGATTTTCAACCAGTTTCCTTTTTAGAAATGGTCTCAGATTTTTTCTAAATAAAAAAAGTTTTAGATTAATGAGATATAGAAAATTTTTTTAACAAAAATGTGAGACTTTTTTTATGAGATTCTGGGCCATTTTTTCTACATAGAAACAGTGTCAGATTATGTAACATTTCTCCTATATAAAAAAAATGTTTTGTAAGTGTCTAATATTTTCATCAATCAGAAAAAGTCTCAGATTTTGAGACATATAGGAAAAAAGTCTCAGAATCTGAGACATTTTCCCTATTTATAGAAAAAGTCCCAGATTCTGTGACTTTTTTCTGTATAGGAAAAATGTTTGAGAATCTGAGACTTTTTCTATGTACGAAAAATGTCTCAGAATCTGCGAATTTTTCTATAGACAGGAAAAATGTCTCAGAATGTGAAACTTTTTTATAACCTCCACTCTAGTGATAGAGGGTATATATAAGTTTGTCATTCCGAAATATTGGTTTAGGACCCCATAAAGTATATGTATATATTAGAGTGTCCCTTATTTTGGAAATGTTGGAAATGTTGAGACGGTACCCCCTCATTTTTTTCCTTTTGACTAAAAAATAGCTCAGGAAAAATTTTACGCCCCTACGACCACGCCCTCCCTACGCGACGGGGCCGTAAAGAGCGGGGCCTTAAAAATCATTTTTCCATACAAAGCAAAAAATTTTTTTTTTTTATTTTAAATTTTTTTGTTATTAATTATAATATTACTTGGTTAGCTTATTCATGACAAAAAATTTGATTTTGGTGGGATGAGGCTTTCAGTTCTAAAAAATTTTTCGAAAAAAAAAAAATTAGAGCTTTTGGGGTCCTACAGTAAAAATTTTTTAAAAAATATTTTTTTTTAGTTTTGACAAGCAACCGTTTTAGTTGAATTGTTGCTTTTAATGATATATTTTCATAAAAAAATATTATTCCTATCTGTGACATCTTTATCGTGATCTAAAAAAGGGTAAAAAATGCATTTTTGATGTTTTTCGGTACACGATCAAGATGTCACAGATATGAATAATATTTTTTTATGAATATATATCATTAAAAGCAACATTACAACTAAAACCGTTGCTTGTCAAAACTAATAAAAAAAAAATTTTTAAAAAATTTTTACTGTAGGACCCCAAAAGCTCTAAATTTTTTTTTTCGAAAAATTTTTTAGAACTGAAAGCCTCATCCCACCAAAATCAAATTTTTTGTCGTGAATAAGCTAATCAAGTAATATTATAATTAATAACAAAAAAATTAAAAATCAAAAAAAAAATTTTTGGTTTGTATGGAAAAATTATTTTTAAGGCCCCGTTCTTTAAGGCCCCGTCGCGTAGGGAAGGCGTGGTCGTAGGGACTTAAAATTTTTCCTGAGTTATTTTTTAGTCAAAAGGAAAAAAATGAGGGGGTACCGTCTCAACATTTCCAACATTTCCAAAATAAGGGACACTCTAGTATATATTCATGATCCTCGATCGATTTTAACACGATCTATTGATGTCCGTCCGTCTGTATGTCTGTTGAAAACACGCTAACTTTTGAAAGACTTTATGGAGGCTCAAAAAGTTTGGCATATATGTTGGGCATTTACCTGGTCAGGTTAGTATTGCAATCCAGCGAAATCGGTCCAGTGGTTCAAAAGTTATGAGCAAAAGACGGAATTTCGGCAAGGGTCTTTCGGGAATTTACGAGATAAAAAAAAACCTTCAAAAGGCAACTTTCAAAAGGCAATTCTGAGGATGCTGAAGCTTAGCATATATATTTGTCGTTCCTCTGGCCTGGTTCATATTGAGTTTTAGCCAAATCGGTCTAGTGTTTCAAAAGTTATTAGCAAAACCGTAAATTTTAGATTACCCAGACAGAAAAATGCAATCGGAATAACGTCAGAATAAAGTTGGCGGAGGGCATTCCAACACCAAAATGAGATCCTATTTACAAAATTTATGGTGTTACTATAACATTGAAATGATAACGCCAAAAAACAATCGCCTGACTTTTGTTTCCGACGTCGTCACAGCACCAAAAAATCAAATTTACTGGATTAAAATTACATTATAATAATAAGTTTATGACCTTAGGATGGTGTTGAAAGACAACATTGGTAACGTTATTTCGACATATTTTTAACGCTATTTTGGGGTGTTTTATATTAGAAATACAGTATATAAAGATAAATTTAAATAAATAGAATATGTTCAAAATAATTTTTATACCCTACACCACTCTGTGGTACAGGGTATAATGAGTTTGTGCTGATGTTTGTAACTACCCGAAATATTGGTCCTAGACCCACTTTTAAGTATACCAATCGACTCAGAATAACTTTTCAAGTCATTCTAGCGATATCCGTCGGTCTGTCTGTCCGTCCATGTAAACGTTGTAAACACGATACATTTCGCAATTGATTTGTCTAAAATTTGAAACTTAAGCTTCGTATTGCCTAAGGACGAATTGAGAAAATCGGTCCATGTTTAGACCTAGCCCCCATACAAAGGGGGCTTAAATTTTGGCTTAAATGACTCTAATAACCGTATTATAATAGATATCCTTTCGAAATTTGGCAGGTAAACCTGTTTCGTATTCTGTAACAACCGTTCCGAATTTGAAAGAAATCGGACCAGTTCTTGTTGTAGCCCCCATACAAACCACCTTCCCGATATTCACACAAATCTCTCAAATTTCATGAATATAAAAAAAATTTTATTGAAATTTTGTTTGTGTGTGTTTAACGCGTACGTTAATAACCTAATCAAATCGGATTTTAGTCGAATCACTTTTGGACCAAGGCCCCATATGAAAATTTCGCCCGATATTCAGTTAAAGCGGTTTATTGCCAAGAAAAAGAAGCTTATTTCTCTCAAATTTGGTTTGTATTTTTTACTTTTTATTAAAGATTTGACAAAAGATATATCCAATCGGTCCATGTTTGCTCTTGGGATCCATTTTCCGGGAAACACTGGTGTAGGGTATTATATGGTCGGTCTTGACCGACTATAATTTTCTGACTTGTTTTTAATATCCGGGTTATACAGTCGCAACAAAAATTCGACTTTTCTAAAAATTCGACTTTTTTAAAAAGCCGACTTTTTCCAACCTGTAAAAGCCGATATTTTAGTAAGTTAAAATTTTAATATTTTTTATCAAGGTTGTGTATCGAAAATAAGTAAAAATAAATCGAAATTTTTGATTTATAAAACCGAATTAACAGTAACAGTATTTTGATAATCGGAAATATTGGTGAAGTCTTTATTTCGATAACGGAAATACAAGTAAGAGCGTTAAATATGGCCGTGCCGAATCTTCCTATATTCTTCCTATATTCCTTCCGAAAGATAGGTTTAAAAATTAATTCTTATGCTTTTTGTACTAAAGAAATACAAGGTTATCATTACTTAAACATTTTTTTTTTAATCTACGCTCACAAAAGGGGACAACAAACGAAATTTTCTAATTCTCTAGGTCCAAATGCAGACTTTTAACTTCTTGTAGCATAAAAATGTTGCATTTGTTAAATGAAAACCACAGAACAGACTAGTATGCAAACACTGGTGCTAATTGCGTACTTTCCAATATGGTGGTAAGGTTTTTAGTACAGAATGATCATCGCTGCCTAGTATATGTGTGCCTGTACGTGTGAGCTTTTGTGCATGTATTTATGATGTTTGTTTACGTTTTGTATGAAACGTCAAAAGTTACACCGTGTGCTGTCACTAATACTTACACCCATCAGATGCAACTCTGTGATACTACTACTCATGTACTGTGATGAAAACACAAAAAATCATGTACAAACATGGTATTTTTAGAGATTGATTAAGTTCTTCTAGGGGGAATTTTTTCCCCTGGTCTGATTTTGCTGATTTACGAACTTAACCTGCCTAGAAACATAAGATATATTCGCGCCAAATTTTAGGAGTCTAGCTCTTTTATTTTGGACTGCTTGCTCATGGCACTTATTTTAACGAACATAGCCAGTCTGTTATTTAGTAGTTGAATTTTACAGACTGGCTCTGTTCGTTAAAATAAGTGCCATGAGCAAGCACTGTTTTTTAACATCCATATAAACTAGGGTTACCATTTGCATTTTGAGAAAAAGAGGACGCACAGTGAGACAACGCCGGCATTAAATACAAGGAGTCATTGTAGAGCTCTGAAATTTTGCACAGGTTATTTTTGAGACAATTCCAGTTTTTTGAAAAAAAATTATGAAAATACGCCCACTTTTACGCCCACCTCCCATACAATCGAAATTTGTAAAATGCTGTGTTGTCCGTAATACTTTAGGTATAACTTTCAATTTTGGTATACTTGAATGTTATATTGTTACAAACATTATCGGAAAAAATTTTGAACTTTGGCCAACTTTTACCCCCACCACCCATACAACCTCAACATAAAAAGTGCCATATTTTCTAAAATATTTTAGGTACAACCTTCAAATTTGATATTACTGTAATTTATATCATTTAAAATTTTTCATGAAAAAATAACAATAACAAGCCCACTATTACGCCCACCTCCCATGAAAATGCAATAAAAAAGAACAATTTTTTTTTTCACTCTATCAATATTTTTTTAATATCATCATGGTATTCTAATTTTTTCAATATGTTAGAAAAATGCTAATCTCTTATCAAAAGAGATCATTACAAGAACACTCAACTAAATTCAATATATAACAATTAAACTAACCACATTAGAAAGTGATCATAACACAACTTAGATAAGAACAACAACTTGCATTATCAATTTAAATTAAAAATTATGTAACTATCTAACCCAAAGTCAATGACCTTCAAAAAAAATTATCAATCAAATGAATAATGTAAATAAAATAATAATAAACAATAAGGGAATATGTGTAAACAATTAAAAAAAATAACATGCTATTGCATGCTATGTATGTTAGCATGCAATAGCATGTTATTTTTTTTTAGCGACAGAATGTGCGCGTTGCATATTTTTTGAATTTTTTTTGTATTTTTTTGTATGTTTAAAGTACTTTTGCAAACTTTTGCTATATGTTCTTTACTTTAAATGAAAGCTGAGACTTCGATCTTTCATTTGATATAAGTCTGCACCTAGGGCGAGGGGCTGCTCTATATTTCCTAGTCCATTGAAAATGCAAAATGTTCAATTTTTACACCACAATTCTGTTGTTAAGAAATTTTTTTTGCGTTTTTTTTTTTAATTTATTTTTTCATCTACTCATTCTACAACAACTAAATTTATTAAAAAAATACTTTAAAGTTATATTTATTATGTATTTTTTTATTAATAAGCTTTTGAATGTTACATATTGAACTAACATATTTCAAGCGCTTTGGCATACCTCAACTTTGACTTGCTCTAGATCAAAAAGTAATGAAGTTATGAGGCTAAAATTTCAGGGAATTGTTACTCATATATCTGTTAATATACTGTGAAAATTTCAACCAAATTGGACGACACGCCACAACCCATTTTTTGCCGCTGTTACTATAGGGTTGTCTCACTGTGGGACGCCAACCTCAAAATAGGAATATAACTACAGACGGCCGAACAGACAGACGGACGGAAATATATACACAAAATAAAATATTTCTAATCAAAAATTTTAATTTTTTCACGTTAAAAAATTTAATATCACTTAAAAATTCCATTGTGGAGGGTATTCATAGATTCGGCCAAGTCGAATTTAACTTTTCTACTTGTTTATCACTTTAATTTTTTTTTTTAATTTTTTTAAATTAATTGTTTTGCAATAATCATGTTTACATTGTGTAGGGTAACACTAGATTCGGAATGGCCGGATTTAACTTTTTTACTTGTTTTAAACAAAAATATTTTTGAATCTGAAAATTTTTCTAGACCAAAAATTTCGTAAAATCTTAATTAAAAAAAAAAATGGTCAGTATAAAATTTTTCTATAAACAATTTTTTTATTAAAAAAATGTCTGAAATTATTTTAATACAGAATCTGAGAATTTTTCTATAGCAAAAAATGTCTAGGAATCTTAAAATTTGTCTAAGGGAAAAAATTATACAGAATCTGAGAATATTTTTATATGAAAAATTTCTAACTCAGAAAGTTTTCTATATGAAAAATATTATAGAATCTAAGAATTTTTCTATACAAAATATTTCTAAGAATCTTAGAAATTTTCTATTGAAGAACTTCACAGAATCGGATAATATTTTTATAGGAAAGGAGAAAATTTCGATAAGAAACATTTTTCACTGACAGCATTTGCAGATTTTAATCTGCAAATTCTACTTAATTCTTTCAAAGTTCTGTAAAATATTTTTTTCTTTTTCTAGTGGTTCACTTTGTTAAGATTCTTTTGCGTTTCATATAGTTTTTTTTTTTTTGGTTTGTTCTGTTCATTTATTTCCCATATATTTTATTTTTCTCGTTTTTTTTTTTTTTTTTAACTTTCCTGTAGTAAATTACAACATTTTTTTTATTTTGTTTTTATTTTTGAAATAAAAATTTATTCTTCTTACTACATCAAACTCTATCTTATGCATACTTAAAATGTCAGTAAACAAGAAAAAAATAGAAATAACAACAAAAACAAAGTAATTATAAAATATTTTCTTCTTCTTCTTTTATAAAATTTTGTTCTTAAATCAACCTCAAAATATAGTTAAAAGTACGTTCGTACAAACATAAATATATATATGAATGTGCATTATGTTAGAGTATATAAGAGTATATAAATACAAACATATATTTTAGTAGCAAAGTAGTTTATTTACCACAGTTATCTGATCTTTGTACTACTCTTCCTTTTTGACAAATTCATAATAAAGTTACAATTTCTTTTTTTTTTTTTTTTCTTAAATATAATATCCTTAAAAATATATATATTTGCCTCTGGGCTGTTTCATTTGATTAAATGTGTTGTATACCAAAGATATATAACATCATCAACCAATGTTAGTAAGTATTTATACAAACAAGATGTGTGGTTGTAGTGGTAAGTACAAGTGGTATGTAGTAGTAGTAGTAAATTTTAAATTTAGTGCAATTATTTCAACTAACCAGGAGATGATTTTTGTTTATATTTTTACAAACTAGATCAAAGCGTATGATTTATATTAATTGTATATAAACAAAATATCAATCATACGCACAGTGGTAAACATGATTAAATAAACCTTTAGAGCGGCATTTTTTTTTTTTGTATGTCTCAGATTCTGAGACATTTTTCCTATATAAAAAGTCTCAGATTCTGAGACATTTTTCCTATAGAAAAAGTCTCAGATTCTAAAACATTTTTCCTATAGAAAAAGTCTCAGATTCTGAGACATTTTTCCTATAGAAAAAGTCTCAGATTCTGAGACATTTTTCCTATAGAAAAAGTCTCAGATTCTGAGACATTTTTCCTATAGAAAAAGTCTCAGATTCTAAGACATTTTTCCTATAGAAAAAGTCTCAGATTCTAAAACATTTTTCCTATAGAAAAAGTCTCAGATTCTAAGACATTTTTCCTATAGAAAAAGTCTCAGATTCTGAGACATTTTTCCTGTAGAAAAAGTCTCAGATTCTGAGACATTTTTCCCATAGATTCTGAGACATTTTTCCCATAGAAAAAGTCTCAGATTCTGAGACATTTTTCTTATAGAAAAAGTATCAGATTCTGAGACATTTTTCCTATAGAAAAAGTCTCAGATTCTGAGACATTTTTCCTATAGAAAAAGTCTCAGATTCTAAGACATTTTTCCTATAGAAAAAGTCTCAGATTCTAAGACATTTTTCCTATAGAAAAAGTCTCAGATTCTGAGACATTTTTCCTATAGAAAAAGTCTCAGATTCTGAGACATTTTTCCTATAGAAAAAGTCTCAGATTCTGAGACATTTTTCCTATAGAAAAAGTCTCAGATTCTGAGACATTTTTCCTATAGAAAAAGTCTCAGATTCTGAGACATTTTTCCTATAGAAAAAGTCTCAGATTCTGAGACATTTTTCCTATACAAAAAGTCTCAGATTCTGAGACATTTTTCCTATAGAAAAAGTCTCAGATTCTGAGACATTTTTCCTATAGAAAAAGTCTCAGATTCTGAGACATTTTTCCTATAGAAAAAGTCTCAGATTCTGAGACATTTTTCCTATAGAAAAAGTCTCAGATTCTGAGACATTTTTCCTATAGAAAAAGTCTCAGATTCTGAGACATTTTTCCTATAGAAAAAGTCTCAGATTCTGAGACATTTTTTCTATAGAAACAGTCTCAGATTCTGAGACATTTTTCCTATAGAAAAAGTCTCAGATTCTGAGACATTTTTCCTATAGAAAAAGTCTCATAGAAAAAGTCTCAGATTCTGAGACATTTTTCCTATAGAAAAAGTCTCAGATTCTGAGACATTTTTCCTATAGAAAAAGTCTCAGATTCTGAGACATTTTTCCTATAGAAAAAGTCTCAAATTCTGAGACATTTTTCCCATAGAAAAAGTCTCAGATTCTGAGACATTTTTCCTATAGAAAAAGTCTCAGATTCTGAGACATTTTTCCTATAGAAAAAGTCTCAGATTCTGAGACATTTTTCCTATAGAAAAAGTCTCAGATTCTGAGATATTTTTCCTATAGAAACAGTCTCAGATTCTGAGACATTTTTCCTATAGAAAAAGTCTCAGATTCTGTAGAAAAAATTTTTCTGTAGAAAAAATTTAATATTTTTAGGCCTCTGTTCTGTCTTTCACAACTTTTCAATTCACATGAAAATTTCCGAATCACATGAAATCAAGTTTAGTGTTTTGTTGATCACGTTTTCATTCGAAGTTGAAATCGAATAATTAAAATTAAAAAAATTACAAGGAAAAAAGTGCATTCGTTTTACTTTCACCAAATTTTATTTATGTGAAACAAAGCGAAAAAGAAATTCGGATGTGAAATCTACACTCAAAAAAAAAACTGTAATGTTAGCACAAAAAGCTTGTAAACCTACAAGAAAATTTGCTGATTTTGAACGCACAATTTTTATACCCTCCAACCACAGTATGGGGGTATATTCACTTTGTCATTCCGTGTGTAACGCATCGAAATATCGGTCGGGGACCCCATAATGTATATGAGGCATTCCACACCAAATGTCCAGCGAAAAAAAACACGTGTACCATAAACTTCTGAATAGCTTGTATGGATAGCCCTATATGGAACTTAGAAAATTGCGTTTTCGGTTTTTCAATTTTTCAAAAACTGGGCTTAGGAGGCGTGGTCAAATATTGGAAAAATGGTAAAATTTGTGGCGAGTTGCCTTGATTAAATATTTATCACATTAAAACGAAATGCACCACAATCTTAAAAATTTACATTCTTATATAGTTTCGTATGGGCTATCGAATAAAATTTTTTTCCAAGAAAAATTTTCAGAACCCGTTCTGAAATTTTCCATTTTTTAAAAAAGTCAATTTATCAAAAATCCGGCCACTTTTTTTTCTTTTTTTTAAATTTTTTTTTTAAAGTCTAGATGTTTGTCCATCCACACAAAAAAAATCAGAAATGTATTTTTCGTTTTTTTCGAGAAAATCGCATTTGAATTTTAAATTTCATAACAATTTTGTAATTTGCTTGTAATTTCTTGTGTCAACAGAGCGTATGACGAATATTTATGCAATTAATATTACTCATTCGTAACTTTAAAACAAAGAAATACAAGCAAATAACAAAATTGTTATGAAATTTAAAGTTCAAATGCGATTTTCTCGAAAAAAAAGATGAACGTGTTTCTGATTTTTTTTGTGTGGATGGACAAACATCTAAACTTTTAAAAAAATAAATAAAAAAGAAAAAAAAAAGTGGCCGGATTTTTGATAAATTTACTTTTTTAAAAAATGGAAAATTTCAGAACGGGTTCTGAAAATTTTCCAAAACAAAAAATTTTAATCGATAGCCCATACAAAACTGTATAAGAACGCAAATTTTTGACATTGTGGTGCATTCCGCATTAATGTGATAAATATTTAATCAAGGCAACTCGCCACAAATTTGACCATTTTTCCAATATTTGACCACGCCTCCTTAGCCCAGTTTTCGAAAATTTGAAAAACCAAAAACGCAATTTTCTTAGTTACTTATAGGGCTATCCAAACAACCTATTCAGAAATTTACGGGACACATGTTTTTCTGTAGCGGGACATTTGGTGTGGAATGCCTCATATATATTATTGATCAGTGATCGATTCTAAGACATTCTAGCGATGTCCGTCTGTCCGTCCGTCCGTCTGTGGAAGACACGATACAGTCCAAAATAAAAGAGCTAGACTCCTGAAGTTTGGCACGAATATGTCTTATGGTCATAGGCTGGTTAAGTTCGAAGATGGGCAAAATCGGACCACGGGGAAAAAAGTTTCCCCTTTAAGAACTAAAGCAACCTCTGAAAAAACGCAATTTTTTATAGATTTTTTGTACTTTTGCTGAGCAAACGAAACATTTTTTATATCAGAAGAAGTTCAAAGACCTGTAGTTGGACCCAGAAAGGTTGTCCCACCACCGAAACCCCCCCCCCCCCCACAAAAAAAAAGACGCCCCTGTTTTTTTTTTTTTTTTAACGTGTTGGAGGGTATAAAAGATTCGGCACGGCCGAATTTAACACTCTCACTTGTTTTGCTTAAGTTAGCAAAAATGTTTTGCCAATAATTAGTTAACTATTTTTTTTTTTTTTTTAACTTAGTTCATACACATCGAGGACCCCATTGGGTTCGGACCCGATAGGTCCAGACCCCGATGGGCCTAGACCTAGTTGAGTTCCTTAAAAATTGTCATAGTTTTTGATCCAAAATTTGTGTCCGTTTCGCTCTACCTTGCTTAGTTTTTGAGATACGTGATTATAGGGGACCACTGGGGTCTTGAGAAATAAAAAACTCGATAACTTCAAAAATATTATTCGGAGAGCTTTTGACTATTTTGCGGTCTTGTTCTATGTGTTGAGAGCTACAAAAATGCTTTTGGACTTTTTGTTGTGTCGGCAATATTTACCGAGATATGAGCATTTTAAAATTTTCGGGAATGCTAACTTTTTTGGATCCAAAGTTAGGGCCCATTAGGGTCCACACATGTGAAGAGGACCGGCGATAATATTATTTTGCTAATATTAGCAAAAAAGCTTGTAAAAATTTGGTCAACTCAATTTTAAATCTAGCAAAATAAATTAGTTTAAATTTTGTTTAAAATTGCCAATGCGCTAAATGAAGTTTACAAGATATTTTTGCTAACATGCTAATCCCAACTAAAAATTTTCTAAAACTTAGCTAACTAGCATTAGTAAAAAAAATTAGTAAATCTACTAATGTATTATTTTGAGTGTAGAACACCAAAAAAAATTCGGAAATTTTCATATTCACATTTTTTATGTGAATTACTTTTTTTTGGAACAGCGGTCTTAGACATTTTTTATACCGAAAACATTTTTCTTAGATATTTTTTTTGTGGGTTCGATTCACGCCGGAGGTCTTGGTTTGTTTCGCTAGCTTTTCTTATATAAATATTCTCAGATTTTAAGATAACTTTCGTGTTGATTAATGTTTAGACTTAAAGGTATGTCCCATTAGACTGGCATTTTTCTGTATAGCAAAATTTTTTCTTCTTCGATTTTCAAAGTCCGGGCATTTTTTTATTCTACTAGGCCTAAGTCTTATGTGGTATCAATTTGAGGTCAATCGGATTAAATTAACCCGTGGCGCCCGGCGGTCAAAGTTTTGGATTTTTGAAAAATTAAAAAAAAATAAATTAAAAGTAAATATATCTTTCGACACATCATATTAGTTAATTTTGATGTGCTGAACACGAATATCAAAAAAAAAAATAAAATCGGTCGAATAGTTTTCGAGATATCGCTATTTTAAATTTGAAAAAATTACGGTTTTTTCCTACGTTCAACAAATTTTATTAAAAAAGTCTAAAAATTTCATTCCGCCGACCCTTTTGTAGAGCTTGAAACAATCTTTTATTTAAAACTAATTTGAGTCAAATCCGATCATTTTAAGCCGTGGCGCGCCCTTCGATCAAAATTTTGGACTTTTGGAAAATTTCCACCAAAATTTTGGATTTTTGAAAATGAAAAAATAAAATAAAAATATCTTGCGATACATTATTTTTATTAACTTTATCATGCTGAATACGAATATCAAAAAATTTATAAAATCGGTCAAACGGTTTTTAGATATCGCCATTTAAAATTTGTCAAAAAATTGCAAAATGGGCGGTTTTTTCCTACGTTTAAGAATTAAAAAAAAAAAAAAAAACTCTTAAAATTTCTTTATTTTAACCCTTTCCTAGAGCTTGATACAATCTTTCATTTAAGCTTAATTTGAGCCAAAGCCGATCATTTTAACCCGTGGCACCCTTCGATCAAAGTTTAGGGTTTTTGGTAAAAAGTTTCTGAAAAGCCAAAACTTTGATCGATGGGCGCCACGGCTTAAAATGATCGGATTTGGCTCAAATTAGTTTTAAATGAAAGATTGTTTTAAGCTCTAGAAAAGGGTCTGCGGAATGAAATTTTGAGACTTTTTTTAAAAAATTTCTTGAACGTAGGAAAAAACCGCAATTTTTTACAAATTTGAAATGGCGATATCTCGAAAACCGATCGAGCGATTTTTAATTTTTTTTGATATTCGTGCTCAGCGCGTTGATATTAACAAATATGATGTGTCGAAAGATATATTTACTTTTAATTTTTTTTTTTTTTAATTTTTCAAAAATTCAAAACTTTGACCGCCGGGCGCCACGGGTTAATTTAATCCGATTGACCTCAAATTTGTACCACATAAGTTTTAGACCTAGGACAATAAAAATTTGCCCGGACACTGGGGAAAATCGAAAGTTGACAAAAAATGCCAGTCTCATGTCCCACACTCAAAAAAAAAAACTGTAAAGTTGGCAAAAAATTTAGTTAAATTTAACTAAAAAAACACCTGATTTTGAACCTACTAAATTTCTAGTTAATTTAACAAAAAATATTTAGTTAACTTTTCGTAGAATGAATGTAGCAAAAAAACAGTAATTTTAACTAAAAATTCAGCTGAAAATTTCGTAACATTTTTTATTAGGTGAATTCAGCTAACCTTTTTTTTTAAATAAAAAAAAAAAAATATTTTTCACAGCGTTAAGTTCAGCTTAAGTAGGACTAATGAGATTTGCATAGGAGGCTACACAAGAAATGTTTAAAATTTTCGACTTGACAAAAATGTTACAAAAAATCAGCAAATTAATTAGTAAAAATTCGTAAACTCAGTTTTAAAGTCAACAAAAAAAATTAATTCCAAATTTGTACAAAACTAAACGCTAATTTTAACTAAAAATTTGCTAAAAAGCCAGTAAACTCGAGTTAACAAAAAAAAGTTTGTTAACTTTACAGTTTTATTTTTTTGAGTGCATATAAAAAAATTTTAAAATTTAAAAAAAAAAATATTTGACTTCAAAATATTTTTTTGTTAAAATTCGTAAATTAGGTGACATTATTTAAACACAAAAATGCTATAAAAAATTACTAAACTATTTTTAATTTAATTTTAAAGTTAAATTCTGCTAATCATTGTTCAAAAATCCTTCCCCATTGAGCACCACTTGACATATCAAAACAACCACTAATTAAGTTAACTGCTAGTTAGTTTATGCAAACAAAACCAAAAAAAAAAAAAATTCTATATATTTCTAAAATATTTATATAATAAATTAACTCGAGTGTTAAAACTGTTAAATTTTTAATTTAGCAAATAAATGAATGAATGAATAAATAAAAATGTTAGTGTTAAATAAAGTTTTTAATTGGAAAACTAACTAACAAAGCAATACATATGAAATTTGCACATACACACATATTTATATTCACATAAACACACATATGCATTATTAACAAAAATTTGTTGATCGTCATAAATTTAACAATAAAGTCATAAACTTAACTTGGTGTTTGTGCACTTGTTTTATAAAAAAAATGTATAACCGTGTGAAACGGAAGGAAGTGTTTAACGTTGCTTGCCATGTTGTATAAAATTTGCTGATGATTCCCACAAGTGTTAAATGCCAAACACTTGCTACTACTTCCCATTATGGAGTGTATAAAACAAAATTAAATATTAAACGTGCTCTTCGAGAAAAACAAAAACTAAATGAAAATTTCGTTAAAATTGAATAACAACCTCCTTAATAGCAAAATGAAGTATAAAATGTTTAATTTGTTGTAATAATTCGAAATTTTTTTGATCGACAGCATAATAATTTACTGAAGTTATTTATATTGGTTAACATTTTTAACCCTTTTGTGCCTGAAACTAAAGCAACAGATATCAAAAAAAAAAAGTTGTGTGCGAAAAATCGGAATTTTATACGAAAAATGTTTCAGAATCTGAGAATTTTTCTATACGAAAAATGTCTCAGAATCTGAGAAATTACCTATACGAAAAATATTATAGAATCTGAAATTTTTTCTATATGATAAATATCGCGGAATTTGATAATTTTTCTACATGAAAAATAACTCAGAATCTGAGAATTTTTCTATACGGAAAATGTTTCAGAATCTGAGAATTTTTTTTTACGAAAAATGTCTTGGAATCTGAAGAATCTAAAGAATTTTTTTATTTGAAAAATGTCTCAGAATTTGAGAATTTTTCTATAATATATTTTTTTAGAATCTGAAGAATTTTTCTACACGAAAAACGTCTCAGAACCTGAAAATTTTTTTATACGAAAAATGTCTCAGAATCTGAGAGTTTTTCTATATGAAAAGTGTCTAAAATCTGAGAATTGTTCTATGTGAAAAATGTCTCAGAATCTGCAAATTTTCCGATACACAAAATGTCAGATTTTGAGATTTTTCTTTATAAAAAATGTTTCAGATTCTAATAATGTTTCTGTTTGAAAACTGTTTTAGAATCTAAGAATTTTTCTATAGGAAAAATGTTTCAAAATCTGAAAAATTTTCATACGAAAAATGTCTCAGAATCTGAGAATGTTCTATATAAAAAAGTCTCATATTCTAAAATTTTTCTATACGAAAAATGCATCAGAATCTGAGAATTTTTCTATATGAAAAATATCTCACAATCTAAGAATTTTTCTTTAAAAAAAATTTCTAGGAATCGGAGAATTTTTCTAACAAAAAATATCTTAGAAACTTAGAGGTTTTCTATACGAAAAATGTCTTAAAATCTGAGAATTTTTCTATACAAAAAACTTATCAGATTCTGACAATTTTTCAATAAGAAATTTGGGAAATTTTCTTTACAAAAAATGTTATAGAATCTGAGAATTTTTCTATACGAAAAATGTCTCAGAATCTGAGAATTTTTCTACATTGAAATTTTTTCTACACGAAAAAGTCTCAGAATCTAATAATTTTTTATACGAAGAATGTCTCGTAATTTAAGAATTTTTCTATACGAAAAATGTCTCAAAATCTAAGAATTTTTCTATACGAAAAATGTCCCAGAATCTGAAAATTTTTCTGAAACTTGTTTGAGAATCCGACAATTTTTCTATACGAAAAATGTCTCAGAATCTGAGAATTATTCTATACTACAAATGTCTCAGAATCTGAGAATTTTTCTTTACGAAAAATCTAAAAAATTTTCTATACTAAAAATGTTTTCTTTACAAAAAATGTTATAGAATCTGAGAATTTTTCTATACGAAAAATGTCTCAGAATCTGAGAATTTTTCTGTACTGAAATTTTTTCTACACGAAAAAGTTTCAGAATCTAATAATTTTTTATACGAAGAATGTCTCGTAATTTAAGAATTTTTCTATACGAAAAATGTCTCAAAATCTAAGAATTTTTCTATACGAAAAATGTCCCAGAATCTGAAAATTTTTCTGAAACTTGTTTGAGAATCCGACAATTTTTCTATACGAAAAATGTCTCAGAATCTGAGAATTATTCTATACTACAAATGTCTCAGAATCTGAGAATTTTTCTTTACGAAAAATCTAAAAAATTTTCTATACTAAAAATGTCTCGGAATCGGAAAATTTTTCTGTACGAATAATGTCTCAAAATCTGAGAATTTTTTCTATATGAAAAATGTCTCAGAATCTCAAAATTTTTCTTTACGAAAAATGTCTCAGAATCTTAGAATTTTTCTATACGAAAAATGTCTCAGAATCTTAGAATTTTTCTACACAAAAAATATCTCATATTCTGAGAATTTTTCTATTAAAAAATGTCGCAGATTCTGAGAATTTTTCTATTAAAAAATTTCTCAGATTCTGAATCTGAGAAGTTTTCTTTACGAAAAATGTTTTAGAATCTGAGAATTTTTCTTAACGAAAAATGTCTCAGAATCTGAAACTATCTCAGAATTTGAGAATTGTTGTACATATATGAAAATATCTAAGAATTTTTTTATACGAAAAATGCGTCAGAACCTAAGAATTTTTCTATATGAAAAATGTCTCAGAGAATTTTTCCATACGAAAAATGTCTCAGAATCTGAAAATTTTTCTATACGAAAAATGTCTCAGAATCTGAAAATTTTTTTTAAACGAAAAATGTATCAGACGACAGACAAAACACTACTGAATCTGAAGAAATTTTCTATACGAAAAATGTGAGAATTTTTCCAAAGAAAAAATGTCTCAGAATCTAAGAATTTTTCTATACGAAAACTATCTCAGAGTCTGAGACTGTACCAAATCTTTTATCCCTCCAAAATGTAAAAAAAAAAAATTAAAAAAAAATTTCAGGGGCGTTTTTTTTTTGGGGGGGGGGGTAATGGGTATCAGTGGGGGACTTTGAGAGCACCTTCCCATCGCGATAAATATGCCAAATGTTTCATTTATTTAACAAAAAAACATATAAAAATAGTGTATTTTTTCAGAGGTTGGTTTAGTTCTTCAAGGGGGAACTTTTTCCCCCTGGCTAGATTTTGCCCATTCACGAACTTAACCTGCCTATGAACATGAGACATATTTGTGCTAAACTTCAGGAGTCTAGCTATTTTATTTTGGACTGCATTGTGTTATCTACAGACAGACGGTCGGAAGGACATTCACAGAATGTCTTAGAATCGATCATGGATCATTATTATATATACTTTATGGGGTCCCCGACTGATATTTCGATGCTTTACAAATGGGATGACAAAGTGAGTATACCCCCATACTGTAGTTGGAGGGTATAAAAAGCCTCAGATTCCGAAAATTTTAATATATGAGAATTGTCTTAGAATTTAAGAATTTTTCAAAAATACGAAAATTTTCTCAGAATCTAAGAATTTTTCTATTAAAAAATTTCTCAGAATCTTATTTTTTTTATACGAAAAATCTCACAGAATATAAAAATTTTTCTATATGAAAAATGTTTCAGAAATGCAATACCAATCTGATCAGGAAAATTACAAACACACACAGAAAAAAAAGTTTCCAATCGAATTTATCAGTTGTATCAACTCAAAATTTGGTTGCTGCTACTATATTTGGCTCTGACAACCAAATTTTTTAGTTATATATATATATGTCCTTTATTTAATTAAATATAATATAAATACAAATTGTAGCATAAAATACTTAAATAAAATGTTCACTAAGAACATAGGGCGTCAAATTTTTTAGTTGCCCCAATTAAAAAACAGTTATGACCGCCGAAAATGAGTTGTGACTACCGATATTCAACTGTGACGACTTATATACAAAAGTTCCAACCGATTTTTTGTTGCAATAACTGACTTTCAGTTGGAAATCGTAAAATTCATTTCATGTGTGCATATATGTATGCCAAGTTTCAGAGCCTCAGAGTAGTCTTTCAAAAGTTATCGGGTTTTCTACAGACAGACGGACGAGCATCGCTAGGTCGTCTTAAAATCGATTGAGGATCATAAATATATGGGGTTCTTTATTGGTTTTTAGACCGATATTTCGGAGTGTTACAAACGCTATGACAAAAGTATACCCACTATCACTAATTGTAAGTGGAGAGTAAAAAACTGTTGGAGAAATAGTTTTAAAATAGCGATTTGTGATGGCAATATTGGTGATGAAAGGGTTAAACACTTCAAGTTTGGCTGGATGTATGTTTAAATCTGTGGATGTGTATCATTTTTGTGGCGCTTGTGGTAAGTGTTGAAATTGAAAACCTTTGTATTTTTTGTGCAGATTTTTTTCGTGTCGGATTTTTGTACCCTACATTTAGTGATAATGGGTATATATAACTTTGTCATGCCGTTTGTCAAACCTCAAAATATGGTAAAGGATGTCGTAAAGAAATACTTATATAGGTTATCGATTTCCAAGATCGATTTCAGATGATCTAGCTATGTCCGTTTTTCCGCCTATTAAAAACCACGCTTACTTCCGGAAAACAACTTTAATTTTCCCGGTCAGCTTTGTATTGAATTTCCGCAAAATCTGTCCAGAGGTAAAGAAGTTATAAGCAAAATCATGCATTTTAAATGGATATCATCTTGAACTCAAGTGTTGATAAATACGCTTTGAAAGAAATGGGTAAAACCAATGTTTTACAGCATTTCTGTCACTAAAAAAACATTTTTACATCTAAAAAATGTTTTGACTAAAAAATGAAAATACCAAAAAAAATGTTCAAAATCGAAAAAAAAATTCTTTGACTAAAAAAAATTTGTTGTACTTGAAAAAAATTAACACACCAAAAAAAATATAGTCAAATTTTTTTTCACCCAAAATTAAAACTTAGCAACAAAAAATTTTTTAAACTCCAAATAACTTAACACTCAAAAAAAACATTTTTATAATTGAAAAAATAAATTTACGTTAAAAAAATTATAATCACTAAAAAAGTGTTTTTTGCACTCAATTCATTTGCTGTCAAAATGTTTTTGAATTGTGTAGGGTATTAATGGATTCGGCCAAGTCGAAGTGAACTTTTTTACGTGATGTTTTTTTCTGTTGTTTTTCACTACCAATGAACGTAAGTAGAAACAACAACTATCCATTATGGCACTTATGTTGGATATATTGTTGATATTGCAACATAACGCTCATCTATAGAATACACACTTAACGAAACACTTACAGGCTGACGCAGATGTTTACAGACAAATTATTAAAGAAAACTAATTTAAAAGCTAAAAAAAAACTATATAAAAATTTTGACTACAAAATTTTTATTTTGAGGAAAAAAATTTTTAATAATTTTTGTAAAAAAAAAAAAACAATTCAAGTGTAAATGTTTTTTTGAGTGTAATAATTATTTTGAGCAAATTCTGATTAATTTTTATTAAAATAAAAATAAAAATTGTTTTATTCGACCTTTATAATATTATAAATTAAGAAGGTTTATTTTACTAATTATTCTTTTAGAATAATTTTCAAGAAAATTAATGGGGCTCAAAATAGTTTAATTTAGGAGTCAATATTAACACACACAAATATTTGACATGGAGAGCAATGTCTTTGGGTTTCATTGTTGTATTGAAAATCGGAAAGTTTTGAACAAAGTGGACATTTTTTTCTGAATAGGACATTACTGGAAAAGTTTATTTAAGGTAAAAAATATATATTTTTTTTTTTTTTGTTGTAAAAAAACTTTTTTGTTTCTGTTTTTGGAATAAAATATATTTTAAAATAGTTTTTCTGAAAAAAGTATAGAAAATATGTATATTTTTAATTATCGTTTTATTTTTTTGCCTTTAATACAATTTGAAAAAAATTAAACATGTTGTGAGGACCAAAAAAAAAATATTTTTTTTTTTTTGGTCCTCACTTTTTCAATAATGTCCCAATATTAACTAATATTTCCAGCGGAACTTTCCAATTTTCAAGGAATCCAAAGAAATTGCCCTACATGTTCAATAATTTTCTGAGTTAATATTGGCCCTAAAAAGCAACTATACTGGCACCGACGTTTTAAGAATTCGAAAAAAGAAAAATTTCCTCCACCCTAATATACACATAATTTATGGAGCCCTAGGTCATGATCTTGTACTAGAAAAATGTCACAGAATCTAAGAATTTTTCTATATGGAAAAACCATTCAGAATCTGAGAATATTTGTCATCGGAAAAAATGTCTCTGAATCTAAAATTTTTGCTGTGTATAAAAATGTTTCAGAAAAATTAAATTTTTTTATACAGAAAATTGTCTCAGAATCCGCCATTTTTTATACGGAATATCCTTAGGCGCCCCAGTAGGCTAGTTGGTAGCCTAACGCTAACGGTCTTACGCAACATTTATTAGAGCTTAAAGCCTTTATATACACCAATAATATTGACATAATGTTAATATCAGAAACCCACTTTACAAATAAAAGTTTTGCTAAAATACAAGGTTATAACATATATACAACAAATCATCCAGCAGGAACTGCAAGAGGTGGATCAGCAATTATTATCAAAAATAACATAAAACATGATCTTTTAAATGATTACCAAAAGACATTCATACAATCAACGGCTATCCAAATTCAAAATAAAAATGGCCCCCTCACCATAGCATCTATATACTGTCCACCTTCTTGTTCTATATCAAAAGAAAATTTTCAACACTACTTCTCAAGTCTTGGTGCTACATTTTTGGTCGGAGGCGATTTTAACGCTAAACACGAAAAGTGGGGTTCCAGACTGTGCAGCCCCAGAGGGAGAGAACTACTTAGAGTAATAAAATCCTCAAACCTACAACACTTGTCAACTGGTGAACCCACTTATTGGCCTTCCGATATAAATAAAACTCCTGACCTGATCGACTTTTGCATTATAAAAAATATTAACAGAAACTATTGTAGTACTAAATCATGTTTTGATTTGTCATCAGACCATTCCCCAATTTTAATTAATATAAAATCTGAAATTGTAGAAGTTCAATCATCGCCAACACTTTACACAAAAAAAACAAACTGGAATGAATTCAAAGAAAATTGTAATAATCTTCTTCAACTAGATATCCCCTTGAAAAACTCTAATGAAATTGAAGATGCGCTCTATAATTTCACTTCAACTATACAACATGCGGCTTGGAACTCTACTCCTGACAATAACATAAAGTATAATAAAAAC
The DNA here is from genome assembly GCA_963921195.1 of Pegoplata infirma. Taxonomy (NCBI): domain Eukaryota; kingdom Metazoa; phylum Arthropoda; class Insecta; order Diptera; family Anthomyiidae; genus Pegoplata; species Pegoplata infirma. The sequence continues at coordinate 34,901,499 of OY992538.1, read as the reverse complement.
CACGTTCGCATCAGCACGCAAGTTAAAAATTTAATTCGTGAAAAACGTCAACTGAGAAGAGTCTGGCAAATTACAAAACACCCAAACGACAAAGCAAATCTAAACAAAGCCTGTAAGGAAATAAAACTTTTATTAAATAAAGAAAAAAACAATGAGTTTGAAGACTATGTTGCAAAACTATCACCCACAGAAACTACAAACTACTCCTTATGGAAGGCCACAAAAAATTTTGATAGAGCTACAGCTCGCGTTCCTCCTTTGAAAAAACCTAATGGAGAATGGGCAAGAACCAGTAAAGAAAAAGCCGAACTATTTGCGTCACATTTATCAGAAGTCTTTCAACCATATGCACCTTCAGCGCAAATCGATGACTCATCAGTATTTCAATTCTTAGATTCCCCAGGTCAAATGGATCTTCCTATCAAGCCAGTCACAAATAAAGAGCTTGAAAAGTTATATTGATGCAACCTAACAAGAAAAAAACACCTGGATACGACCTCATCACCATTAAAATTCTAAAAGAACTGCCTTTAAATGCTATAAAAAGCTTAACCCAAATATTTAATGCTATGTTAAGACTTGGATACTTTCCAACTCAGCTTAAAGCGGCCCAAATCGTCTTAATCCCAAAGCCTGGTAAGCAACCAGAATTCGTCTCTTCGTATAGACCCATAAGTCTTTTGCCAACTCTAAGCAAAATCTTTGAAAAACTTTTATTGTTTAGACTTAAACCAATACTTGTAAAATCAAACTCAATTCCCAGCCACCAATTCGGGTTCAGAGAACAACATGCTACAATTGAGCAAGTTCATAGAGTTGTTAAGATAATTAAAACAGCCTTTGAAAATAAGCAGTATTGTTCAGCTGCATTTTTGGATATTACCCAAGCATTCGACAAAGTCTGGCATCCAGGACTAATGTACAAATTGAAAAAACAACTACCGTATCCATTCTTCGAAATAATTAGGTCGTATATGGAAGATAGACACTTCTATGTTAAATACAATGACGAACACACCCACTTGCATAAAATTCAGTCAGGAGTTCCACAAGGTAGCGTATTAGGACCAATACTTTATACCCTTTTCACAGCGGACTTGCCAACACATGAAGAAACCTCTATAGCAACGTTTGCAGATGATACTGTTATCTTATCTACACATGAGAACCACATAACTGCATCATTTAAACTACAGAACCACTTAAACAAAATTCAAAACTGGTTAGAAACATGGAGAATGAGAGCCAACGCATCTAAATCTACGCAAGTAACTTTCACGTTAAGGACAGAAAACTGCCCAGAAGTGAATTTAGGAACAAATCCATTACCCCACTCCGATAACACAAAATATCTAGGAATTCATCTAGATAGACGTCTAACTTGGAAAAAACATATTTTTACGAAACGAAAACAACTTGGTATAAAACTCACATCATTATATTGGTTACTAGGACCAAATTCAAAATTATCGATTGATAACAAATTACTAATGTATAAAACTATAATCAAACCCATATGGACATATGGTCTAGAAATTTGGGGTTCTGCCGCAAAAACAAATATTGACATCATTCAACGTTTTCAATCCAAAGCTTTACGCATGATTTCCAATGCCCCACGATTTATCACAAATAACACACTACACAACGATTTTCACGTTCCAACAGTTCAAGAAGAAATACTCACTATAAATCAAAGATACTCGCATCGCCTATCTTTGCATCCAAACACACTAGCTGTTGATCTGTTACAAATATCAACCACCCAAAGAAGGCTTCGGAGGTTCCCACTTTCGAACCTTATCATATCAAGATAATTTAAAATCTGAGTTTTATATAGAGGTACAACAATGGTTGCTTCCTCTGCATGTTTATTTAAATAACCTTATACAAATGTATTATTTTAAGAAAAATTGCTAAATATCGTGAAGATAGATTGCTTAATAAATTGGAGAAAAAAAAAAAAAAAAAAAAAAAGTTGGTAGCGTGCTAGCCTATGAGTCTGGGGGTCGTGGGTTCGATTCCCACCAGAGGCCCTGGTCTGTTTCGCTACAACGAGACGAAGGTCACAGTTACCAGTTCTCGGTCAGGTAAAATTAGTATATAATTTGTAATTATGTGGTAATTCTTATACGGAATATTTCTCAAAATCTTAGATTTTTTCTATACGGAAAAATGTGTTAGAATCTGAAAACTTCTCTAAAAGTTAAAATATATGTACTCAGAATCAGAGAATTTTTGTACACTGAGAATCTAAGTTTTTTGTTTTATGCTGAAAAAATTCTCAGAATCTAAAGCTTTTTCTATAATTTGAAATGTTTCAAAATCTGAAACATTTTTTTATACCGAAAAATGTCTCAGAATCTAAGATCTTTTTATTATGAATAAATGTCACTGAATCTAAAATTTTGTATGTACCGAATCTGAGAATTTTTCTATACAGAAAATTCTCTCAGAATCTGAGAGTTATACGAAAAAATGTCGTAGAATCTGAGATTTTTTTCTATGTGGAAAAATGTCTCAGAATCTGAGATTTTGACCTATAATATCTTACGATCTGGGAATTTTGCTATGCTATATCAGAGCGACATTTTTTTATACCCTCCAACTACAGTATGGGGGTATACTCACTTTGTCATTCCGTTTGAAACGCATCGAAATATCGGTCGGGGACCCCATAAAGTATATATATTATTGATCTATGATCCATTCTAAGACTTTTCTAGAATGTCCGTATGTCCGTCCGTCTGTATAAGACACGATGCAGTCAAAAATAAAAGAGATAGACTCGTCAAGTTTGGCAGGAATATGTATTTTGGTCCTAGGCAGTTTAAGTTCGTAAATGGGCAAAATCGGACCAGGGGGAAAAAAGTTCCCCCTTGAAGAACTTAACTAACCTCTGAAAAATGCCATATTTTCACAGGCTTTTTCATATTTTTGTTGAGCAAATGAAACAATTTGATGTCAGAAAAAGTTCAAGGTCCTGCACTTGAACCCAGGAAATAAAAAAAATCTTTTTTTTGTTTTCCCCGCCCCCTTTTGTGAAAGTGGATATTAAACATGTTTTTAAATAATGATAAAATTGTATTACTTAAGCTCCAAAAGCATAATCAATGAATTTTTAGACATTTACCGCATGGGTTTATGTGCCCCCTAATGATCCCTACTGACCCCCCCCCCCAAAAAAAAAACGCCTCTGCAATTTTTTTTTTTTTTTATTTTTTTTTTATATGTTGGAGGGTATCAAAGATTCGGCACAGCCGAATTTAACACTCTCACTTGTTAACTATTAATTTTCCCTCACACAAAAAAAAAACCTTGTCAAATTACAAGAAAAAGTCTCTTAATCCTATTTAACCAATATTTGAAAGTTTTCCTTGTTTTTTAACAAAAAATTTTGGATCGAAATTAAAATTTTTTTGTAATTTTACAATTTTGTTTGTAATTTTACAAATTTCGAGTTTTTTTTACAAAAAAAAATCTAGTAAATTCACGAGAATTGTAAGTTTTATTGTGCCCAAAAAAATTGTAAATTTACAATTTTATTGGTAAAAAGCTTGTAAATTTACAAAAAACAAGTAGAAAAGTTAAATTCGACTTTGCCGAATCTATGAATACCCTCCACAATGCATTTTTTAAAGGGTAGTAAATTTTTTAACGTGAAAAAATTAACAATTTTGATTAGAAATATTTTATTTTGAGTAAAAAACTATTTTTTTGTCATTTAAAAAAAAAAAAAAATTACTATTTTTTTTTGAGTGTAAAATTTTTTTCGAGTGTAATGTTTTTTTTACTGTAAAAATATTTCTGAGTGAATGCACGTACGTATGTACACAAAATATTGTAATTTTTGTAAAAAAAACTATTTTTTTTTGTATACATTTTTTTTTGAGTGTAAAATTTATTTTTGAGTGTAAAATTTTTTTGAGTGTAAAATTTTTTTCGAGTGTTTTTTTAAGTTACCAATGCTTTTAAAACTAAACAAGTTCAAAAAGCATTGCTTAAAATTTAAACAAGTTTGAAAATCATTGTTTAGTTACCACCAATGCTTTTAAAACTTGTTAAAACACGTGGCATTTTAGATGAAACTAATTTGAAATTCGGGGTTTTGCTTATAACTTTTGAACCACTGGACCGATTGAGCTGAAATTTAAAACCAAATAGACCCGGGGAACGGAAAAGATACATGCCAAGCTTCAGTAGTTTCATTATTGTCTTTCGAAAGTTATCGTGTTTTGTACCTCGTAAATTCGTGAAACACCCTTGCCGAAATTTACTCTTTTGCTCATAACTTTTGAACCACTGGACTGATTTGGCTGGATTGCAATACCAACCTGACCAGGTAAATGACAAACATATATTCCAAACTTCAGTAGCCTCTGTAAAGTCTTTCAAAAGTTAGCGTGTTTTCTACGGACGGACAGACAGACAGACAGACGGACGGACGGACGGACATCGCTAGATCGACTTAAAATCGATCGAGGATCACAAATATACATATATTCTTTATGAGGTCCTAGATTAATATTTCGAGGTGGTACAAACGGAATGACAAACTTATATATACCCTCTATCACTAGAGTGGAGGGTATAAAAATTACTAGGAATTCTTATAAAATAGGAGGTGGCAAAAAATCTAGTTAAGTCACGAAACCTCCTTGTAAGTTTTATCGCTTCAAAAAAAAAAAATTTATAATTTTTTTGGCAAATGCTTGTAAAATTACAACATTATTGGTAAAAAGGTTGTAAAATAATAAGGAATACTTGTCAAATAGGAGGTAGCAGTGTTGCCATTTTGACGCTTTTCGGGTATTTTCTGGTGCTTTTTTTGTCTTTTTACCCGGAGTTTTTCTCAAATACCCTTTATTTATAAAACGGATATTCATGACGCTTTTTTATTTTTTCGTGACGGTTTTGGTGCATTTTATAAAAACTTTGTGATTTTGTTATTATTCTTTTTGTTTATTATTTTTATGTTAAGGAATTTTAGCAAATATTTACTGAAGTCTTGTAGCAAAACAATAATTTTTGTACGTTTTTCTGGACTGTTGTTTTTTTTAACCATTCTGAAATTTGCTGACTAAATTATAAATTGCCTTCAAGTATTAACAGTCAACATTATTCAAACCAAAGCTATCAAATATCGTTCACAAAAAAGGAATTTTATAAAAAAAATAAAAAATGAAACAGATTTATTTGAAAATTATTTTTCTATAAAGACAAATATTTTTAATTATAATTTTGTGTTAATTATTATCTTAACATTAACATTTTAGGTTTGTATCAATAAATTTAATAAATTAAAAAAAAAATCATATATTTTTTTTTTTAATTTTTAGTTTTTGGCGCTTTTTACCCTTTTTATGTGCCAGTTTTACCCCTTTTTACCCTTTTTTATACCCTCCACTCTAGTGATAGAGGGTATATATGGGTAATTCCAAAAATTTTCGTCCCACTGTTCGGAAACATGCCTTTGGACGCCACTGAGAATTTGGCTCATAGATGTCCACGTTTATATGAGATATGTTGCATTTTTGGATTTTCAAAATTTGCTGTAGTTTTCAAATTATCGCGGGTCAAAGTTCGACTTTTTTAGCAAAAGTCAGAAAAATACATGACGCTCAACGTGCTCTAACTTTTTAACTAGTAATCCGATTATCACAAGTAATGGCTCATATGAAAGCTTAATTCTTCTTCTTTTAGGAAATATTTTACAAAGCATACGGATTTTTTTCAGAAGGGTTGCAAAAATTCAAAAACATTTTTTTTTTCCGAATATTTAAAAAAACACATCTGCGATTCTTTTAAAAAAAAGGTTGGTGATAAACAATACTGTTTTGTACAACATATCCAAAATTCAGAGTGGGATCCCAATGGGATCAAAAAATATTCTGGTTTTAGTACGAAGTTCTTAAATTTTACCTTAGAAAATTAAAATTTTATGTTTCTTCAATATAAAAATTTAAATTTTCAAAGAAAATTATACTATTAAAATTTTGAAAAACATTCAAAACATTAGAAATTTAAATTTTCTAAGGGAAAAATATGAGAACCTTGTACTTAAAACAGAATATTTTTTGATCCCATGGAGATCCCACTCTGAATTTTTAATATGTTATACAAAACATTGTTATTTTTCACCAGAATTTTTTTAAAAAAAATCGAAGATGTGTTTTTTTAAATATTCGAAAAGAAAAAATGTTTTTGCATTTTTGCATCATTTCTGTAAAAAAAAACTGTGCTATTTTAAAAATATTTTCTAAAAGAAGAACCCCAGCTTTCATATGAGCCTAAATTTGTGAAAATCGGGTCATTGGTTAAGAAGTTACAGCTCTTTAAACGTGATGTATTTTTCTTACTTTTGCTTAAAAAGTCAATCTTTGACCCGCTATAATTCGTTAAATACACCAAATGTTAAAAAACGATATATGGTACATATATCATATTTATAAGGGCTATCTATGTGTCAAGGTTCAAATTAATCTGAGACACCATTTCCAAAAATGACTATAATTTGAGCTAAATTTTCTGGAAAGGCCCATATAAGTTCGTCATTCCGTTTCTAACACATCGAAATATTGGTCTAGGACCCCATAAAGTATATATATTCATGATCCTTGATCAATTTTAAGTCGATCTAGCGATGTCCGTCCGTCCGTCCGTCCGTCCGTCCGTCTGTCTGTCTGTCCGTTGAAAACACGCTAACTTTTGAAAGACTTTACGGAGGCTCCTGAAGTTTGACATATATGTTCTCCATTTACCGGGTCAGGTTGGTATTGCAATCCAGCGAAATCGGTCAAGTAGTTCAAAAGTTATGAGCAAAAGAGTAAATTTCGGCAAGGGTATTTTTCGAATTTACAAGATTAAAACCACTATAACTTTCGAAAGACAATTCTGAGGGGGCTGAAGCTTGGATTATATATATTTGTCGTTCCCCAAGGCTGTTTGGTTTTGAATTTCAGCAAAATCGGTTTAGTGGTTCAAAAGTTATAAGTAAAGCACTGACTTTCAGATTTGTTTCACCTTAAACTGTTGAAAACTCGTTAAACAAGTTTTAAAATCATGGTGAAATACCAGTTTTTTAAAAGTTGTTGTTGTTTGTTTTCTTGTCGTGGGGTGCAGTTTAGTTGTTAGACAAGTAAATATTTCTTATTGGTTTGTTATTGTTTTCGTAACTGTATGTAATGGTGTATAGTAAGAATTTTTGGAAAAAAAAATCAAATGAAGTAAAATAAAAAGTGGGAAATATGTGAAATATTTTTTTTGTATTGCATATAGGTATAAAACAACAAAAATATTTTACAAAGTAATTTTGTTACTCAAAGAAATTGTACACTAAAAAAAATATTTACACTAAAAAAAATGTTACACTCAAAAAAAATGTATACATAATTTTTTTTTAATGAAATGTCACACTCAAAAAAATGCTGACAGTCAAAAAAATTTTACACTCAAAAAAATTTGATTGATTAAAAAAAGTTTTACTCAAAATAATATATTTCTAATAAAAAATTTGTGATGCAATTTTTTGAAATTTTTTTAGAAAATTACTATCAGATGACATTGTGGAGGGTATTCATAGATTCGACCATGTCGAACTTAATTTTTCTACTTGTTATATGTTCTTTTCGTAGTAAAAAGTACATTTTCAAAATAAATTTGAAAATTTTGACTTTTTTCTCTTGGCGCTTTTTTACCCTTTTTGTGTATTTTTACCCTTTTTCCAAAAATTTCGCGCTTATTTTCATTTTGGAAATGGCAACACTGAGTGTTGGTATAACTCAGAATGCCCTTCTAAGCGTATGAGTATTTTTATTCAAACATTTTTTAACACTCATACGCCTTCAACAATTAAAACTAATACATACAACACTAATGTTTTCTTTAGCTTAATGTGCTCCTAAATTAAACAACAATTTTGTTTTAGTAAAACACCGGAAACATAAATAAATCTAACAATAAAGATTTTTTTTTTGGTAAAACAACATCTGACTTACCCTGTTGCACTGGAAATTCTACTCTGTTTCCTTTTTTTTTTTGTAAATTTTGTTGTTGAAATATTTAAGTATAGTACTTAATGTTATATGAGAATTTATTACGGTTTTAAAGGCTTTGTGTTATTGTATTGGTTGAAAACCAAAAAAATATATTTAAAGGAATATAATGAAAGGTAAAATTTATTGGCCAGTATTTAATACATTCACACACACACACTCACACAAACATACAAGTGCACTTATTCATTTAAATTGCATATGTATAAGTATGTAGCATATCTCCATTTAAGCAAATAAATACCATTTGAAATTGTGTGCATGTTTGTGTGAACTATGAACAAAAACTGATTTATCGTTTAAAATAGTACAGATTTTCAAAAAGTTTTAAATACCACAATTTTTTTTTTATTTTTTGTATTTGTAATTTTGGTTGTGTATTGGTACTACACATAAATATTACGGTTTTCTGTTTTGTTTTATTTGTTTTACAAATGAAAAATTACATATTAAATTTCCTCAATAACCATTTAAATTTACATATGAATAAAAGCATATTATATGTATTTAGTTGCAGCTATTTAAATAATTGTTACAAAGACGTTGTAAAAATCACTTTTTGTAGGGAATGTTTTATGGAAAATTTTCGAAATTAATTTTTATATGTTGAGAATTTTTTATAAGTTGACCATTTTTTGATGTCGAAAAAATTCTCAGAATCTACCAATTTTTCTAAAAATTATTCTTAAGGAAAAGTTTTTTAAAATCTTTTGTCTATTTTAAAAATTTCTAAGAATTTTTCATATTGAAAAATGGTTTATGTACTTAGGTTTGCTTTTAATTGTTGAAGGCGTATAAGTGATATTAATTCCCTTGTATTAATAATTATCATACTCAGATTCTGGAATATTTTCGTAATTTAAAATTATTCTTAAGAAAAAATGTTTTAAAATCGTTTGTATTTAGGCGCCCCAGTAGGCTAGTTGGTAGCGTGCTAGCCTATGAGTCTGGGGGTCGTGGGTTCGATTCCCACCAGAGGCCTTGGTCTGTTTCGCTACAACGAGACGAAGGTCATTGTTACCAGTTCTCGGTTAGGTAAAATTAGTATATGATTTGTAATTATATGGTAATTCTTAATAAAATAAAAATAAAATAAAAAAAAATAAAAATCGTTTGTCTATTTTAAAAATTTCTAAGAATTTTTCATAATGAAAAATGGTTTACATTAGGTTTGGTTTTAATTGTTGAAGGCGTATAAGTAATATTAATTCCCTTGTATTAACAATTATCATACGCGTAGAGGGACTATGTGAGAAATTTAAAAAAAAAAATTAGATGAAAACATCAAAAAATTCTCAGATTCTGGAATATTTTTGTAATGAAAAATTACTCTTAAGGTTTTAAAATCTGTTGTCTATTTTAAAAAATTCTAAGAATTTTTCATAATGAAAAATGGTTTACTTTAGGTTTGGTTTTAATTGTTGAAGGCGTATAAGTGATATTAATCCCTTGAATTAATAATTCTCATACGCGTAGAGGGACTATGAGAGATATTAAAAAAAATTAGATGAAAACACCAAAAAATTCTCAGATTCTGTAGCTGATTTCTGTAACTCGAATCGAAAGATTTCTCGCATCAAACATGTGAAATGAAACAAAAACATTGTAAATCGGCACAAAAACTGACTTTTCACATTTTACTGTTTCTGTAACTTTGTTGTGCGAAAACTTTTTGGAATGATGCGAAAAACCCCGTTTCTGTAAAGTGATTGGTCGAAAACTTTTCTATTTGAAGTGTCAAAAAAACTCACATTTTAAAACGGTGCGAGACTTTGACAAAAAGAAATAAAAACATTACAAAAAATAATAATAAATTAAAAAAATGGAGAAAAATAGTAAGAAAAATACAACTTACTTGTTTTGTGTTTGTATAAATATCTAATTTATTATATTTTTTCACAAATTTTAGAAAAATCAAAGAATCTCTAAATGCAAAAATGCTTCTATTAATACAACGCTATACATTATCATCAACAATATGTAATTTTATTTTTTTTATATTTATTTTATTGCTTTTAAATGATCCATAAACAATAATTTGAATTGCTCCGTTTTTTTTTCTGTTTTGTTACTATTTTCTCACTGTGATTACTTTTTTGACAGCTATCTTGGAATATTCCAATACAAACGCTGGCTTTTTCGCATTGACATACAGAAACAGTTTTTATTCCAGAGTCGAGAAACGGTGGAATTTTTTGTTTCATATTTTTCGATGCGAAAACTTCTCACTTTAATTACAGAAACGGGCTACTGGAATATTTTCGTTATGAAAAATTACACCGCTCAACAGTCATTTTCCGGTTTGAATTCTGGTGATCAATTTTAGTAGACTTTTATCTCCTGATTCCAAATCTGTACTCCAAATTTTTCCATCACGTCCAGATTTTTAGTTATTCACGGTTAAAAATGCGAAAAATGACAATGCCCAGCAAAAACTTGCATTACCAAGTAATGAAATGTGTAATGGGAAATTCAAAAGTTATAACTACTTCTGATTCGAATTACCTTTCCCATTACATTTACAAGCAAATGTGCCAAATGTAATGATTATCAAACCAATATTAATAACTAATTACATATATACTTATAGGTAATGAAAAAATTGTTTAAAAAAAAAAATTTAAAAAATAAAAAAATATTTAATTTTATTTTGTTTTTATTTAAAAAAATGTACAGTGAGTCAAAAAGTGAAAATCTAGTTCTAAAATTTTTTTATTTTTTTATAATGACATATGTTAGTCATTATTAATAAGTCCTTATTTTGCATTACAAAATAATGCTAAAGGTAATTTTCTGTCATTACTAAGTAATTAGAATGGTAATGATGTGTCATTACCAAGTTTTTGTTGGGTGTTTGCATTATTTGAAAGCCTGCACAGCAGCCATTGAGTGCAATACAAATCTGGTATAAATCGCAAAAGTATAATTTGTCTATGGTCTCCAACATAGAAAACAATTTTTTTCTAATTATTGCGTTTGGTTACCTTAGTTATTTTGATATTTTTCAAAGAAAAACTAAAAAAAATAAATATTTTACAAATTTAAGTTTTCTGTGTTATTTTTCGTATAAACCGGAAGATATCTTTAATGAGTTTAAAAGTCTATAAGAAAGAATGAGATTTTGTCTAAATTTTGAGCTCATCACACTAAAGATTGATCATCTGGTTTTTGTTTTTGAGCCTTTTAAAAATGAGGCTTTTCTAATTTTTTTCACAGTGTTTTTTTTTAAATACGTGTTTTGCCAATAACAGTGCAACAACTTCAAATTTTTTTGATCATATATTTGAGATCATAGTTCAATTCAACTCTAACGCTTCATACCAGATTTTTATTCCACCCAGTGGCTGCTGAGCAGGCTTTCAAAAATGGAAAAAATCGCGTTTTTTCGCATTTTCAACCGCGAATTTGTTGAGCGGTGTTATCCTTAAGAAAAATGTTTTAAAATCTATTTGAAAAATTTCTAAGAATTTTTCATAATGAAAAATGGTGTAGGTACTTTATTTAGGTTTGTTTTAATTGTTGAAGGCGTATAAGTGATATTAATTCCCTTGTATTAACAATCATCATGCGCGTAAAGGGGCTATGTGAGAAATTAAAAAAAAAAATTAGATGAAAACATCACAAAAATTCTCAGATTCTGGAATATTTTTGTAATGAAAGATTATTCTTAAGGTTTTAAAATCTGTTGTCTATTTAAATTGTTTAAGGTGTATAAGTGATATTAATTACATTGTATTAATAATTATCATACGCGTAGAGAGACTATGTGAGAATTTTTTTAAAAATTAGATGAAAACATCAAAAAATTCTCAGATTCTAAAATATTTTCGTAATGAAAAATTATTTTTAAAATGTTTTAAGATTTGTTGTCTATTTTAAAAATGTCTAAGAATTTTTCATAATGAAAAATGGTTTACTTTGGTTTTAATTGTTGAAGGCGTACAAGTGATATTACATCCCTTCTATTAATAATTCTCATACACTCAAAAAAAAAACTGTAATGTTAGCAAAAAAAGCTTGTAAACCTACAAGAAAATTTGCTGAAATGTTTTGCCAATAATTAGTTAACTGAAATTTTTTTTCAACTTAGTTCAGACACATTTGAGGACCCCATTGGGTTCGGACCCGATAGGTCCAGACCCCGATGGGCCTAGACCTAGTTAGGTTCCTTAAAAATCTTCATAGTTTTAGATCAAAAATTTGTGTCCGTTTCGCTCTACCTTGCTTAGTTTTTGAGATGCGTGATTTTAGGGGACCACCGGGGTTCTGAGAATTACAAAACCCGATAACTTCAAAAATATTACTCGGAGAGCTTTTGATTTTTGGCTGTCTTGTTCTACGTGTTAAGAGCTACAAACCAATATTTACCGAGATAGAGCATTTTAAAATTTTCGGGAATGCCAACTTTTTTGAATCCAAAGTTCGGACCCATTAGGGTCCACACATGTGAAGAGAACCGGCGATACTATGGAGAGCCCGAGAACCAAAAATGGCCTCCATTTTGCTCTATCTAGCTTAGTTTCCGAGATAGCGCCATTTTAGTTTTATTGAAAATTAAAAAAAATTTACCATTTATTTTTGCTAGTATTAGCAAAAAATCTTGTAAAAATGTTGTCAACTCAATTTCAAATTTTAGCAAAAGAAATTAGTTCAAAGTTTGTTTAAAATTGCTAATGTGCTAAATGAAGTTTATAAGAATTTTTTGCTAACATGCTAATCTCAACTAAAAATTTGCTAAAAGTTAGCTAACTAGCACTAGCAAAAAAAATTTGTAAATCTACTAACGTATTTTTTTTTGAGTGTACGCGTAGAGGGACATTTCGAGACATTTTTAAGAAAATTAGATAAAAACATCAAAAAATTCTCAGATTCTGGATATTTTTGTATTGAAAAATTATTTTTAAGGAGAAATGTTTTAAAATCTGTTTGTTTAAATTTTAATTGTTGAAGAGTACAAGTGATATTAATTCCCTTGTATTAATAACACAGTGATACAAAATCGAACTTTCGGAATCGGAATGGGATGAAACCAAAAGCAAATGAAAGCTGACGTTTTCCATAACAAAACACTCAAGTCCTTTTTTTTAAGCTAGATTTTATTATACACGCATTTAAAGTTGGTGATTTTAAAGCATTTAAAGTTTTTGTGTACTAAACATGTCCTACTTTAAAGGCCCCTGGTGGTGCCCTTATTGGACATGTAGGGTCCAGTTTCCAAACTTAAGCTCAAAATTACTTCAGCTATGACTGGTATGAATTTTGCTGCAATCGGTCCAGTACTATTTACTGAATAGCCAAATTATTAAAATAAACAACTGTGCACCGTTGCGTATGATTGTTATTTAAAGGCAATTATTAATATAAATCACTGAACACCGTTGCGTATGATTGTTATTTAAAGGCAATTACAATATTAATCATTCGCCACTGATACAGTTTTCAAGCATTTATTATTATAATTATAATAAAAGTGCACTTACTTCAAATGCGTGTAAAACAAAATCTAGCTCTGAACAAGAAAAAAGCCTTGAGGGGTTTGTTATGGAATATGTCAACTTTCATTTGCTTTTGGTTTCATTCCATTCCGATTTTGGGTGTTGCACTGTGTAATTATCATACGTGTAGATAAAAAAAATATTTTAAGCATATGTTTTTCTGTAGCGGGACATTTGGTGAGGAATACCTCATATATATCTGAGACTTGATTCCGTATGATTGCAATCTATAATTTTGAAACATTTGGTAATTTTTCCGAGAACAATTTTCAAAAACATTTTTAAAAAATATACTTAAATTCTGCAACATTTTTCTGCATAGAAAATCTCAGATTCCGAGACAATTTTATTGAAAAATGTAAAATTGTAACTTTTGTCAGTATAAAAAAAATTCTCATTATCAGATTGTAGGACATTGTTCCGCACCAATCAAGTCTTAGATTCTGAGATATTTTCTGTATAGAAATTTAACAGATTCTGATAAATTTTTCGATGTAGAAAAATCGTATGGTTCTATTTATCGATTCTGAACCATTGAGTTATTTTTCGAAAACAATTTTCAGAGACATTTGTGCCTTTAGAAAAATTTTCAGATTCTGAAACAAATTTTTGTATAGAAAAATTTTCAAATCCTTCCATTTGTCTACCTACGGCAATGAAATTTCACTTGTATGTACTACGTGGACATTTGAACAGTTTTATTATATCAAATATTGTGATTTTTTTTTATTATTTAGATACAATAATAGAACATCCTTTACAATTATAATGCATTTTTGGTTTTCCTTTTTCCTATACAGTGGAATAAAGATTAATCTAGAATCCTCGTTTATCAAAATGTTGTTTGGAATGGAATTGTCTGGTATTTTTATACCCTCCACTCTAGCGATAGAGGGTACACTTAAAAAAATATGTCATTAACTGTTTGTAGTTTATTTAAACAGTTTTCCGTTTAGTCGTTTTTAAAAGAAAAAACATTTGTTTGATGTTCAGTTTTTATTAATGACTACTTAAGTCCTTTGTTTCAAAAATAACACACTAAAAAATAAAGACTTTCATTAACATTTAATTTTTAAAGTCATTTATTTTTGTTCTGTAAGTAAAAACTACTGATTATTCTTTTGATTTTTAATGATTTGTGTTAGTAATTTTTTTTTAAATTGTTGGTATTTTTTAATGAAATATCATTAGTTTTTACCTACACAAGTCAGTTATTTTTTTGTAGAAAAAAAAATCAAAAAATTATTTATAGAAATATAAAAACATGTTTGTATCAAGTGACTTTGGCACGATGGGTAGAGTGTCTGGCCAGAATGTACTTGATTGCGGGATCGATTCCCCAAAAATTTTATTAAAAATTTTTAAAAAAATATTTCAATAAAAAATTGCAAAAAATTACCTACGAAATCATTAATTTTTATTGTTTTCGTAGGTTATTTTTTTGAAATTTGTTGGTAAAAATAACAGAATTATCATTAATTTTTAATGTTTTCGTAGGTTATTTTTTTCGAATTTGTTTTGGTAAAAATGAGTGAAAAAAAACGTAATTTTTTAATGTTTAATGTTATTTATTTTAGAAAATTTTGTCAACAATAAAAAATAAATGTTGATGTTTGTTAAAACAAATGAATAATTACTGGGATGGTTTTCAATTGTTTATTCACTTGTTTTAAGTGTGTTTTTCATTTGTTTTTGCCTACAAAATATTTTGAGTGTATATATAAGTTTGTCATTCCATTTGTAACACATCGAAATATTGGTCTATGACCCCATAAAGTATATATATTCATGATCCTCGATCGATTTTAAGTCGATCTAGTGATGTCCGTCCGTCCGTCCGTTCGTCCGTCTGTCTGTCCGTAGAAAACACGCTAACTTTTGAAAGACTTTACAGAGGCTACTGAAGTTTGGCATATATGTTGGTCATTTACCTGGTCAGGTTGGTATTGCAATCCAGCCAAATCAGTCCACTGGTTCAAAAGTTATGAGCAAAAGAGTAAATTTCGGCAAGGGTTTTTCGCGAATTTACGAGATAAAAAACTTTCGAAAGACAATAATGAGACTGCTGAAACGTGACATATATCTTTCCCGTTCCTCAGCTCTGTTTGATATTGAATTTCAGCTCAATCGGTCTGGTGGTTCAAAAGTTATAAGCAAAATCCGGAATTTCAGATTTTGTTCATCTTAAATGCCACATGGTAAACAAGTTTAAAAAGCATTGGTGGTAACTTAATAATGCTTTTCAAACTTGTTTAGTTTTAAAACAATGCTTATTAAACTTGTTTAGTTCTAAAAGCATTGGTAACTTAAAAATTACACTCGAAAAAAAATTTACACTCAAAAAAAATTTTACACTCAAAAAAAAATTTCGTTTTTTTTACATATTTTGTGTACATACGCACGTGCATTCACTCAGAAATATTTTTACAGTAAAAAAACATTACACTCGAAAAAAGTTTTACACTCAAAAAAAAAAAATTTAATTTTCCTTCGTAATTTTCCTTTTTTGTAAAATACACCCAAAAAAAAAACGTGGGTATTCAATACTAAAAATTTAACTAAATTTTAGTCCAAAAGGACCTAGTGCAGAAATTGAAAACCAATACTAAAATTTTTTACTAAAATTATTGAAAACCAGTAAAAATTACTAATTTTAGTACTTTGAATATACTAAAATTAGTAAATTATTAGTAGATTTTGGTACAAAATCACTTACTAAACCTTTAACTGTAGAATTATTTTGAGTGTATAATTGGAATTTCTGAATTAATATTGGAAATATAATTGAAAATTTCTGAAATATAATTGAACATTTTTGAAATATAATTTGAATTTTCTGAACTAAAATTGGAAATAGTGGAGCACATACCATTTCTAAGACAATTGCCTTTAAAAATTAAAAAATCGGTAAATTTAGATTTTATGGCTTCACACTAACGCGTCCCGAATAATATTTTTTATCTTTTTTACTTTTTTGGAATTCCGTTCAATCCAGATTCCACTGTTCTATACAGTATATAGAAAAGTTAACATGTTCAGACATGTTTATATTGTATGCATACCAATTTATTTTATTTTTATTTTTTTGCGAAAATACCATTTTTACATATTAAAAATAGTTGTATCACAATAAATATTTTTTACAAAATACATACATGTATGGAAATTAGATTAAAAAAATTTTTCAATGGAACACTTTACCACAAGTGACATGCTGCCATACATTTTAAATATAGTAGGCCGAAAAAAAAATAAAAAAAATAAAACTGTTAAAGAACAAGCACATTTGCCTTAATATTTGAAAACCATAGAATACAACCCTGATTACCTACTACTTATGTACTGTGTTTAGAGCTGAATGTGCAATTCAACTGATTATATTAAAGAATTAATAAAGAAACCCACTACAAAAAAAAAACACAATTAAATAAAGGGGGACTGCACTCAAAATATTTTGTAGGCAAAAACAAATGAAAAACACACATAAAACCAGTGAATAAACATTTGAAAACCATCCCAGTAATTATTCATTTGTTTTAACAAACATCAACATTTATTTTTTACTGTTGACAAAATTTTCTAAAATTAATAACATTAAACATTAAAAAATTAAGTTTTTTTCACTCATTTTTACCAACAAATTCGAAAAAAATAACCTACGAAAACATTAAAAATTAATGATAGTTCTGTTATTTTTACCAATAATTTTCAAAAAAATAACCTACGAAAACAATAAAAATCAATGATTTCGTAGGTAATTTTTTACAATTTTTTATTGAAATATTTTTTTAAAAATTTTTAAAAAAAATTTTTGGGGAATCGATCCCGCAAAACTACATTCTGAGGGGTATAAAAACTTTTTTGAGCTTACAAATTTTTTGAGTTAGGTTATATTTTTTTTTTTGAGTGCAAAATAGTTTTTTAATTACAAAAAACTCTGTTAAATATTTTTGTGGCCTACCAATGTTATTGAAAGCATGTTTAACTCTTACCCGTCATTTAAAGAACATTGTGTTCCTGGCGACAGTAAGCTACAGAAAATTTTTAAATTAAAGGTATTAAAAAGATTCACCCTATTGTTTATGAAAATATTTTTAGTCAGTTTTGCAAATTCTATATTGTAAAACTATAATATGTTTATAACTACATCCATATTTATTTTCTAAAAAAAAAATCCTATT
Source organism: Pegoplata infirma (assembly GCA_963921195.1). NCBI lineage: Eukaryota > Metazoa > Arthropoda > Insecta > Diptera > Anthomyiidae > Pegoplata > Pegoplata infirma. Next base: position 34,883,769 of record OY992538.1, on the reverse strand, counting down.
GTTATTATATTTAATAACATTTTCATTTTGCTACAAATAACTATGATTATACTCGTACATAATAACAGTATAGTATGTTAGTAAATACACAGAAAAAAATTTTACATACAAATTTTAGTAACTTGCGTGTGTAACTAAGACAATAATTCAGCTCGTGGTGAATAAAAAAATATTCACCAGCTGGTGATTAAAACGTAACATTACTTTTTAATTTTTTTTTAACATGATAATGATTTTAGGCTGTTGTATAATTTTAAAAAAGTTGCAGGACGCCACCTCAGTTTGACTATATAAGCTAACAATTAACGAAAAAGAAAACAAGAATTACTATTTTCATTTTCTTAAAACCAAAAATTTTAATAACTTGGGTTTGTAACTTGGATAATAATTCACCTCGTGGTGAATAAAACCCTTTTTCACCAGCTGGTGAATAAAAAGTAACATGATTATTTTTCAACAAAAAAAAAATTTTTTTTTGTCATAAATTTTTTTTTTTTCATCAATTTTTTTTCCATCAATTTTTTTCCTCATTAATTTTTTTGTTTCAATTTTATAAATTTTTTTTTTAATCAATTTTTTTTTTCCATCAAACTTTTTTTTTCATAATTTTTTTTTTATCAATTTTTTTTTTATAAATTTTTTTTTCATCAAATTTTTTTCATCAAATTTTTTTTTTATCACATTTTTATACCCTCCACTCTAGTGATAGAGGGTATATATAAGTTTGTCATTCCGTTTGTAACACCCCGAAATATTGGTCTAGGACCCCATAAAGTATATATATTTATGATCCTCGATCGATTTTAAGTCGATCTAGCGATGTCCGTCCGTCCGTCTGTCTGTCTGTCCGTCCGTAGAAAACACGCTAACTTTTGAAAGACTTTACAGAGGCTACTGAAGTTTGCCATATATGCTTGTCATTTACCTGGTCAAGTTGGTATTGCAATCCAGCCAAATCAGTCCAGTGGTTCAAAAGTTATGAGCAAAGGAGTAAATTTCGGCAAGGGTGTTTCGCGAATTTACAAGATAAAAAACACGATAACTTTCGAAAGACAATAATGAGACTACTGAAACTTATCATGTATCTTTCCCGTTCCCCGGGTCTATTTGGTATTAAATTTCAGCTCAATCGGTCCAGTGGTTCAAAAGTTATAAGCAAAACCCTGAATTTCAGATTAGTTTCATCTAAAATGCCACGTGTTTTAACAAGTCTTAAAAGCATTGGTGGTAACTTAACAATGCTTTTCAAACTTGTTTAATTTTAAAGCAATGCTTTTTAAACTTGTCTAGTTTTAAAAGCATTGGTAACTTAAAAATTACATTCGAAAAAATTTTACACTCAAAAAAAAAATTTGCACTCAAAAAAAATTTTACACTCAAAAAAAAATTTAGTTTTTTTTTTACAAAAATGACAATATTTTGTTCACTCAGAAATATTTTTACAGTAAAAAAAACATTACACTCGAAAAATATCTTACACTCAAAAAAAAAAAATTAGTATTTTTTTTTTTTTTTTTAAATGACAAAAAAAGAGTTTTTTACTCAAAATAAAATATTTCTAATCAAAATTGTTAATTTTTTTAAGTTAAAAAATGTACTACCCTTTAAAAAAAATGCATTGTGGAGGGTATTCATAGATTCGGCAAAGTCGAATTTAACTTTTCTACTTTTCTTTTTCATAAATTTTTTTTCCATCAATTTTTTTTTTCCATATTTTTTTTTTTTCATCAATTTTTTTTTTTATTAAACTTTTTTTTTTCATCAGAGTTTTTTTTCATCAAATTTTTTTTTTCATCAAAATTTTTTTTTCATCAAACTTTTTTTTATCAATTTTTTTTTAATCAAATTTTTTTCATCAAATTTTTTTTTCAAATTTTTTTTTCAATAATTTTTTTTCATCAATTTTTTTTTTTCCATCAAATTTTTTTTCCATTAATTTTTTTTTTTTTTTTCATCAATTTTTTTTTTTTATCAAACTTTATTTTTCATCAATTTTTTTTATCAAGTTTTTTTTTTTTATCAAATTTTTTTTTTTTTCATCAAATTTTTTTTTTTTTCATCAAACTTTTTTTTCATAATTTTTTTTATCAATTTTTTTTTCATCAAATTTTTTTTCATAAATTTTTTTTTTTTTTCATCAAAATTTTTTTTTTATCACATTTTTATACCCTCCACTCTAATGATAGAGGGTATATATATAAGTTTGTCATTCCGTTTGTAACACCACGAAATATTGGTCTAGGACCCCATAAAGTATATATTAGAGTTCGTTTTGTGACTATGTCACTTCATCTGTTTATCGGATATCATCATTTTTTTAAAGGATTTAAGGGAGCTAAAAAGAATGCCGGTATTTTTTTGGAACAATTTTCACTCCTTGGGGTGGTTCAAAGCATCTGAAAACGCGGATTTTGAGCTGATTTTTTTGCAGAGAAAAAACGGCTGAATTTTTTGCAAATCTGATTGCACCAGTCGATTCTACACCAAAAATTAAATTAATAGCAGTTTTTTGAACTCTTAAAAAAAGTTCCGATAACCCACAACAGGGGGCGTAAAAATCATTTTTTTTTAAAAAAATTTAAATTATTTTTTAATCATGCACGATGAAGAGGCAGATTTTGCTAAGAAATTTGGTACCAAAAGCACCTTTCTATCACAACCCATTAAAAAGTTATAAGGCTTCAAAGTTTTTTTTCTAATGGCAAAATTATAAAACACTGACCGAAATTTGAAAATTTTTTGGATGGGTCCGCGGTCTGGACACTCGTTTTCGATTTTCATCTCAATGCTGATTCCAAATCTGGTTTCCAAAATGTTCCGTAACGTCAAGTTTTTGAGATAATTGAGGTCAAAGTTCACAAAAAACGCATTTTTTGTGCATTATTAAATGCATTTTTTTGTGATATTTTTGGGATGATATTCTGGGATCATAAAACTCGTTTTCGATTAACATTTTGATGCTGATTCTGAATCTAGATTTCAAATTTTTCTATCACGTCATGTTTTCGAGAAAATTGAGGTCAAAGTTCTCAAAAAACGTGTTTTTGTCCATTTTTGAAAATTGATAACTTTTTAACGGGTTGTGATATTTAAAAAATTAATTTAAAAAGAAAATGGAAAAACCTTATATTTCCGCCCTCTGTGGTGGGTTTTTGAAACTTTTTTTAAGAGTTCGAAAAATGACCATTGTATTATTTTTTGCTGTAGAATCGACTGATGAAATCAGATTTGCGATATATTCAGCCGTTTTAGCTCTGCTGAAAAATCAGCTCAAAATTCGCGTTTTCAGATGCGTTGAACCACCCCAAGGAGCTAATTTTTTTCCAAAAAAATACCGCCATTCTTTTTAGTTCCCCTAAATCCTTCAAAAAAATTATGATATCCGCAGATCAAATTTTCAAAATTAACTCTAGTATATATATTCATGATCCTTGATCGATGTTAAGACGATAACTTTCAAAAAGAAATTCTGAGGCTGCTGAAGCCCGTCATATATATTTGTCGTTCCTCTGGCCTGGTTCGTTTTGAATTTCAGCTAAATCGGTCCAGTGGTTCAAAAGTTATTAGCAAATCCGTGAATTTCAGATTAGCTCACCTTAAATTCACGTGTTGAAAACCCGTTAAACATGTTTTAAAAACATTGGTAAGTCACAAAAATATTTTACAACGTATTTTTGTCACTCAAAAATATTTTTGCACTTAAAAAAAAAAAAATACACTGGAAAAAATTTTACACTAAAAAAAAATTTTGTCAATTATTTTTTTTTTTTTCAAAAATTAGTTAAAAAAAAGTGTTTTTTCACAAAATAAAATATTTCTAATCAAAAATTTTATTTTTTTTCACGTTAGAGAATTTACTATCACTTAAAATGGGCATTGTGGAGGGTATTCATAGATTCGGCAAAGTCGAATTTAACTTTTCTACTTGTTTTTCATAAATTTTTTTTCATCAAATTTTTTTTTTTCATAAATTTTTTATAATCTTTTTTTTCCTCACCAAAAAAAATTTTTTTTTTTATATTTTTTTTCATATTTTTTTTTCATCAATTTTTTTTACATCTAAAAATTTTTTTTTTTCATCAAAAACTTTTTTTCATCAAAATTTTTTTTCACCACACATTTTGGGTTCATTAAATTTTTTTACATAATTTTGTTTTTCGTGAAAAAAAAAAATTTTTTACCAAAACTACTTTTTCACCAAGTCTAAGCTTTACGCATAAAAATTTTCCATTTGTTTATCAAATGTACATAAAACAAGTGAGAGTGTAATATTCTTTGGTGCCGAATCTTTTATACACTCAAAGAATTATGTTGGTAAATTCCAGTGAATATTCACTTAAAACAAATGAAATTTTGTTTAAAAACCATTCCACTGTTTTTTCATTTAAAATAAAAACACATTACAGTCAATTTTAAATGCTAATTTAATGACTAACCAAAACATTAAAAAACTAGTGAATATTCAGTTATTTTGTATTGAAGAATAGTAAAACTATAGAAGAAATATTTTACTGCCGAATTTAAATGTAACAGAAAGTTCGTTTTTAATACAGTAAATTATTTTTTTTAAACTACAGAAACAGTAAAAAAATTAAATCCTTTATAAAATAAGTGATTTTTCTTTTAAAATGACTTTACTGATTACTTTTTAAAATAACCTACAAACAGTTAATGACATAATTTTCTTAGTGTACTCTCCACAATGTAAAAACACTTTTTTGCACTTATTTTTAGATTTTAATGGGGTCCTCGACTCATGTTCAATTCGTTTTGCATGGAATAGCAAAGTAATATAACATTATTTTTTCTAAAAAAAAACTTTGCTTTGGCAAGTACACCCAAATCTTCCGCAAAACATTATCATGGTTTAATGTTTTGGACAAGAGTACAAACTTCGCAGACATTTTTATTCTCTGTGTAGGTACGTTGCACATGAGTATGTTTGTTGTGTAAATAATTTTTAGGATAATAGAAAAATTCTACAACGTTTCCAAGGAAACTTAGAGATTAATTTAATAAATATATGTTCATATTTTATACAAATTGATCTTTTTTAATGCAAAAACATCCACCATTTTTCGGATCAAATTGCGTTTAATTATATATTGTATTACATATCAATATATATTGCATCATATGCATCATTTTTACTCGGGTCGTAACCTATAAAATATCATATATTTTACACCTTACTCGTATTCTTCGTTATAAATTTATGACTTATTTTATACCTTACTGGTATTCTTTGTGATAATGTGGATGCATTACTTTGAGTCTCATCGCCTGTTAAAATCATCAATGCTCCAATGTCTAAAATAAGAGATCCTATACCTTATTTTATACCTTATTTGGTAATCTAAGTTTTGCTGGGTACTGATGGATATCGCTAGATCATCTTTTACGCGATCGAGAATCACAAAGTCAATGATGTTACGTTCAGTTTCCAATTCAGTTTCTTTAAGAAACAGTGTTTTAAAACTTTTAGAAAAAATTGGTAAAATTACCATATTGTTGTATTTGATTTTATAATTTACAAAACATGAAATTAATTAACATTTTCCAATAATAATATTTTTAATAATAATAAAAGAAATAATACAGTGTTCTATATATTTTTCGTGGTAAATTTTTATGTGCGGTATATGTTATTTTTAATATGTTCTCATTAGTCGGGCGTGACATTTTAAATTGTATTTCAATTGTAAACAAATGCTTTTTAAAAACTTTAATCATTATAAATAATGATGACCACTTTATTTATAAGCTCTACTCATGGTAACGGGAATTTAAAAGTTTGTCATTTCGTTTGTAACTTATTAAAATAACAGTTTTGGATTCCATAAAGTATATTGAGAGCTTACATAGAAGATGGTATTATATTTACAAATCTCAGAATCTGAGACTTTTTCTATACGAAAAATGTCGCAGAAATTTTTTTGGAAATTTTTTTTTTATAAATTTTTTTTTACCAAATCTGAAAAAATAAATTGACAAAAAATAAATTTTTATCAAAAATAAAAAAAAAATTTGTCAAAAAAAAATCTTTGTCAAAAATGTAAATATATTTTCAAATCTCCGAAACTGAGACTTTTTCTATACGAAAAATGTCAATACATCTCTCATTCGTTTTGAACGGATAGCATATTGGAATATTTTCATTCTAAATTTTTAGAATATCTCTAAACGACTTTTAAATGCATTCATGCACATGTCTATTGTATATAACAATGTTTACAAATTTTACTTGAATTTAATATGATTGTTACAAAAATTTTGTGATTGCTTTAAACATATTTTTATTAAATTTCCCATCATAATATGATTGCTACAATCATACGTATATTATCTTCTTTGTGTGCTGCAGTGGAACTCAGGCGATTGTTGGGCGTGGCTATAAAAACAATTTTAAGTACTGAAAAACTTATGAAGTTGTAAACATTAATCGCAAGCGGATAGATGGCAGGGGTCATTGCTGCCGATCATCCAAATCCAAAAAATAAGGCCCCTTGATTTTAAAGTCGCAGTCATAGTTGTTACGAGTGTAAAGTGATGTTTCGTACCTCAGGTTCGAATCTCGCAGCATACGAATATAATAAAAATTTCTAAATAGAGAAATTAAGTAACTCATTAGTAGATTTGGGTACTAAATCACTTACTAAAACTTTTACTGTAAAATGTTTAGTCTGATTCAGAAATTGTTACTATATTTACAATTTTTGGAATTTAAAAGTTTTTTTAATTACACCGTCCGACAGCCAATATTAAACATGAACCGTATTATATACGTCTGAAAGTAGAGATCAAATGGAGTAAAACTGCATGTACAGTTTTTTATTTCGTGATCTTGTTTCCTTTTAAAAAGACTTCAAAGTTTTAAAGGATACATTTTGTAAAATATTTTTGAAATATTTGTACTTGTCCTAGGATGACACTGATGATGGTAAATGGAAGAAGAGGATCTCCCCTAATTTTTAATTTTTTTTATTTTGGCATATCAGGATAAAAGTATAAAATCATTTGAAAACTTTATCAAAATATTTTGTTGAAAGTTTTTAAAAATATTGAAGTATACATTTTAAAAGGACGTAACTTACCTCCTTTTCCTGATATGTTAAACTAATAAAATAGAAAAATTAGTGGAAATCCTCCTCTTTCATTTGATATCTCTAGTAGAATCCTAGGACACGTACAAATAAAAAAAAAATATTTTATGAAATTTAACCCTTTAAGACTTTGAAGTCCTTTTAAAAGGAAACAGGTTCACGAAAAGAAAAACTGTAAATGCAGTTTTACTACATTTAGTCTCTAGTTAAAAAGGTATATTATCCAGTTCGTGTTTAACGATTATTTTTCATTTTTGTCGGACGGTGTTGTCAACTTCACATTTTCAAAAAAAATTTAAGATTCTGAAAACTTTATTGGAAATAAAAATTCTGAAACATTTTTCTTATTAATAAATTCTAAGATTTTAAGACATTTTTTGTATTGGAAAATTCTCTGTTTTTGAAACTAAGATTTTTAAATTCGGAGACATTTTTCGTGTGGAAAAATTGTCACATTTTCAGATAACTTTCGTTTAGAAAATTTTTCG